>JARYHS010008074.1:311468250-311495483 GCA_031002005.1 Vandiemenella viatica | reverse complement strand
TCATGAAAAACATAATTTTGTAAGCATAAAATAATATAGGTAAATTACTGATGTACTGGACTTACCGATATTCCAGTGTGCTGGTGGTTGTGGAAGAACCCATTGTGGTGGCGGAGTTGGCGGCATGCTATGTGGTGGTGACATGCTCTGCGGCACATCCACGTCAATATTTGGGAGCATGCTCCATTGTGAGGAATCACAAGCTCTTTTTGGGCTACTTATTTCTTGAGAATTTCCCTTTCGCTTCTCTGGGCGTGATGCTTCATCTGAAAAGAAAAAAATGTATTAGCAATAGTTATAAAGACATGGGAAAAAAAAATAATCTATAGATAAATACGTACTGAAATAAAAAAGGTCGCTGAATGAAATATCCAAATCACCTGCGAACAAATAAATTAATAATATAGACTACTGCTTCAGCACTATACATTTTTCATAAATATAGTTACGTTAAAAAAATATTATCATTACCGAAATCATCCTCAGCGAGAATTTCATCAATGTCTGAAGCAGAAAAAAAAAGCTCATCAGTATATGTGAAAGAATTTAAAACAGCCAGAAAAAACAAGTTAAATAACAATAATTTACTTACCAATATCGCTGAATAAGCTAAGATCCTCAGAAGACATTGCGATGATTGAAGTTTTCAGCTCGACGACTCAGAGAAGACTAGATGGCAGAAGGGGGGTCTCAGCCCTATTTATACACGCGTCTGGAGCCATGGAGAATTGGTGTGGGAAGACTGCGCCCACGATGATAAATGTGATGCAGCTGTGCGCATTCAATTACGAACCCGCATCATGCAGCTGCGAGGGGAGCGATAATTGGAGTGTGGCGCAGCTGTGCTATTCAATTACGGACCCGCATCAGGCAGCTGCGAGGGGAGCGATAATTGGAGGTGTGGCGCAGCTGTGCACATTCAATTAACGAACACCGCATCATGCCGCTGCGAGGGGAGCGATAATTGGTGGCTTCCGGGTGTGTGCACATTCAATTACGGACCCGCATCCTGCAGCTAGCGGGGGGAGCGATAATTGATGGCTTCCGGGGTGTGGCGCAGCTGTGCACATTCAATTACGAACCCGCATTCAATTAAACTCCCCTAGTTCCTCGGCTCCCCTCCGCTCCAAACTGTCTGCAAAGACAGGTCCATAAGAATACATGGGGGGGGGGGGGGAAAATGTGGGCTCACTCCGCTGTACATAAGGAAATAATAAGATCAATCTGAGGTTACAGATGTGAGATTGCAGCGGACCCCCTGGCGCAGCTGTGCGCATTCAATTACGAACCCGCATTCAATTAGTTACCGGCACGTGCGCGGTGAGGAGGGGGAAAGTGGGCTCACTCCGGTGTCCATAAGAATACATGGGGAAAAAACTGTCCGCTGACCGCTGTACATAAGGAAATAATAAGGTCAATCTGAGGTTACAGATGTGAGACCCCCTCCCCGCAAAATCAATTAACATTAATTAAAATCAATTAGTCTCAATTAAAATCAATTAAAATTAATTAAAATCAATTAAAATTAATTAGCATTAATTAAAATCAATTAAATTAATTAAAATCAATTAAGGAACCCACGCAATTCAATTAAAATCAATTAACATCAATTAAAAACTGTCCGCTGACGCACGTCTAGCCACTACTGGTATTGGCTTTATTTTTCAACATTGTTATCGTCATTGCCAAAAAACGTCTTAAGGCTAAGTATTAGGTGATGTGTCTCATTATAGCAGAAGTCAGCCGCCTATTGCGGAACCACATTTCCACTTTAGTTTTGATTTCGTCAGCGTTTTCAAAGTGTTGTCTTGCTCTTATAGAGACTAGTGGAGGTCACTTACCGCAAAGGTCGGGGCTAGAAGGTGGATGGTTCTGGGAGACTCGAACTGTGTGAGTTCTAATGCTCTTGCGTGCAGCACACATTTGTCAACAATCCTTCAAGCGAGTAATGTTTCCATACATAGGAAGAACCCGAATCTAAAGATCTCGATGCCGACGAGGCGTAAAGCTATTTAAAAAAAAAAGCAGAGAAACAATTGATCTATGAATATCTGCTGTGCGTGTCGAAACGTTTGACGGAGCGAACTTTTGCTTGGATTCTGGAGTATTAACGTGTTACTCGAAGTAGACGCAAAGTGGCAATGAGGAATGGCTGCGAGAGAGAAGTGGAAGAATGAACGCAAATGCCAGTAAAACCAACATACACACTGAAATATTACCTGATCATCTATAAGGCTGAAACCTTTCTTTCCGCTAATGGCGCGTGAAATATTACAAACATTTAAAAACGTTTCTTGTATAACTTCCCTTATTTACTACAAAGTATTTATTCGTGGTACGGTAATACACTGCTGAAAATATTCTCAAGGAAAAGATTTCATATTCGCTAGTAATTACAAAAAATGTCTATTATTGAAAAAATGAAAGAGACTTTCATCTTAAAAACACTTATAGAGCGGTCTGATGGCTTTGAGTTTAATTCGTCTGATTGGAGATCAAAAGGTCACCTACCGAGCATAGTGGATAGGCAGTAACATTCTGGCTCGCATTTGGGAGGACCCGGGTTTGAATCCCGTCCCGACCATCAAGATTTGGGGTTTCCATGTGGTTTTTCGAAATCATTCCAGGCGAATGCCGGCATCATTCCTTCAAAAGTCAATGCTCGAAAAAAAATCTCTGGTTTGAATCCCGGTCATGGCTGGGATTTTCAGAGACACCTAAATCGTTCTTTACGTCCGGGAAAACTTGATGTGTAATGTGAAGTACACCAGAACGCTTTCATAGTTTAGATTCCACGTTAAACTGTAGGTCCCCTATATCCGGTAAGACTATCTGATCATGCTAGGTAGCTACGATAGGTACGGATTGCGCAGGTAGTAAAAACTCCTGTCACCATGACCACGAAAATTTACTTTGAAAGAAAGCCTATTCACCATAAATTATTGCCTTTATGCTCAGGAGTGTACATTCGATTTAATATCGTAATGGATAAAAGTGTAAAGAAACGTATGTATTATTATTTTTCTCATTTTATTTGAATTTACAGTTGTGAATTAAAGTGATCATAAAAATAATCAGATAAACTTTCGTTATCTCAATCTTGCGGATAGAATTTCCTGGAAAAAAATTTACAAATCGTAAGATCTGTGCTGATAATAGTAAATTCCATCAACAGATAAAATCATGCTAATCAAAATCACGAGACGATAATTCACTATCAGTCACGCTCATATCACTTACAGCTATTGATCTACCTTCTCGATTACATTGTATTTGTAACTGCGACACTATCTTTATCTACGGTTCCATCTCGTGGCTTTTAAGAAAGACAGCAGTGCTGAAACCTTACGTTTGTTTCAGTATATATACGCTATAGGTCCGAGAAAGCTCGTTAGAGAAATCGTGCACAAGACTGCTCTCACTTGGCATTAAAACAGGACACGTTTTATTTGCATTCCACAGTGAACTAGTCTACTCTGTTCTCATTACGTTTTACGATTTTACTATAACCAGTGACTGTTGAAATAAAATTGGGCTGTTTATTTGCTGTATTTCGACTGGAACATCTAAAACAATAAGAGAATCATTTGAAACAAACCCACTGTATTCTGCTCTGGATACTGAACAGACTTACTGCTACATGAGGCAAATATTTCGGTCTGATTCATTATATTACTATCAGAAGGTAGGAAGACATAATATAACACTATCAAAACTGGAGAAGACTTAACAGTTGGAGGGTGACCTTGGTACTCGTAGAATACAATCAGTTAATGATATAACAAATGAACGAGAGTGGATTCATTGGAATACATGGGGAAGATGAAGAGAGTTATGAAGGTATACAAGGCATATATTAATGATGAGATTTGGCACGATTTTGGTGGAAGAATGAAGAGCAGTGTATGGAAGCGAAAAGATGATCATAACTATAAGCTGGAACTCGATATCAGGCACAAGGGATTTTGAAAATTGCTTTGTAGTTAACATAATCAGATACATGGAAATGTATTACTAAGTTCAGAGGTTAATGAAAGCCGCGATAAAGCTAACGTACTAAATACTGTATTCAAAAATTCATTTACTGATGAAAATAAGGATAGTGTTCCCGTTTTCCCACGCCGTGTCGAGTTGGTGATGGAATCATTACGGATAGATACTGCAGGTATCATAAAGCAATTAGAGCTCCTGAAGTGGGGGAAAGCACCGGGCCCAGATGGAATTCCAGTGAGAATATTTTCAGAATATGCGGCGGAAATCGGCCCATTTCTGTCTGATATATTCAGTAAATAATTAGAAGAGCGAAAAGTACCTTCAGACTGGAAAATCGCGCAAGTAACTCCGATTTTCAATAAAGGTGATCGAAGTGATCCTGGAAACTATCGTCCAATATCTATAACATCTGTTTGTAGTAGAGTTATGGAGCATATTATAAACTCGAACATTATGAAATTTCTAGACGATAATAATTTGCTTACAACAAATTAACACGGATTTCGGAAGAAAAGATCATGTGAAACACAGCTGGCCCTATTTACACACGACGTAATGAAAGTTATTGATGCAGGTTCACAAGTAGATGCCATTTTTTCAGATTTTCAGAAAGCCTTTGACTCTGTGCCACACAACCACCTTTTAGCGAAGCTACGAGCGTACGGTATATCGGATTAGCTTTGTGAATGGATAAAGGATTTTCTAACTGGTCGGTCGCAGTATGTCGTCGTTGAAGGAGAAAGTTCTTCTAGTCTAGATGTTACATCGGGGGTACCGCAAGGAAGTGTAATAGGACCACTTCCTTTTTTAATTTTTATAAACGATCTCGGAGACAAAGTGAAAAGCCTTTTTAGATTGTTTGCTGATGATGCGGTTATTTATAGGGAAGTAAGGAATTTGGCCGATTACTTAGAAATTCAGCGTGATCTGGATATTATTTTGGCATGGTGCGCTGAGTGGCAACTTATGCTAAATTGTAAAAAGTGCAAGACAATGAGCATAACTAAAAAAAAAGAATCCAATTGTTCAGAAATACGAGTTAAACAATTCAGTTATTGATATAAAAGATTCTATGAAATATTTGGGAGTAACAGTACAAAGGAACATGAAATGGGACTTACACATTAATTCGTTGGTAGGTAGAGCTAATTCTAGGCTGCGATTCATAGGTCGAATCTTGAAAAATTGTAATGAACAAACAGAGGAGATAGCGTACAAATCCCTTGTGCCTCCACATTTGGACTATATTGTTGTGCCATTTGGGATCCGTTTCGTAAGGGGTTGATCGAAAGTATAGAGAAAGTACAGAGAAGAGCCGCTCGATTCGTGACCGCTTGCTACAGTCCTTATGAAAGCGTCACAGAACTGATTAGCAGACTAGGCTGGGAGTCTCTGATAGATAGACGACGCACGTTTCGTTTAAACTTATTGGTAAACATGTGTACTCTCACTTTCACTCACGAGTGTAGTGAAATACTTCGTCCACCAACCTATTTGAGCCTGAATGACAGGATAGATAAGATTAGAGAAATAAGGTGCCGCAATGATTCTTATATGAATTCTTTTTTCCCTCGTACCATTAGGGATTGGAATACACAACAAAGAGATTAGTTTTGGTGCTGAGCACCCTCTGCCACCCACAATTTTGTGAATTGCAGAGTATATATGTAGATGTAGATGAAGTGTAGTGATTAATTGCACTCGATATCAGGCACAAGGGATTTTGAAAATTGCTTTGTAGTTAACATAAACAGATACATTGAAATGTATTTCTAAGTATAGTGATTAATAACTTGCCAAAAACACTAATATAATTTAAAATTAAAGTTCGTAGTGGGGTACAAGAAAGGGAAAAATGGGAGAGTGCCACCCCAGCTTGCGCTCCATCATAATTAAATTAAATTAATCTATTAATATAATAAGCAAACTGTCGTGTATGACGTCACCTGTCACAGCATGACGTCAGTCTATGACGTCGCTCAATGACGTCATGCTTTGTGTCATTATTCTTGGTAATGGACGTTATTTAATAACATTTCCAAGCATCCACGAATAAATTAACTGACAGAACACTGAAATAAAAGTATGTATTGCGTTAAAATCGACATATCAATCATTAGATGCTTATATTTACGTAATATTCTTTTGAATATTTAAATTCTTTGTCCATAGATACGTAAGATAATAGCTTTGTGTTTCGAGCACCAATCATGGAGGAATTTCCTCCATGGCATCAATGCAGCGAATGTTTAAGCTATATTGTTACTTAGCATGGGTTAGAATTACAGCTGGCATTTGACGTTACGGCTGAGGGCATGCATAATATGTTGTTTTTTTTTTTCAAAATAATTTAAATTGTGTCCTATTATTGCAATTATTAATTCGTTTAAACGGAAATAGTTTCACACTGATCCCTACCTGTGCATCCTACACTAAACTTGAAACAAATATTACGTGGCATATTGTAAGTTCATAAGATTTATTTAAATTTCCTTTGCTTCCACTGTGTAATATTACTGAGTCTATTATTTCAGTAACTATGTCATCCATTCAAACGTTTAAATATCGGTATGAATCAAGGATAGCAAAAAAGAAAAGTATAAAAACCCTTGAAGATTTTTGATCAAATTTGTATCACAATGCATTATTGCCACTATAACGCTCATACGGTTCATGTATTAATATGCGTGTGATAGAAGTATTGTTCTCCTGGCGGCAAGTTTATCGTAGTATGTCGTTAGGTTGAAATGGATCCGGATGGAAACTGAAACCTTTTGCTACAGCGCAAGGCACGAGGAATTATACTGAATTTTATTTTATAACAATTCTATTTAGTTAAGCAATTACTAAGACATAAATTGTCAGAACACTGAAAGAAAAGTATGTATTACATTTAAATTGGCATATTAACTATCAGGATTTTGTTTTTTTTACTAAAATCATTACTTGGTTCGAATGAAAGAAGTTCCAAATTGATCGCGATATATGTGGCCTAAACCAAAATTAAATATTACGTGGCATATCATAAGTTGTTGAGATTTATTTTTATCATCCTTCGTTCTAACTGGGGTCATTATTTCAGCCGATGTAAGCATATCTCAGCCGTTAAAATATCAACAGGTATTAAGAAAAAAAGGTGTCAGAACCTGTGAAGATTTAAGATCAAGTTTATATCGCGATGCATGATGACCATGGCATGCGATACAGGGAATGTATTAATTCGCGCGTGATTAAGCTTTGCTTTTCTATTAGCAATATTAGTGGAGATTGTGGTTAGGCTGAAATGCAGCCTGGACCAAGTTGACAACTGAAGCTTTTTGATACAGTACAAGAAACGATAAATTAAAATGATCTTTATTTTATAACAATTCTATTTAGTTAAGCAACAGCAGGGAAATAAAATACTATAACACTCAGTTAAACTCATCATTTTTGACGGGCTTTGGGACTAGTTAATAATAATCGCTGATACTCAGAAGCAGGGGCGGATCCAGGGGCGGGGCTAGGGAGCTCAAGCCCCCCCCCCCAAAAGTATCTGGGGCCACCCCCGACATTGTAATTTTGGAGACCTTTTTTCTTTCTTTTTTTTTTTAGCTCTACAGATTCGAGGCCCGAGAAGGCTATAAAGACTACCCCATGGCCAACTCAAGCCCCCTCCCCCCAAAAACTAAAATCCAATGAAGGCAAGATCTCCCAACCAAAATCCATTCAAGCCAAGCCCCCCCCAAACCAAAGTCCGCTCAAGCCCCCCCCCCCCCCCAAACCGAAATCCTGGATCCGCCCCTGCTCAGAAGTGACGCAGATACTTATTAACATTATTACAATGCTTTAAAATCCACGAGTTCAAAGTTAAGGTGACGTACTTTCAACATTCGTCTAACTTTCTGCATCGTACTATTCCTCTGATTCAATGAAACAAAAGGAATATGAAGTGAAACGCGATATTTTTATTTACAGCTATATATCCTACCACAAAATGTCTAAAAATGTTTGACATTACAATAAGATGATAATGAACGAAACTTTTACACTAATAAAGTTTCTTAAAAGTAATTGTTGTGAATTCTACTGCCTCATTGACTGCGCAAGAAAAATTTAATGGACAATTTCTGTTCGTAAATCCTCACTGACCTTTTCGTTGTAATTATGTGAGCTTCTGATCACGAAACTATGGTTATAATATTTTTGTTAAAGATTTAAAAAAATGTAAATGTGACATTTGTAGGAAGAGTTCGTTCTGTCTAGTACAGAATATAAACAAACTATTCCCCCTTGCATGAGATCATTCCAAGAACACCCCAAGACCTCCTGTCAATTGCCTGATGTGTTTCCTCTTACGTCATAGTTAATTCATCATTACATAATATTACATCATCCTTGCAAAATGACAGTAGCATATTAAGGCACTTTGATTAAGAATGTGCCGTTTAACAAAACATTGTACAGTAAGTAGCAAAGAATCAAAAAAGATGGAAGTTGTGTCGGACATGGATACATTCATAACTTACTTGTCATGAGTAGTCAAATACACAAACTCGACCCTTTAGATGTTACTTGATAGTTCAAGTTATTCCTCCGTAACGTTATAATAGACGGGCTTGTATATTTAAATTCTAGGGACTTCCCGCTTTTCAACCTGTAAACAGTCTTGGTTGTTGAGAGGAGAGGCTCTTATTGGGCTTGCAGTTGACTGCCGTTTCCTCTTTCACCTTGGTCACAATATTTTAATTAACTTTCATAGCACATATTTCATAAAAGAAAAATCTTTTTTTTTTAACTTCTTGAACATTTCACAACAGCAAAGAGACTAGCAACCATCCCTATATCACTGTGGAAAGAATACATTACTTGGGTTGCTACGATTTTGACCGATTACTGCCTAGCCTTGCTCGCCAAAATTTCACTGTCCTGTTTCACTGGTTGCGTTCGACTAATCCTGCAGTCATGCGCACTTCCTGTCTCGCTTTCAACACCCTCACATCCCTTCGACAACCTCGACAACATGAAATTATTATACAAAACGTCTTTATAAATTACATAGGAGTGAACACAAAATCAAGACGTAAAGTTAACCCTTGACCTCATAATATAGAACCGGAGATACTCCAGAATTAAAACGATAGTGGATAGTAAGTAGACAGATAAGAAGAATACGGATTTCATGTCTTGTTTGGTAGGTCAATATGAAATGTAGACAATTTATTTAAAAAAGAAAGCTTTCTAGATAGAATAATAAAGCCTTTTTACGACTGCAGAGTAGTAGGAGGGGATAGCCGATTCAAGGAACAGCCAATCAGCGTTCAGGGATCGCATGACGTCACAAGATGACCGCCCCGTTAGTTCTTTGGCCGACCAAGATGGCGGACCGGCCGACCAAGATGGCGGGGCCGTTAGTTCCTCGACCGGCCGCACAGATGACAGCATCTCCTGGGGGCGCTGGACCGTTAGTTCACCGATCCGCTGATAGATGGCAGCACCGTTAGTTCTTTGGGCGACTGGTAGATGGCGTTCGGTGCAAGTATTTCCGGCGCGCTCTGCGAAATGTGTACACTAGTTTCAAAATTCCCACTCGACTGTTATCTATGTTTGCTTATCCATTAAGGGGGGACGTTCATGAAATTGACCAAAAATGTCAATTTTCAATTTATTTTTTATTTTTTAGTACAACTCATGGACAATAAGTTCCCAAAGTTTCAATGATGAAATCGCATCCGAAGTGCCTGAAAAATAATTAAACGTGTGACGCAACATCCCTGTCACACCCACTTTTTGAAGCAGCACTTCAATACCAGGTTGAACTTTAAAATGCGTTTCCTCAAAAATGTGTTTTTCTACGTTTATGTACCTTTTCCTCAGAATCTAAGTACGCTAGAATTATGAAATTTTGTACACTTATTCCTATAAACCTAATAAATGTTGTCCTCAAGATCAAATTTTGAAATTCTTTTTTTGAAGCAGCACTTCAATACCAGGTTGAACTTTAAATTGCGTTTCCTCAAAAATGTGTTTTTCTACGTTTATGTACCTTTTCCTCAGAATCTAAGTACGCTAGAATTATGAAATTTTGTACACTTATTCCTATAAACCTAATAAATGTTGCCTCAAGATCAAATTTTGAAATTCTTATTGCCAGCTGAGATATGGGGCAAAGTGCTTGGAATTCTGCATGAATTTAAAATTTTACTTGCAGAATTATAATTAAAAATTTATGAAAATTCTCCTATTTGATTTATTCAAAAAACCACATGAGAGAAGCTTACTATATGTAAACAGAGGAAAAAGAGAAAGTTTGGTAGAAATCTCTTGAATAATTTCTGAGAAAAAGGAACATACATTATTTTTTGAAAATAAAAATTTATAAATTCATTAAAAACAAAGTTGAATATATATGATCAACGGAATTTATAGGTAAATGTGTTCATTTCATGTAAAGCGTGGTACAAAATTTCATTGCCATATCTTCAAAACTGTGGATAGGGCGCATTTTTGAAATAGTGTGTGTTTTTCATGAACGTTCCCCCTTAAGCGTTGCGAAATGTGTGCCGCGCGGGTATTCCTTAGCGTCCTGTTAAGCAAGCACTGAACATCTTGGCTACTATCGACACACAGTAAAATATTTTCTTCGGTTCTGTGTCGTGAAAAATACTTAAGCGTGAACCATTGCGATTTTTTTTTTCTAAAGTCCACATCAACGGATATTACGTGAACAGACATCGGTAGCGTTGGGGCTAGAGTGCCGAAGGTACGCTGGTTCGAGTCTGGCCGCGGTGTTTTTATTGAAAAAGCCGTTCCAACTCGTCAATTTCAAAACGAAAATCAAAATTTTAGTTTCCATACCTAGAGAGTATGGCGACAGCCTGCCTTGAATAAAAAATAAGTCGAAAAGCATAAATGTTTCCTTTTAACGTTCGATATGGGGGAAAAAAACCGTCATAAACTCCAGATATAAAACCGAGGAAGAATTCTATGTGTGTACCTGTTTTAGCGTTCTTGCCTCGCATTCGGGAGGACGGAGGTTCGAATCCCCATCCAGGCATCCATGGTTTCCCAAAATCACTCCAAGTGAATGCCGGAGATGCTACCTTCAAAAGACCATGACCGAATTCATTCCCATTCCTTTCCCATCTCTAAAGACCACGTTGTTAGAGAGACGTTAAAAAAAAAGTACCTGTTTTAGTGTTCTGGCCTTGTATTCGAGAGGACGGCGTCTCCGGGCATCCAGATTTGGGTTTTCCATGGTTTCCCCCAAATCACTCCAGGAGAATGCCGGGATGCTTCCTTCAAAAGGACATGGCCGAATTCCTTCCAATTCCTTGCTCCCCATCCTTTCCCCGTCTCAAAAGGCCACGTTGTTAGAGAGACGTTAAAAAGTTTAAAAAAATGAAATTATTGTGATAAAGTATAGAAATACCACACATACGTTATTCCTTTCAAAATTCGTAGCCTCAAAAACCCATCAATGGTGAAATCCTTTCATTGAAACCGAGAGACATTCACCGACGAAGGTAGGGAAAACCATAAAAAAAATTCCGTTCATCGAAGCAGGCAGACATTAAAAATTAACACACCGACGAAGAGACGGGAAACAAACTCAATTAGTCACATCATGTTGGATTCGTTATGAACAATACAATATAGCTCACGAGTGTCACCTACATTCCGTGTATTTTAAAGGATGTAATAAATTGTGTGTAATGAAACACAGACACTTTTTGAACTCAAAGAGGCATTGAAGGGGTTTACTGATGTATGTAAGTGTGACCTCGATGAATTAATAGCTCCTAAACTAAAGCAAAGTTGTCGATTTGAAAACCAGTTTCTTTCCCTACAGACATTTCTGAAGTTAATACATGATGTCAAACCAATCAGCATGTAATTTTTTCAAGCCTATTTCTCAAACCTACCATACATTATTCCTTTCAAAATTCGTAGCCTCAAAAACCCACCGACAGATATTCACCGAAGAAGGTACGAAAAACCATAAATTCCGTTCATTGGAGCAGGCAGACATTAAAAATTAATTCACCGACCAAGAGACGGGAAACAAACTCACTTTTCACATCATGTTGGATTCATTATGAACAATATACACAGACGGAAAAAAAAATCCCAACACCAAGAAAAATTTATTGTAGAGTAATGAAATTTGGACAATGCATTTGTCAAGTTACATGTTTAATTGATTAAATTTTCAAGATCACAGGTTAATTTAAGCTCAAGAAAATGCATTTCAAATGTGAAATACTGTTAAATTAATAGCCGGTGTAACCTCCAGAATTTTGAATGCAAGCCTGCAAACGTGAATGCATTGTGTCATACAGGTTTCGAATGTCACTTTGTGGTATGGAGTTCCATGCTTGTTGTACTTGTGCTGTCAATACTGGGACGGTCAGTGCTGGCTGTGGATGATGCTGGAGTTGTCGTCCAATGATATCCCATACGTGTTCAATTGGAGACAGATCTGGTGATCTCGCAGGCCAAGGTAACATGTCGACACTCTGTAGAGCACGTTGCGAGACAACAGCGGTATGAGGGCGAGCGTTATCCTGTTGAAAAACTCCCCCTTGAATGCTGTTCATGAATGGCAGCATTACAGGTTGAATTACCAGACTGACGTACAAATTTGCAGTCAGTGTGTTTGGTATAACCACAAGAGTGCTCCTGCTGTCATAGGAAATTGCTCCCCAGACCATGACTCCAGGTGTAGGTCCAGTGTGTCTAGGCCGCAGACAGTTTGGTTGCAGGCGTTCCCCTGGCCTCCTTCTGACCAACACTCGGCCATCACTGGCACCAAGGCAGAACCTGCTTTCATCAGAAAACACAACAGATCTCCACTCCGTCCTCCAATGAGCTCTGGCTTGACACCACTGGAGTCGCAAACGGCGATGGCTTGTAGTCAGTGGAATGCACGCTACAGGGCTGGAGTCATGGTCTGGGGAGCAATTTCCTATGACAGCAGGAGCACTCTTGTGGTTATACCAAACACACTGACTGCAAATTTGTACGTCAGTCTGGTAATTCAACCTGTAGTGCTGCCATTCATGAACAGCATTCAAGGGGGAGTTTTTTCAACAGGATAAACGCTCGCCCTCATACCGCTGTTGTCTCGCAACGTGCTCTACAGAGTGTCGACATGTTACCTTGGTCCTGCGAGATCACCAGATCTGTCCTCCAATTGAACACGTATGGGATATCATTGGACGACAACTCCAGCATCATCCACAGCCAGCACTGACCGTCCCAGTATTGACAGCACAAGTACAACAAGCATGGAACTCCATACCACAAAGTGACATTCGAAACCTGTATGACACAATGCATTCACGTATGCAGGCTTGCATTCAAAATTCTGGAGGTTACACCGGCTATTAATTTAACAGTATTTCACATTTGAAATGCATTTTCTTGAGCTTAAATTAACCTGTGATCTTGAAAATTTAATCAATTAAACATGTTAACTTGACAAATGCATTGTCCAAATTTCATTACTCTACAATAATTTTTTCTTGGTGTTGGGATTTTTTTTTCCGTCTGTGTAATATAACTGACGAGTGTCACCTATATTCCGTGTATTTTAAAGGAAGTATTAAATTATGTGTAATGAAACACAGACACTTTTTGAACTCAAAGAGGCATTGAAGGGGTTACTGATGGATGTAAGTATAACATCGATGGGTTGAGAGCCTCTAAACTAAAGCAAAGTTATCGATTTGAAAACCAGTTTCTTTCCCTACAGACATTCCAGAAGTGAATACATGATGTCAAACCAATCAGGCTGTAATTTTTTTTCAAGCCTATTTTCTCAACCCTGTCTTTGGACAAGAAGCCACTTGAAATTATTTGTGACAAGCCTTCCCCACACCAAGGCTAGAGAAAATCAAAGTTTCCAGTTTGACAATGGCAAAACTCAAGGAATGGAAACATCAGTACGACTCCTTATTTCCCTAATCTTATCTATGTTGCCATTGGTATAAAATATTTCATTGCACTCGTAATTGTTGCCACCCAAGGTCAAACCTTTGTCGTCTGTCAATCCAGACCAATCTATGTATCAATTCTGTTATGCTTTCGTAAGCAATCACAAAAATTGAGTGTCCTTAGCTGCACTTTGTCTAAAATTCCAATAAATCCCTTGTGATACATCAGTGATTGACACCTTTAACTGTATTTTACAGCTCAGCACGTATGTTCCAGGAATGAAATACCGTCTGTTAATCTTACTAATTTCACCCCTATCGAATCGAAAGTACGCGAGTCCTATGTGATAAAATCGAGTCACGCTAAGCACAGAACATGCCTGAGACCATCGCCTGTGACCAAGGTGGAGATATAGAAAATTTACCCACTCCCTTATGTGCCGGCTCCTACTGATAGTCTTTTACGCACTATTCCTAATTCTTTCACCAAGATCCACCCCTAGCCTCATCGCCAACATACGCCCAGCACTTCCTCAAACCACCTTCTGTTTTCCAATGATTCCCAATCCAACCCCTGATCAGATACAGACAGGGTTACCTTCTGTTCGTGCGTTAAAGTAAACCAAAAATTCAAAATTCTGCTAATCAGTAGCCAGGTACCAAAATGTTCATTTAAGGTGGTTCTACTGCAGTTTTCCAGGAAAATTCTCCCCTTTTCCAGGAAATTATTTTTCAATAAATCAGGACCCAGGAGAGTTCTCCATTCGGTTTAAAATGTTCCCATCTACCGCCAACCTTCGGATTCAGGACCAAGTCTGACATTTGTTTGTAATTGCATGCTTTGTTCAAGTAACCACGATAAAGTTACCATAATGCTCTTAGCTAACTGATAGTTTCTTGGTCATCAAACAGACATCATAACCCACATTTTCATAGAAGATCCCCACACATCGACAAGTATCCAAAACGTCACCATAGGTTCTATTACGCCTAAGATAGTGCTCACACCTGAACTGTCGTAAATTGTTAGGTCAAAGTGGGTGTTTAGATATTTTATCCACTCAGCCTCATCACCTAAAGTCTAGTGCGAGATTGTGGTCATGGTCAACTTAGGCTCCATACACCACTCAGAATTATTCCACCAATATCCATTCTAACAGCATTATACGCCACCTACAGCCCCTCAACACTCTTCCTATCTTCCAATGACATCCATACTACACCACACAAGCAATGGTCTGACTGTGGGTTTGTACCCAAGTCCTTCGCTTCTCTGGTACATCACCCCTCTCTGTTAAAT
Source organism: Vandiemenella viatica (assembly GCA_031002005.1). Classification (NCBI taxonomy): domain Eukaryota; kingdom Metazoa; phylum Arthropoda; class Insecta; order Orthoptera; family Morabidae; genus Vandiemenella; species Vandiemenella viatica. Next base: position 311,480,273 of record JARYHS010008074.1, on the reverse strand, counting down.
GATTTTTATGTAGTGAGAATCAAAATTCACATGCCAACACAAACGGCAGTAAACTGTAAAGAGCACATCGAAATGGGAGATTGTCTAAGCCCTGAAACAATGGTTAGAAGCACACGTTGATAATTCTATAACCATATATTTTAGACTCAAATCCACAGAGGAATGACACACGCACACACTTGTACATGCATACAGCGAGGTCGACAGAACTAAAAATGCGGTTACCGGTCGGAAAACTCCGGTAAACCATCGCGGTCCGCGCTTTTAGACCGGCGTATTACGGTCTAAAAGCGCGGACCGCGATGGATTACCGGAGTTTTCCGACCGGGACCTATTACCGGTAACCGCATTTTTAGGACCGCACTGAAGACCGGAATTTCATTGCGCTCGAGGCGGTAATATGCCGGTATACCGACCTACTAAAACACGATGTACGCGTCCGCTGTGAGGAAGGGTGGCCCACCTCCCGCCGCGCCCGCCTGGGCAGGTTCACCCAAAATTTGTCTTTGATGAGCTGCTATTAACAAATGACTTTTGGCCAAACATTGCCAAGAGCTTAGTTCCAGCCACCAGCTATACTGATGGCACATTAAAAAAATCAAGTATGTGTGGTGAGCACTGAGTGTATTGTAAAGACATGCTATCATCTGCCTATCATGTAACACCTTAGTGTGGACGTCGTGTGTCGGGTCCCTTTCCTGCAGTTACTTGTATGTATGTGGTAACTTATGAAATTGTGGTATATGCATGGACATATGTGTGTGTACGTGTTCCTGTGTGGTTATGTGTGTAATTATGGTGGTAGGAGTCTACTTGAGATTTTCCATCAGTGGCCACCTATGTAGATGTAATCATTTGGGTATGATGAGCACCGAGGTTTGTGGCAAAGAAATGAAATATTTCGCACATCCTGTAGCTATTCAGTCTGGACCTAGGGTGTTCAGTCCTTTTCCTCCAGTTACGTGTATGTGTGTGTGGTGATGTATGGTAACTGTGTGTATGCATGGACATGTGAGTGTGTGTCTTTCTATGTGGTTGTGTGTCTATCCCGATAGGATTCTACTCGACTTTGAGATTTCACAATGACTGGCTACCTATGTGTTGATGTAATTAATTGATAATGTGATAAGTACTGAGGTGTATGGCAAAAACATGTCATCCATTGCACACACTCTAACGTCTGTCTGATGGTTTTTTGTTGTGTGGTGTATGTTGTGTGTGAGACCTAGTATGAGTATGGGAGTTATGATATTTGTCTGATGACCATGTGCCTACTGATACTCGTGGTACGTCGGACAAATATTACTGAACAGCAGAAAAGGCTTGTGGCGTGGGATAGAGGTGGTGCTGATCATGTGAACAGCTTTGTACATATTACCAACGATACTGAATGGCAGAGAGGTCTGTAGTGAGTTAAATGATATGATTTTGATGTGAGGAGTTTGTTACTTGGAACACATGTTAATGATGATTTTTTTTTGTCAGTCTTGAGCCATGAGGGTTCTGTCCCACTTTTTCTTTGCCATGATTGGGCTGGTTGTTGTGTTGAGCTCGCTGTAGGCATGGATATATGTGTCTGTGTGCGTCTTTCTCTGTGTCTGTATGCGTAAGTATGGTGATACCTTCCTTAAACTCATTTATCTGGACGTATGAATTGCTGTTCCTCCCATATGTTTGTGCTTGTGTGGAGACGTATGGGTTTGTGGGTGAGACCTAGTATGAATATGGAGGTTATGATATCCGTCTGATAGACAAGTGTCCATTGTAACTCATGGTACCTGGGTCACATGTTACTAAATGACAGAAAGGGTTGCGGTGGGGGAGATGTGGCTGTGATTTCAAACTTCACACATCCTGTAACTCTTTAGTTGGATCTAGCATGTTCAGTCTCTTTCCTCCAGTTATGTGTGGTGATGAATGGAACTGTGTGAATGCATTGACATGTGTGTGTGTGTGTGTATGTGTGTCTTTCTATGATTTTTGGCCAGTCATGGGTGTTCTTACCACTTTTTCGTTGCCACGATTGGGCTAGTTGTTGAGTCGAGATCGCTGTAGGCATGGAAATGTACGTGTGTATGCGTCTCTATCTCTGTGTGTTTTTTTGCGTAAATGTGGTGATACCTTCCTTTATCTCGTTTGTCTGGATGTATGATGTGCTGTTCCTGCACTATGCTTGTGTGAGGTGACATATGGATTTGTGGGTGAGACCTAGTATGAATATGGGAGTTATGATATCTGTCTGATGACCAAGTGTCTACTGCTACTCGTGGTACATGGGGGGCACATGTTACTGAATGGCAGAAAAAGCTTAGGTGTGGGATAGACGTGTTGGTGCTGATGTGAACAGTTTTGTACCTAGCACACATGATACTGGATGGTAGTGAGGTCTGTAGTGTGAAATAAATGAGATGATGTTGATGTGAAGAGTATGGTGCCTGGAACATATGTTACTGATGATTTTTTGGTCAGTTATGAGCCATGGGGGTTCTACCCCACTTTTTCGTCGCCATGATTGGGGCTGGTTGTTGTGTCTAGCTCGCTGAAGGCATGGAAATGTGAGTGTTTGTGCGTCTCTCTCTGTGTCTGTATGTGTAAATATGGTGATACCTTCTATAAACACGTCTGTCTGGACGAATGATTTTGCTGTCCCTCCACTTATGTTTGTTTGTGCTAGTGTATTGAGATGTATGGATTTGTGGGTGAGATCTGATAGCCAAGTGTCTATTGCAACTCATGGTACCTGCGTCACTTTTTTACTGAATGGTAGAAAGGGTTGCGGTGTGGGAGAGACGTGTTGATGGTAAATATAATCAACTGGGGCGCGATGAACATTTATTTACGGTATAAACATGCCATCTTTTGCACATCTTCTATCTCGCCAGGCTGATGATATGTAAGGAGACTTCTGTTTTTCAGCCAGTCATGAGAGCACTTTTTGTTTCCATGATTGGTACCGGTAGTTGTGTAGTCTTGGACATGTGTATCTGCGTCTCTCTTTGTGCATGTAAGCGTAAGTAACTCGTCTGTCTGATGATTTTTGTAACGATAGTTCTGTCCAGTTAATCAGTTGTAACGACAATTCTGCCCCCCACTTCATCGTTTCCGTGATGCTTGCTGTTAGTTCTGTCGACCTCGCTGTATGCATGTACAAGTGTGTGCGTGTGTCATTCCTCTGTGGATTTGAGTCTAAAATATATGGTTATAGAATTATCAACGTGTGCTTCTAACCATTGTTTCAGGGCTTAGACAATCTCCCATTTCGATGTGCTCTTTACAGTTTACTGCCGTTTGTGTTGGCATGTGAATTTTGATTCTCACTACATAAAAATCATTTAACAGAGAGGGGTGATGTACCAGAGAAGCGAAGGACTTGGGTACAAACCCACAGTCAGACCATTGCTTGTGTGGTGTAGTATGGATGTCATTGGAAGATAGGAAGAGTGTTGAGGGGCTGCAGGTGGCGTATAATGCTGTTAGAATGGATATTGGTGGAATAATTCTGAGTGGTGTATGGAGCCTAAGTTGACCATGACCACAATCTCGCACTAGACTTTAGGTGATGAGGCTGAGTGGAAAAAATATCTAAACACCCACTTTGACCTAACAATTTACGACAGTTCAGGTGTGAGCACTATCTTAGGCGTAATAGAACCTATGGTGACGTTTTGGATACTTGTCGATGTGTGGGGATCTTCTATGAAAATGTGGGTTATGATGTCTGTTTGATGACCAAGAAACTATCAGTTAGCTAAGAGCATTATGGTAACTTTATCGTGGTTACTTGAACAAAGCATGCAATTACAAACAAATGTCAGACTTGGTCCTGAATCCGAAGGATGGCGGTAGATGGGAACATTTTAAACCGAATGGAGAACTCTCCTGGGTCCTGATTTATTGAAAAGTAATTTCCTGGAAAAAGGGAGAATTTTCCTGGAAAACTGCAGTAGAACCACCTTAAATGAACATTTTGGTACCTGGCTACTGATTAGCAGAATTTTGAATTTTTGGTTTACTTTAACGCACGAACAGAAGGTAACCCTGTCTGTATCTGATCAGGGGTTGGATTGGGAATCATTGGAAAACAGAAGGTGGTTTGAGGAAGTGCTGGGCGTATGTTGGCGATGAGGCTAGGGGTGGATCTTGGTGAAAGAATTAGGAATAGTGCGTAAAAGACTATCAGTAGGAGCCGGCACATAAGGGAGTGGGTAAATTTTCTATATCTCCACCTTGGTCACAGGCGATGGTCTCAGACATGTTCTGTGCTTAGCGTGACTCGATTTTTATTACATAGGACTCGCGTACTTCGATTCGATAGGGGTGAAATTAGTAAGATTAACAGACGGTATTTCATTCCTGGAACATACGTGCTGAGCTGTAAAATACAGTTAAAGGTGTCAATCACTGATGTATCACAAGGGATTTATTGGAATTTTAGACAAAGTGCAGCTAAGGACACTCAATTTGTGATTGCTTACGAAAGCATAACAGAATTGATACATAGATTGGTCTGGATTGACAGACGACAAAGGTTTGACCTTGGTGGCAACAATTACGAGTGCAATGAAATATTTTATACCAATGGCAACAGAGATAAGATTAGGGAAATAAGGAGTCGTACTGATGTTTCCATTCCTTGAGTTTTGCCATTGTCAAACTGGAAACTTTGATTTTCCTAGCCTTGGTGTGGGAAAGGCTTTGTCACAAATAATTTCAAGTGGCCTCTTGTCCAAAGACAGGGTTGAGAAATAGGCTTGAAAAAAAATTACAGCCTGATTGGTTTGACATCATGTATTCACTTCTGGAATGTCTGTAGGGAAAGAAACTGGTTTTCAAATCGATAACTTTGCTTTAGTTTAGAGGCTCTCAACCCATCGATGTTATACTTACATCCATCAGTAAACCCCTTCAATGCCTCTTTGAGTTCAAAAAGTGTCTGTGTTTCATTACACATAATTTAATACTTCCTTTAAAATACACGGAATATAGGTGACACTCGTCAGTTATATTATATTGTTCATAATGAATCCAACATGATGTGAAAAAGTGAGTTTGTTTCCCGTCTCTTGGTCGGTGAATTAATTTTTAATGTCTGCCTGCTCCAATGAACGGAATTTATGGTTTTTCGTACCTTCTTCGGTGAATATCTGTCGGTGGGTTTTTGAGGCTACGAATTTTGAAAGGAATAACGTATGGTAGGTTTGAGAAATAGGCTTGAAAAAATTACATGCTGATTGGTTTGACATCATGTATTCACTTCAGAAATGTCTGTAGGGAAAGAAACTGGTTTTCAAATCGACAACTTTGCTTTAGTTTAGGAGCTATTAATTCATCGAGGTCACACTTACATACATCAGTAAACCCCTTCAATGCCTCTTTGAGTTCAAAAAGTGTCTGTGTTTCATTACACACAATTTAATACATCCTTTAAAATACACGGAATGTAGGTGACACTCGTGAGCTATATTGTATTGTTCATAACGAATCCAACATGATGTGACTAATTGAGTTTGTTTCCCGTCTCTTCGTCGGTGTATTAATTTTTAATGTCTGCCTGCTTCGATGAACGGAATTTTTTTATGGTTTTCCCTACCTTCGTCGGTGAATGTCTCTCGGTTTCAATGAAAGGATTTCACCATTGATGGGTTTTTGAGGCTACGAATTTTGAAAGGAATAACGTATGTGTGGTATTGCTATACTTTATCACAATAATTTCATTTTTTAAACTTTTTAACGTCTCTCTAACAACGTGGCCTTTTGAGACGGGGAAAGGATGGGGAGCAAGGAATGGGAAGGAATTCGGCCATGTCCTTTTGAAGGAAGCATCCCGGCATTCACCTGGAGTGATTTGGGGGAAACCATGGAAAACCCAAATCTGGATGCCCGGAAACGCCGTCCTCTCGAATACAAGGCCAGAACGCTAAAACAGGTACTTTTTTTTAACGTCTCTCTAACAACGTGGTCTTTAGAGACGGGAAAGGAATGGGAATGAATTCGGTCATGGCCTTTTGAAGGTAGCATCCCCGGCATTCACTTGGAGTGATTTTGGGAAACCATGGATGCCTGGATGGGGATTCGAACCTCCGTCCTCCCGAATGCGAGGCAAGAACGCTAAATAATTTCATGAAAACAGGTACACATAGAATTCTTCCTCGGTTTTATATCTGGAGTTTATGACGGTTTTTTTTCCCCATATCGAACGTTAAAAGGAAACATTTATGCTTTTCGACTTATTTTTTATTCAAGGCAGGCTGGCGCCATACTCTCTAGGTATGGAAACTAAAATTTTGATTTTCGTTTTGAAATTGACGAGTTGGAACGGCTTTTTCAATAAAAACACCGCGGCCGGACTCGAACCGGCGACCTTCGGCACTCTAGCCCCAACGCTACCGATGTCTGTTCACGTAATATCCGTTGATGTGGACTTTTTTATTTTTTAGTAAAAAAAATCGCAATGGTTCACGCTTAAGTATTTTTCACGACACAGAACGAAGAAAATATTTTACTGTGCTGAAATATTTGCATCTTGCCAGAACAGAAATAGTCAGCCGACGCGAAGAGTACACATTTCGTCACGCTTAATGGATAAGCAAACATAGATAACAGTCGTTGAAACAGTGTACACATTTCGCAGAGCGCGCCGGAAATACTTCACCGAACGCCATCTACCAGTCGCCCAAAGAACTAACGGTCCAGCGCCATCTAGCCACCAAATGAACTAACGGTCCAGCGCCCCAGGAGATGCGCCATCTGTGCGGCCGGTCGAGGAACTAACGGCCCCGCCATCTTGGTCGGCCGGTCCGCCATCTTGGTCGGCCAAAGAACTAACGGGGCAGCCATCTTGTGACGTCACGGGTTTTCCCGGTTTCTTCCTTGCTAAGACAATATACATCTACTAACGAATCAAACTGTTATATTAGAAGTATTCAGTTAAGTAAAAATTTGATACATCAAAAGAGAAGAAAAATAATTTTCCATGTCATTAAAGACTCTGTTCTTTGGATAACGTCTAGAAACGCGACATGATTCCTTGTATGCGGAAATGAATACAGAACTGTTAGCAGGCAGAAATGTGTCAACATTGAAGGAAATAAATATGACAATGTTGCACCAGGAAATAAATAGTAACTTTCCTATTTCCTTCGGCAAAGAAGAATACCTTTATAACAAGAAATCATATCATTCCACTCAAGCAGTCGAGGAAGCAACACCGTTTTTCCTTAAGCGAGAGTGAAGCGCGCGCAGTCCAGTGAATAATACCCAGTACTGTGTTTGAAACACATTCAACTTAGTGATATAGTTACATGTAGTTACATCTACCAATAAGTGCAAGTGAATAGGGACTGCTATGGAAAGCGGGATCTACGGCGAGGCTGGTGACCCACCGTACAGCCTCCTGGTCGACCAGCAGGATGCTCCAGCAGAAACCCTACAGTCGGCGATGATGAACGCTTTACCGTTATTCACACCAACACACCAGACCTGGACATGGAGATATGTAACCCGGAGACGCGCAAACGGCGCAATGAAGAAAGCAATGGAAGTAACGACAAGCGAAAAGCCTTGGAATCACACAACGTGAGTAAGCCAACGGAATGCTCTTTGATTAATGCCATGTATGGGGTTGACGCAGTCAACAACCTAGAAACTCCAAGTCAGAAACCTGTCGTCAGTGCAAGGCAAGATAAATGACACGCGGTCAGAAAAAGTAACCACCATGTTAGCATCCGGCCCCCACTCGACCGAAAATAATGTGTCTCGCGTACCTGCACATGTACACAACAAGGCAAACCCGCTACAAAGTAGATTCCCAGGACACATTACATATACGTGGAGGGATTAGGAAAGAATATTGGAAACCTACATCCCATGGCTTTAGGGAAAATAATATTTGGAAATTGCCCAGAACACAGCAAACTTATCCAAAACATAGTTGCACAAGGGAAAAACAGAATAAAAATAGATCTTGCGACACCACAGGCCGCTAACAGCCTCATAGATTCGCCAGATTCCCCACACGACAACTCGCAGCATATATTCCGGCACATGTAGTGACTAGACAAGGAGTAATAAGGAATGTAGACACAAGTATTGGGGAGGACGAATTAACCAGCGTTCTCGAATCATCAGTGGGTAATTAGAATTAGAAGAATGACAAAAAGAGTGATAATAGATAATGAAGCAAAATTAATCCCATTGCGAACCTGTGTAGTGACATTTGACTCTCAAACTTTACCGGAGTGGATGTATCTGTATACGGAATGCGTTGCCAAGTATCTGTACATAGCAACAGTCCGTCAGTGCTATAACTGTTTGAGATTTGGACATTTAAGCAGACAGTGCAAGTCACAAACAAGATGCACAAAATGGAGAAAACCATTTAAAAACACACTGCACTAACCAAAAACCAAACTGCGTACATTGCACAAAGAACATGAAGCCACGGACAAATCATGCCCAGTTTTACAAGCGGATTAAAATAAACGAGCTATCAGCAAAATTAAATATAACTTTCAAAGAAGCAGAAAACATGATCACACAGAAAACATACGCGGAAACGGCCACTTCAGCCACGCAGATCCAGGAAAGATCAACCTTCCCTGCACTACCTAACCCGCAGCGGAAGTTTACTGTCCACAGACGCGCTCGCTCGCCTCCACCAGCGGCAACAACAACTCGAATCAGACCGCCAGTATATTACCAACAGCAACAACTACCATTAGGGCCCATACAACGTAATCCGTACTCCCCCAGGCAGAGAAACATCACAACAGGTTACAACAACATCTAACATAAACCAACGCCCAGCACACACGGGATACCAGGAAGATAACACAGTTGAAAAAAATTTAGCATCATTATGCAAATAATTAATGGAATTCAGGGCCCACAGCCCCCACTATAGATTCCGCCGCAATAATAAAATGATTAAAGAATATTTCAAATAAGTAGATCGAAAGGAAGCTTTTCAAACCCACCTGCAAGAAAATGGAGAATTTCAGATACTACAATGGAATGCACGATCAGCCTTAGCAAACAAGGAATCACTACTTCAAGAACTAGCAGCACAACGAATTGCAGTAGCGGCCCTCAGTGAAACGTGGTTTCGTAAAATAGCATATTTCCAGGGATACTATGTTCTCCAAGAGGACCGTACAGACGGCTATGGAGGAACAGCATTACTAATTAAAACAACCTTAAAATTTCGAGCGGTAGACATAGATCTTTCTAACATCCAGCACTTTCAAGCCATCGCTGCTCAGATTGCGTTACCTATTACAACCTCACGGTCGTCTCTATTTACTGTCCTCCACGCACTAAGCCTGATCCGCAGGAGTGGTACAGCCTACTCAAACAACTAGAACCACCGTATATCCTCTGCGGCGACTTCAACGCCCATAGCAGAGTTTGGGGATGCGAATATGAGGACCAGCCGGGCAAAGCAGTGAGGGAACTAATGGATGAATATAACCTGATCCTCCTCAACGACGGTTCACCCACATTAATGCCAAGGCCAGGATACAGACCCTCAGCGGTCGATTTAACCTTAGTATCTCCATCCATATCAACAGACTTCCAGTGGCGCACTGTCCCTTACCCTTTAGGTTCGGATCACTTCGCATCATCATCTCCTACTCGCTCCAGTAAGACAGCCGGAAACCCACCCTAAAAGCAAATGGAACATAAGAAAAGCAGATTGGTGTCGCTACACGCAAATCATAGACACACTACTACATACGTGCACTCAGAACGCCTCACCAGCAGAAAACTATGAATCCTTCATCTCATTAATCAACTACGCAGCGACATTAACGATACCCGAAAGCCGTATACACGCGAAGAAGCCAACACCACCTACTCCGTGGTGGACCCCAGAATCATCCAAAATGATCGCCAAAAGACGACTTGCGTTCAAAAATTACAAACAACTATCTACAGGAGTCATACATAGAATACAAGAAAATCGAAGCACAAGCAAAACGTTTCTTAAACAGCAGAAACAAAACAGCTGGAGAAGGTACTGTGCTAAAATATCCAAGGACACCCCCATTAGTGAAGTATGGACCATGATCCGGAAAATGAAGAAGAAACCCGCTCCCTCATCTATCACCTGTGATGTGGAAGATATCGCCAAGATATTTCCCTCCATCCGTCATCCTACCTCCACTTGCGAATATTATAGAACCAGAAGAACATGACAACGTCCATAACATATTCCAAAGACCTTTTCGCTACGCGAACTAGATAGAGCCCTAGACTCATGCAGGGACACCGCACCGGGATATGACAATATACATTACGCCATGTTGCGACACCTGCCCCAAAAAGCAAAACCCACCTCCTACGTTTAATACAACAACTATGGCCATCAGACAAACTCCCAAAACATGGACTACACATGTAATTGTGCCAATACTGAAACCAGGAAAGGACCCTACGGAACCACTGTCGTACCGCCCAATAGTATTACTATCATGTGTATATAAAACAGCTGAACGTCTATGGAAACACCGCATGGAATGGTGGCTGGAACAGTCTAAACAACTGCCAGAAACACAATTCGGCTTCCGGAAATCCTGTAGCACCATGGATAGCCTAGCTATACTGACCACTGACATCGAACGATCCATTAACAATCACGGATACCTACTAGGACTCTTTCTGGACATCTCGAGCGCATATGATAATGTAGAGCTGCCCATACTCATGAGAAAACTACAAAAGATGGGCCTCCCGACCCCTCTACTGCAAGGCATATATCCTCCTTCCATCATCGCACGATATATGTTCGCATGAAGAACAACTTATTACATGGACCATTCACCGTAAATCGAGGTATACCGCAGGGCTCCATACTCAGTCCATTATTATACATCATATACCAGAGAACTAGAATCATTACTGGGACCGCAGATAAAGACCCTTCAGTACGCGGACGACGTCTGTGTATATGTCTACTGCGCATGTTCTGGACGGCACTCAAGTGGATCTCGGAAGCAGTGAAAAAATTAACCAGTTGGCTTCATCAGCACGGTCTGACCTTATCCCCCAAAAGTCATCAGTAGTGGTTTTCACACGCAGACGAAGCCCACAATTGCCCAATCATATCCGCTTGGGCCACTATATTTCCAGTACGCGCAACGGTTAAGTTCTTGGGTATCATTTTAGACAGCAAACTTTCCTGGATTGCACATGTGGACCATATAACAGCCAGAACGAGCAGCGCCATGAACATACTCCGCGCAGTAGCAACACCTGGTGGGGAGCAGAGCCTGCAACTTGTCTCCTGCTATAAAAACACTGATACGATCGGCATAGAATATGGAAGCATCGTCTTTGGAAACGCGCCGCAACAACAATTACGGAAATTAAACCAGTTACAGTACCAGGCCCTCCGCATCTGCATAGGCGCCATGAAAAATTCGCCCACGAACGCCATTCTCATCGAAACCATGGAACCGCCACTAGAACTCCGACGACAGTACCTCGCAGAGAAATACCTACTCCAACGACTCTCCTTTTCACAACATCCCCTAATACCGAAGTTGCAGATACTAAGCAATAGCATGGGACCCTTCGGCGAATCTCGCCTCCTCTCGATGCCCGCTCTTAGTTTATACAGGGTGTGGCAAAATGATCTCACGGTTTTCGCCGCCGTATTGTCGAGCGAGTAGATGGTGGGGGGTGGTGCGGATAGGCGCAATCCAGAGCCCACACTTGGATATTTTGTGGTAGCCATAGAACATGTCGGGTGAGCACCGTGCGTTTGTGTCGAGGCGTTTTTAAAAGTGGCGTTTTCGTGCGTTGCTGCTCAGCGGCAGTTCTTAGACGATTTAACGTGGTCCAAGAGGAAGAGTCCTAACTCGTAACACCATTATGCTATGGTGAGCATCTTCAGAGCTACCGGTTCAGTGTTAAAAAGAAGTCAACAGGTCGACCAAAGTCATCTAGGACGACAGAGAATATCGATCGAGTAAGAGAAGTTGTGGAAGCCAGTCCTCGGCGGTCGGCCCGCAAACAAGCTG
>JARYHS010008074.1:311116600-311467250 GCA_031002005.1 Vandiemenella viatica | reverse complement strand
CAATTTGTCCCGCGTCCTGCGGCGTTTAAAAAAAGTCCAGCTTTTTGGAAAGAATGTATGACAAGCCAGGGAACGGCGGGAAAACGGGAAGGGAATATACGGCTTTCGGCGGCCATGTGGCTCTTTCACCAGGATATGAGCTTTATATTATTTTTGTTACTTTAATAAAAACAAATAATTGTTGAGAAATCACTATCGATAAGTGATTATCAAGAACTGCTTATCAAAGGTCGTATTATGATCAGTTGTTAGCATTCGACCATCATTGTTTAGACTTCACGAAAAAAGGCATTTTTCGACACTGGCAACGAAGAAAACATTTTGTAACTACCTCTCAGACGATACACATCGTGCTGTGTGATAGTGCTAGTGAAACAAGTGATGTAAACAAATCAGCAACTCAGATAATAAAGGTAAGTAATTTATTTAATAAATACGTAAATGTTTTGAATTTATCAGACAGTACTGGAATTATTTATACTATATTTTATAGAGGCGGCAAAAGTCTAGCGCCTGCCTTGAAAGTAACACGACCTACATTACGGCAAATTCAGAACTTAGACTGATGTGCAAAAATCAGTCGATCATTTACTCAAAATTTTCCGTATAGTAATATTTCGAAAATGATCTTTTCAATGAAGTATCATTATTAAAAAATATATTGACAAGAAAAAGGTTAAATCTTGTTCTTCATCAAAAGCCACAATAGAGAACAAATGGTTAGAAATATTTCATCATTTTGAAAAAAACCATGTTCCATACAAAAATTGTATAATACGCTCTGTCCTTACCAAGAACTAATGCTGCGACTGAATGCATTTTTTCTGCGGTAAATAAAGTGTGGACATCAGAAAAGTCACAATTAAGTGAGACTTTGAAAGCCATATTATGTGTGAAATATAATTTTACAAAGTCTTGTGAAAAATTTAATGAGCTTTATACAATGACAGCAATCTACTGAAAAAATACCACTCAAATCAGAAATAAGCCAAAGAATAAAATAATACTATACATATTTTTTTAATGTATTATATTTGTAAAGTGTACTTATGTTGAAATTTATAAAAACATATTACAATACTATTTTTGCGTTCTATATATTGTTGCTCCATATACAGGGGCGGCCCTAGGGCGGTGCGAGCGGTGCGTCGTATGGGGGGCGCCGAAACTGAAGTGACCGATCGTCTACTCAAAAATAAATTCTATAATAACCCAATTTGGATATTATTTTAACGCACTAATCATCCAGAAGAGTTTTAAACGCAAGAGCTTCAGCTTAGTGCTCAGTCGTATGTCATCATAGAATAGAGTTAACTGGAGTTGCGACTCGAGTAAGCTCGACTTATTCGAATCAAGAAAATCACAACTCGTCCCATAATTGGCACTCTCCGGGTCCGCGGCTCCCGCACCTGTTTCCTGTCTTTTGGGCTGTAGTCTTGAGTCCATCTAGTTATCTATTTATACCACTTCTAGACTTTAGGTGATTGCAATTAACGTTGGTATCGTAAATATTTATAAAGCATAATGCTTTTACAGACAAAACATGTGCTACATACAAAAAAAAAAAAAAAAAAAACTATCTGGCGCACAAAACCAAGTTTAAACTAAGATGGTTTAAAAATTGCTTGCAAAATTGTTTGCATTTGAGAAGTCATCTGAATCGTCGTCACCAGAACTAGCTCAAAACGCGGCGGAAGAAAACTTGTTTAATAGTTCTGCCCTGGAAGAAGAACCCAGAATGAGGGTCGAAACGTCGACTACAAGGAACATGACGCGGCACCACGCGAACAGCCAAGAATCAACTGACTCTGGCCGCGGAAGCCTACGATTATATTCGTTTCATAGAAGTACTTAAGACGAGGCTTACGATGATAAAAAGCAGCATGTACGAGAAGATTTAGCTATGGCTGGAATGTTTTCTGCAGTTCAAAATATTACAGAATGAGGTATACCAGACATACCATCACCGTCGCATTTTCAAAGTATAAATTATGATGATATTTTAAAATGGTCGCTCATTGACTCTGCAGCCAGAGATGAAATAATTATTCTAGCAGCAAAATAATAAAAAAATTATGTATGTCATTTTTCAAATATGCGTTTTCAAAGAGTAATACCATATGGAGAAAAAAAGATAGCTTGCTTACTCTCAATATGCAGATAAAGTATATTGTTTTTACTGAAGTTTATTCAACAGAAGGTCTCAGTAGGGAAAAGAAGGATTTGATGACTGGAGCTACTTATCAGAGAGTCTCAAAACTCACGAAACTTCCTCAAATCACCAACACACCATAATCAATTGGATAGAAGTGTTGATTAAATTAAACAATTTCAGTGTCATAGACAAGCATTTGAAGACGAAACATCAAGGAAAGGATGATGTCCAAAGTATTCTTTTTAACATGCAGTAAATTCTTGTTCAGAGGAAGCTTTGGATCTAAAACACTAAATACTTCTAATAATGGTAACTTCCTGGGTATATTGCAACTGCTAGGAAAATATGACCCTGTAATGACGGAGCATCTCGGCGTGTTGCTAATAGGGAGACAAATGTCGGATATATATTCAAAACGAATGAAATGTGTAAAAAATACTTTTCCATCACACTGAATTGAACTCCTGATGTCATTGCTTTCGTTGACACTAATGAAGACAAAGTAAGTGCGTGGATGTTTCGTTGCTAACAAGCCGGCAGGGACCTGGAAACCGGACTCACTGGCCTGTTTATCGATGATACTTTTCACAAGTTCTATTTGGATATCAACGATTGTGAGGCCAAAGATATGACAATGGATCGAATATAATAGGAAGAAACCAGAATATATATCTTCGAGCATTTTTTAATCCCTGTAGCTGTCATTAAATTTGGTAATAGCAAGTGCTGCCAAAACATCAGTTAAATCAGTTCACTAGTCCGGATTTCTTTAAAAAATAATTTTGTTCTATTCTTCCGATCAACAAAGCTATGGGAAGTGGTATTCAAGCACTTAGACGGACTATCACCAAAAAAATTGCGAAACTATTTTGGACAATAGAGTTTTTAACCTCGCCGCAGTTCGTTATCACCAGCGGCGACGTTAGCCATTACAAGGTTCGGGGCGACAGATCTTTGCGAGGCCCTTGTCCTTTGTGCACAGTATGAGAATCAAAAGAACGTATTTCTGATGATCGACGAGAAATACAAAAATCATAAATAAATAAATTTTGTGTTTTAAAATATTGTTTTAGAAGAGTTATTAAAAGTTATCAAACATAAGACGACAAATTATTGATGATAAACTAAGGTACATTAAAAGATATATACAAGGATTTAAAAATGATTTTGCGACTTTTTCTAAGACTAAAATATTTAACTAAAGCACAAAAATCTAAAGAATGAGCTACTTCATTTTCAATTCAAAAAATAGAAAGAACTGAAAGTCGAACTTGACTCATCGAATAATTTTTAACCACGAAAAACTTCTTCCGCGTACGCAACTGTCTCAGGTATGGTGGGAAAAATTCTCAGGACTAATTACTTCGATAGTGGGGTACACTTCAGTTAATGTTTTTTTCTTGTATTAGTTATCTCATCACCGAGATAACGCCGTGGATCACTTCTTATACACGGATAAACGTATTGAGTTGTTCATACAATTCTTGTTCATCTACTGTATATCAGATGTTTCTCCTATTGTTAGAAATATTTGCAAGTCATTGCATTGCTTCAGAAGTTTTATAATCACTAGTTTCCTTTAATGTTTTTGTGTTGTGCATGAACAAATGTGTTTTCATCATGTTTAAGTTCTTCAAATCTATGTTGGCAACTTGCGCGCACATTGTCAACAATAACATACTAATAGTTTATTTGAAAATCTCCTCCGCATGCAATTCAATAGCTTCATTTTTTCTCCTACATAATGAAAGTTCGTTCTCTTACGTTTCCTTCTCACGATAATGAACTTTGTCAATATCGTTTTAGTCAGCTGTTTCTCTCGGCTTTACCAAGGATAATGACTCGAAACCATATCCAGATAATTTTCAAGCCAATGTGTAAATGCATCATGTGTTGTTTAGCCGCATGTAGTTGCATTTTTCGTTTTGCAACATTTTTCTTATTACATTTATCTTTGTAAGAATGTCATTCCATACGACGAGAGCAACTACAAATTCGTAGGTAGTTATTTCCTTTTTTATAGACTGGCATTCACTAACCCAATGACAATCTGTTGTATTTTCTGCTAAATTTCTTAAAGCATCACATATATTTCTTGGTTGTAATCCAGTCAAATAAGGTGAAAAAAGGGACAAACCTCGGAATCAAAGATAACAAGCTGAAAATTTGTGCTTGCTCAAACCTTTGTTTTGATATTTTATAAGTTGGCTCAAAAGTCTCATTGAATCTCGTGTACGCCAGTCAAGATAATCAAGGTCAAATGTCACAAAAAACGGTTTCTATAAATATCTCGTTTCCTTTACTCTAAATGTTATTTTGAGTTATTTTAAAAGTTGTAGAGCATAAAATTCTCTACAAATTTCGTCACAGACAATATTTCATAGCTTTAACCCTTCTTGAGATAGAGCGTGAAGAGTGGGGAGTGTTTAGCCGTATGGACGACAGCGCTACTTACGGTACGTTAAGTGTAGAATCCAATTATTAAAAACTAAGTGAATCTGACCTTTAGGTGATGTGAGCATTTAGTTCGCCACAGTGGCTTAAATAAACCTATTCAGACATACAGCATTCCTTGTTACTTCTCTTGTTTCTTATTCATACCGCCGCTGTCCTATACTAATTTTTTTTAGGTTTGAGTTATTATTAATAAATAAAGACTATCTTCTGCCCACGGCTTTGCTCGAGTGGAATTCATAACGCATTCGTACACGTATTCGTACCTGAATCCCACAGGAACTACTTTATCGAGCGGGATAAAAGTAGATAACCAATACATTATTCCAATTTTTTTTAAGCCGTTCAGCCGTTTAGACGTGAAACAGTAAAAACTTTCAAGCAAACAAACTTTTGCATTTATAATATGAGTAAAATGTAAAAAAAAATGCTATCTTCAATCTGTCTATAGGGACACCATAATCACGAATAAGCGATTGCACATTTGGGGCGCAACAATGAGATCTCGCACCACCTAAAAAAATTGCTAGGGCCGCCTCTGTCCATATATACCAACATTTTAATCAAGAACAGCCCCCCCCCCCCCCCGGCAATAGTGTCCCGCTTTACCAATGTTAAAATCTGGTCACTTTAGGTTTACTACTATAGTACCACTTGTTAGTTTGTATTGCTTTGGAGTTTGTTAATGAAATAAATGAAATCTATATTCATTACATGATTACAACACAGACTGAGGATCTAGAAACTGGTAGTGAAAGCAGCAACGCTAGCTACAGAAACGAGAAGATTAAAAATCCTTTGCCACATTTATGCCGTAATATTGCATTTAAATCAAGATTGAGTGAACAGTTGAACTATGAATTCAAATTGTGTTTGCCTAAACTTTCTGCAAGACTCACGTTTCTAGCCTTAATAATCATAAACAGCACACGATTTGGAATCAAACATTCAAATATTTACAGTCTGAAAAAAATAAAAATAAAAGCAGGATAAACTCATTGGAAAAGGGAAAACAATTCAAATCCTTCATCAAATGCTGTGGATTCTCCTGACGCAGATAGCAGCAGAAGTTTGTTTTCCATCACCATCAGCTAACAAAAGGTTTCGCGAACAAAGCATTGGTCAATCTTTTGGCATCGTAGTTTCCAACGTGGACCGTACCGCCCCCCGGTGGGCGTTAGAGAGCTCGAATGGGGCATTTGTGAACAAAGACAAATTTAGGGGGGCGTTGACGCCCAGCCAGCGCCCCCCTAGCCAACACTGGCAAGGACGTGCCGGATAAGATTAATTAATAACAAAAAACATTGACCAAATGTTTTAGCAAGTAACACCTGCTTCAATAGTTCATGACTGAAGGGGCCCACAGACGATCAACTTGGTTGTCAACCTTGTCGTCAACTTGCCGTGTTGAAGACTAAGTTGAACGTCTGTGGGCAGGTTGCTGGTTGAGATTCAGGTTGAGGTTTTGGTTGAAGTAAGATCAAACAGTTTTGATATTTGGTGGGCGGAGTCTAATGTTGGAGACCTTGTTGTAGCGTCTGTGGGGAAGTTGACGACCATGTTCTCAACATCAGTTGTAAACTTGGAGCTGTTCTGTCTATGTTATTGTTTTTGGTGACTACGTTTTCATTTGATATTTATATTATCATTTTTTTAGGTCAGTTACTGTTTATTGAATATGGAACATACAAATTTGCGTAAATTTTCCAATACTTTAAAAGAACTGCCGAAGCTGTGGAATTGAAATAGGAAATTTTTCAAGATCGCAACAAAAAGAAGAATGAGTGACCAAAACTATTTAGTTCTTTGCCAACAAATTGAGCTAAATATGTATATTGACAGTTTTAAGAATACAGTCAGAAATTTTAGAACTTGTTACCGGAAGGAATTAAAAAACGTGAAACTGAGCTAAAGAACTAGAGCCGGAGTCGAAGAGGAGTACGTGCTAAGTTAATGGTACTTCAGATCACTGAAATTCCTAAATTATACTACAAGTCTCAATGATAGAGTGTGGCGATATAGAGGTGAGAATTTTTAAAACCTCGACGCTCTGCCCACTAGCTAAAAACATCAGGATTTCGAACAGCTGACCGAGCGTGCTGGGTGAGCGGTGACCTGTCCTCTCATTCGAGAACACGCGGGTTTGAATCCCCGTCCGCCCATCCAAATTAGGGTTTTCCATGGTTTCTGCAAATCACTCCAAGTTAATGCATAAATAGTTCCTTCAAAAGGCCATTGCCGAATTCCTTCCAGTTCCTTGCCTTCAGTTCTTTCCAGCCTCATGATCTTGACGTCGGCGAGGCGTAATGCAAAAAAAAAGAATACCTCTTCTCTTTGTGTCATGCCGCGCCGTCCTAATCACTCTAAACGCCCCTTTAGACGACCCGACCTGGTCTCACTAAATCGTGGCCTGGAAGTTATTACGTGAACAAATCATTTTACATACACGCCCGAAACAGCACAGTTAATTTCTATTTTTTTTTAATAGACACGCAAATGTTTCACAGGTTTCTTAGACTTAGACTTTTTTCGCACTCGTTACTGAAAGCTGAATTTTTTGCTGATCTGCAACACTGTTCGGATAATCCAGTGCGGTACTAACTAGATCGGAGTGGCCGAGGTCGTCTAGAGGCGGCCATACACGATCGCTCCATCCGTCCAAATGGAGCGATGTCACTCCATTATCGTGTCGTCTGTGGGGAAATTTGATGTGGATGACGTTAACCCACAACTGCTGATGGTACAATATTTTTTCCTACACTAGTTTCTTATCTGCTTAACGTATCTCTAACAACGAGGTCTTTAGAGACGAGAAAGGATGGGGGGCAAGGAATGGGAAGGAATTCGGCCACGGCCTTTTGAAGGAAGCATCCCGGAATTTGCCTGGAGTGATTTGGGAAAACATGGAAAACTCAAATCTGGATGCCCGGACAGGGATTCGAACCACCGTCCTCCCGAATGCGAAGCCTCCTGCACTAGTAATGTGAGGCAAAGGGAGATTTTGCATGAAATCTACTACGATTCTGTAAGTATCTGCCTCGTTATTACAATTCTTTTCTACGTCTTTTAAGCAAGAATAAAACTTGTATTTTAATAACAGTTATAAACTATAAAACATCTGTACTGTCAACCTGCTGTTTAGAAACATTGGCTACAAACGCAGCAATCCGCTCAGAGCGCCGGTGGGGCGGCTTTTAACAATACAACCAGTTTGATCCTATTCTATAATAAACATGCCGCTACAGCATTGTTGAGAATTCTGGCCGCAGATTTCACTGGCCGCAAATTTCACTGGCCGCAGTTTTCGCGACACCGTTTTAGATATCGTGCGTTTGTGACTAGCAGGAGACACATTATCGTCACGCAACTCTCTTAAAACTAAAAACTGGAATGATCCCTCACTCATTTTTTCAATAATAAAGCTTCTACTATAACCAAAATACTTAAAAACAGAAATTAAAAATAATAAAATTCAGCAGTAGAAAATACTCAAGAAATAAAACCCGATGATGACACATACTCGAATGTGATGTTTACAACTTGGTCGCCAACATTTCGTTTCGTCTGTGGCAAACGCTGACAACCAAGTTGACAACAAGGTTGTCAACCAAGTTGATCGTCTGTGGGCCCCTTGAGTTTCAACAAGCGCTGTGCACCAAAAGTCAGTATTAGTACACAACACTGACAATAACTTTGTCCTAACACCTGCTTCAATAGTTCGCGAATGAGTCGCAGATAGCGCCGCTGTGCACCACAGGGATCACCATTGTTAGTAGGTTTATGTTCCGGCTCGATCAACAATGCCTATACGTTTATACTGGTCAGTGTTCGATTGTTCGGTAGTGCCTTCAGACAGAGCGACTGTGACCCTGTGAGGTATTAACAGCTTACGTGGACTTACTTACTGAAGATTATTTATTTTGGAATATATATCTGCCACAGAGGTTAGCACATATTCATTATTATTATTTGCTTATTATTCTATTTACTGATCAATATTACGTGTCGAATGTGCTGTGGAATTTCAACTAAATTTTAATCTTTTATTTAATTTTTGTATCATGTGCTAACTAACTGCACTCGATTCTGTACTGATCACTGGTACTATTCTTATTATTGTTATCAACATCATTTATCACACATTGTAATGATGGTTAAGAATCATATCATTTTTGACATTTCGAGATTTTTACAAATGATAAGAGTACCTATGGTTGACGGTGTACCTATGGTTGACATGAAGTTGTATAAAATTCAAATTTAAAAAAAAATACTGTGATCCAGAAAACCAGCAACACTGTCAGGTAAACTGAATGGGTCCACTGGTTCGGTGATTGTCTCTTCTGTCGATGGTGAATTTATGTAATGCCTGTGGGTACCATATTAGGAAGCGCGTATCTTGTTAGCGAAATAGCAGCTTCAGGAAGTACTTTAACTCTCAGTTAATGTAAGATTGCTTTACTTTGTACTGAACGTGAATATGAAAATGTTATCACAATGAAATAAACAAGTGTATACTTTCTCAGTTTAAGCGGAAATAATATTTCTATTATGGTTAGCATCTCTAAGGTACCTTAGGTGTTCCTTAAATCGAGAGGGGTATCGAATTTACGTTCATCAATAATAAAAGGGCTTTAATTTCAAACTGAACAAACCATCATGCCGTTTACAACATATACTACGGGAGGCGCTAAGGCACCGTCTGTTTCCGGTACAAACGATGTCATATTTGGGAGCCTACAGCTCTTTCATTGCATCGTGGGCAGATATTGAAATCCCTCACTTGCTGAGTACTACGTGTAAGGCCGGCGAATATTGAAACGAGATATTGTTAGGCCATTTTCACACCGGCGCCAGCGCCGGATACAATGTAATCAAATGACAGCTTTCACACTTAGTCCGGTCCGGCAGATCGCCGGCCCTTTGCTTTAATTGTTTTTATGCACACTTGTACACACTGGTGGACTAATCTCAGACCCGACAATTTGTTGTAGTATTGTAATAATAAATAATTACTCGCACGATACTATGACATTAATTGAATTAGTTGATATTAAATCTTATTTGTGGAATAAAACAGCCGACTATTTCAAAGTTAGAACAGAATGCTTACAAAGAGATTTACACATTTTTGAAAGAAGATTTTGAAGTGAAAGAAAAAACGAACAATTGAAAGTTGATCAGCTATACATTTATTATTAGTTATAACAATACAGAACAGGTTACACAATTTATATTAATAATTTGCCACGGCAACGCGCCCTCGATACTGACAAAGTATCGTTGTGTTGATACCACAAATAATAGAACAATCAGATTTACAATTTTAAGTAAAGTGTAAGTTAATTATAATGTTTGTTAGTACTAATGACAAATATGTAATTTATCATTTTTCAGTTGGTTTCTTTTTCATTTCATTTCAAAATATTCTTTCAGAAATGTATACATCTCTTTCCACGCCTACATTTTACTTTACTTGTGCTTATTCCCAATCTGTAGGTGTCATGTAACTCAGTAAAGTTTGCTTCTTTAACGAGATCCTTAAAAATCAATAGAAGAAACACAATAAATTGAAAGTTTTTTGTGTCCCATTTATTGATTTCAATCGCAGTCGTATAATATTTAAAAAATTCAGTTGATTTCGTAATTGGTCAAAATTATTGAATGAAATAAAAATATAGTAGAATATTAGTATACCTAATTTATTTCACTATTTTTCTAGGCCTCTTTTTGTATTTGAGTCAACATAGGATGTATCCAGTACCGTATGTTAATGAAATATTTACTATATTACGATATAATAATAATCTATTAAAGTAACGTTTGTTGAATGATGGATGCCTATTCCTTCCCCTAAGCAAAAAACTTATTGAACTCGGTGCGAAAAGGCCGGCACTGGTTCCGGTTTTGCCGGTGTGTGTGAAAAGCCCTTAGGCTATCTGGCATTTTTTTTTTTTAAATAAGTTTTATTTTTTAAACTTTTTATTTTCTATGGAGGGAATTGTGCACAGTTGCTTCTCTGACCATAAATTATCCCCAGAAGCTCACAACGTGTTCTTCCTCATGGGATCGCATTTGGATCTGCAATTTCTTTCACTTGGTCCAGGCCTCTGCTGTGTACTTTCTTCTCGATGTCAGTTGGTCAACTGTTGTTCTCTGGCTCTCATGGTAATTTAGGGTTACGGAAAGAGTGTCAACTATAGGTGCACAGTGTATTGACTTAGGAGCTTGTCGAATTGAATGTGTGGAGTAGGGAAGAAAGTGCTTAATATATATATATATATATATATTTTTTTTAAGTATTTTCCTGCACTTACGTTATGTTTGTACTTACATTTTAACAGCAATCGTTATATTTAGTGAAACAGAATTAATCAGGATACCGGAAATGACTTTTTAATGGAAAATTATTAAATAGTATGATCACCGCCTTTGAAAATTGAAAAATAACTTTTTTAACGTGTCGACAAAGCCCGCTCATACACTGGAGAGATAGATTATCGAGTGTCCTGGACAGACTTTGTCCGTCAGTCCTAGCTCCTGGCACGCTCAGCCATTAGTCGCCCACACACACACAATGACAAGGCCACTAAGTATCCCATCACGGATCAGTCCCTCCGGATGTGTGGATAGAAATCGTCAGTATTACAATACGCTGGCTAACTCCCTTAGGATTTCAGCAAATCGAAAGTCCTGACGGCGGTTCGAAGGCCATCGGTCAGTTATGAGCTTGTGTGCAGCTAGTTAGACTGTGCAAAAATGGAATATTTCAGTCACAGGCCTATATTATTTAAATTATAATTTAATTGCTATGATGGAAATTTTCTTGTCTCCTGTGTATCCGTTTCTTATTAATATTGTTTTATTTGAGTGTAAGTTCCTCCACCTGTCTACTTTTTCCCTTTAGGAATTTTAATTTTAAATTGTTTTATTGTTTCTGGCAAAATCATTTAGCATTTCCCCATAGTAATTAATTGTGTTGATAAATTCCTATGTTGTAGACCTTGGTTAATACACATGTGCGTTTATAAGATAGCTGTCAAAGTTAAAAAGTAAAATGAGCATATGCAAAATTTGTACCAAATGTTCTAATTTTTACCATATATCCGAGCAGTTTGTACGAGTCAATTCAAAATAAAATTAGAACACAAAACAAGTTTAGTTTGGCATAAAGAATGGTAATGAAAAATGGAAATTTCAGTCACTGGTCTCTTACGCTAGATTTAAGGTGCATCAAACAAATGGTTATAAAATTGGATGAGACATTTATTACCACATTACGAAATTCAGTTAAACTTCTATTCTCAAAGCATAGTACAATATATCATGTATGTTGAAACTCTAATGATAATAATACAGTAAAATTTATGTGTATAATAATTTATTTATGTCAATAGTATTTGTATAGTAGGCCTAATATTATATTATTTAATTTAATTCCTCTCTATCTTCAATGTTTCAATTCTTGTTTTTTGTTCTCTCTTCATCCTTTTATAAACAACCGAATCCCAAAGTACCATCAAGTTGGGTCTGTGACATGGAGGAAGGAAATATATGGAGGAGAAGTGACGTTAAATTGGTGAAGCAGGCTCGCGCATGCGCAGTGGCGGTAGCGGCGATATTGCGCTTCCAAACAATTGCGATGTTCCCAGTATATCCCGAAAACTAAGCAAGATATCGAAAAATTTTATTCTTTATTTTCGATTTGTCTCATCGTGTTACATAAGAATCGATCATTAAATTTGACTTGTGCGAAATGTTTCTTCTCCATTTCAACTCAAGACACCTCACTTTTGATACAGTAGGCCTATATCTCTAGAACTAGGTGAGATATCGAAAATTTTTATTCTTTATTTTTCATTTGCCTCTTCTTTTTAAATAAGAATGCATCATCAAATTTGACTTTGACCAATTTTTTCTTCTGAATTTCAACCAAAACCATTTCACATTTGGGACAGAATATCTCGAAAACTAAGCAGGATATCAAAAAAAATTTATTCTTCATTTTTTATTTGTCATATCGAGTTACATAATAACCCATCACCAGATTGTGGCGTCACCTTTATCCTAGAGTCCCCTTGAGGTTTTTGTACATATTCCCCGTGTCTGTATGGAAGCGGCCCCTCCACTCCGGCCATGCCCCCCCCCCCCCCACTCCTCCTCCACCCTGCTTCACTTCAATGCGTGGTGAAGGTCTCTTGCGTCGTCTCCATATATTTCCTTCCTCCATGGTCTGTGACAGAACAGAAATATTTGCATAATAAAACTATATTTTTGATCTCTGAGAGAAGATAAAAAACTAATAATATATATACTCTTAGAGAGAAAAAGCAATGAGTTGTAAGTTGCTATGGAGATTAGGACTTGTGAGATGATAGTTATCAGAGTAGACTAGTAGATTGAATGCTCGAGAAAAACATTGCCTAAAAACGAACCTGCATCTTCTGAGAATAACCAATTCCATTGTAATTCCTAGTAGATCCGAGTGATATAAAATAAACGATATATTTTGGATCTAAAGAATTGAGTTATTCATAATTATAATTACAATCAAATCAACGACAAGAGACGCTAAAGCGTTACAGGTCACATGAATCTACTGTTTCTTTTCGTTTCTTTTGACCATATCCAATTTTTTCGCAAAATCTTATTGATTTTTTTGAAAAACCTCAAGTCTGCATTCGGTATAATGGCTTAAGAAATGTATTGATACCGCTCATTCTCTAAATTTTTGTTCAGTATACTGCGCCTTTTAATTTTAATAGAGATGAAAATCTCTAAAATATTTTTATAAAATAACTTAGAACATCTTTACCATTTAACTGAAAATGCGTGAATCGAAGACGGTCTGTAGGATTGTGTGTTTGTGGGGAGCGAGGGGTCCTGTCCGTCGCTGGCTCACACATAGATGTCCTCTGAAAAAAATTCAGTTATCCCGCCAGTGTATAGGTTGCTAATATAACCATGAATTAGACTTATATTAACTCCAATTAACTGTTCTCCGTCCATCTTTATTCCTGCCTGTGTATCAGTACGAGCAAATTCAGTGGAACAGCTTGTTATGAAATTACATATTCAAGTTTCGGACCTGAATATCTCAATTCTATCCACTTTTGATAGAGATCTGCCAACCGGAAGTGGCAGATTAATGATGTCACTTTTATCTAAGTTGTTTTATGAAAATTTGTTCACTGAGAATTTTGAAGAAAAAGTTATTTACCAAAGTTAAATAAAAGAGTTATAATTAACAACTTTTATTTCTAAATTTTTACGATAAAGCTTAATAAATTTTATTATTCCTGTTTCATTACTACTATTTTGTACATCGTTTCCGTGGCTGGGCTGTAACATAATTTAAAAATACTTTTAAAATTTTAATTTATATTTTTTAAATAAATAATAAATATTTTTACATTTTATTTTTTAAATAAATAATAAATATTTTTACATTTTATTTTTTGGTCGCAAAATATTCATGAAATAATGAAAACACAAATTTCAATTTATTTAATTAAATTGTAATAGTAAATCTATTTAATGGAATGACGTGATGATGGTCATATCAAAATTAATTTTTATTTTCACAGATATCACATTCAAAGAAAAATTGTAGACAGTACAAGTCGCATACTTGAAATATGGTTTTACACAGACGGAAAAAAAAATCCCAACACCAAGAAAAAATTATTGTAGAGTAATGAAATTTGGACAATGCATTTGTCAAGTTAACATGTTTAATTGATCAAATTTTCAAGATCACAGGTTAATTTAAGCTCAAGAAAATGCATTTCAAATGTGAAATACTGTTAAATTAATAGCCGGTGTAACCTCCAGAATTTTGAATGCAAGCCTGCAAACGTGAATGCATTGTGTCATACAGGTTTCGAATGTCACTTTGTGGTATGGAGTTCCATGCTTGTTGTACTTGTGCTGTCAATACTGGGACGGTCAGTGCTGGCTGTGGATGATGCTGGAGTTGTCGTCCAATGATATCCCATACGTGTTCAATTGGAGACAGATCTGGTGATCTCGCAGGCCAAGGTAACATGTCGACACTCTGTAGAGCACGTTGCGAGACAACAGCGGTATGAGGGCGAGCGTTATCCTGTTGAAAAACTCCCCCTTGAATGCTGTTCATGAATGGCAGCACTACAGGTTGAATTACCAGACTGACGTACAAATTTGCAGTCAGTGTGTTTGGTATAACCACAAGAGTGCTCCTGCTGTCATAGGAAATTGCTCCCCAGACCATGACTCCAGGTGTAGGTCCAGTGTGTCTAGGCCGCAGACAGTTTGGTTGCAGGCGTTCCCCTGGCCTCCTTCTGACCAACACTCGGCCATCACTGGCACCAAGGCAGAACCTGCTTTCATCAGAAAACACAACAGATCTCCACTCCGTCCTCCAATGAGCTCTGGCTTGACACCACTGGAGTCGCAAACGGCGATGGCTTGTAGTCAGTGGAATGCACGCTACAGGGCTGGAGTCATGGTCTGGGGAGCAATTTCCTATGACAGCAGGAGCACTCTTGTGGTTATACCAAACACACTGACTGCAAATTTGTACGTCAGTCTGGTAATTCAACCTGTAGTGCTGCCATTCATGAACAGCATTCAAGGGGGAGTTTTTCAACAGGATAACGCTCGCCCTCATACCGCTGTTGTCTCGCAACGTGCTCTACAGAGTGTCGACATGTTACCTTGGCCTGCGAGATCACCAGATCTGTCTCCAATTGAACACGTATGGGATATCATTGGACGACAACTCCAGCATCATCCACAGCCAGCACTGACCGTCCCAGTATTGACAGCACAAGTACAACAAGCATGGAACTCCATACCACAAAGTGACATTCGAAACCTGTATGACACAATGCATTCACGTTTGCAGGCTTGCATTCAAAATTCTGGAGGTTACACCGGCTATTAATTTAACAGTATTTCACATTTGAAATGCATTTTCTTGAGCTTAAATTAACCTGTGATCTTGAAAATTTAATCAATTAAACATGTTAACTTGACAAATGCATTATCCAAATTTCATTACTCTACAATAATTTTTTCTTGGTGTTGGGATTTTTTTTTCCGTCTGTGTATTAAGGCACCCTCAAACAAGACATTACCAATGTGCCTGATTTGCCAGAGCATTTTCTCAAATGAAGCTATGAAACCTTCACGTTTAGAATAACATTTAACCAAAATACATCATGACAGAAAAGATAAAAGTTTATCTTATCTTCAAATGCTCAAAGAACAATATTCAATACGTCCATCTTTAGCTGGTACGTTTTCAGCGGCATCCAAACAAGATGTGCCTCTTACAATATTTCCTTGCTTATTGCTAAATCGGGAAAACCGCACACAATTGGTGAAGAATTGATACTGCCATCTGTGAGTGAGGTTCTTCGTACTGTACTACACAAGTCGGCGTCTGATATTATTTAAAGAATCCCACTCAGCAATAACACAGTACAGAGGAGAATCGACGAAATCTCCGAGGACGTGGAGAGTTCTCTAACTCAGCGGTTCCCAACCTTTAATGGCACACGACCCACTTTTAAGTAAAAAAAAATTTTCGCGACCCACCTAATATGAGAGTCTATTTAATATCAGAATGGGAAATGTTGTATGACCGCGTTACGCTATCGACTATCCTATCCTGCGAAAAGGCAAATTTTAGTACAAAGGATATAATATCAACAAAAACAAGGATTGATGATACATAAAACAACAAACAGAACGGGAGGGCGGCTGCACAGACCATCACCTAATCAAGTTGACTGCTGCAATTCCACGATTAGAAGTAACGCGATCAGCATATTAAAATGCAACTGGTCTTCCAAGTCGCTTTTTGGTGGAAATCACCTGCAGATCTGATTTTCGTTGTTAAAGGAGCTGGAATGGGATTCATTGCAAGACAGGAGGAGGATGAGGAGGGTCATGGGAGTGTACAGGGCGTATACTGGCGATGAGGCATGGAAAGATATTGCAGTAGGTATGAAAAGTAGTTCATAGAAGGGAAAAGATGACCATGACCACAAGCTGGCATTCGATTTCAGGCACAAGAGTGTGGGAGGATTTTCTTTTTTAGGTAAGGGTGTCAGGGATTGGAATGAGTTACCAAGGGGAATGATGAATAACCTACCGAAAACGTTAAAAGAATTTAAAGTTAAAATTTGTAGAGGGCAAATGTAGGTTAGTGTAGGATAGGGGGAAGTTGGGTGTTTAGGGAAATTGCCACCGGAGCGTGTGCTCCATTGCAATTAAATTAAATTAAATTATAATTGTGTTTTACTGCAACCAAATGTATGAAAATATAGAAGACTGGGAGCAGGAAAACACAATGGTAAACTTACCAGTCAACCACTAAAATGGGTTTTATAGGTGTTTCCCGCCAATATATGACTTGGCACATCAGAGCCATTTTAATTTGCAAATCGAGTTTTAACTAATCCTGGAATTTCAGCCGTCAGCTCGATGAGGCGATGCTTTGTGCAGACGCCTCCCGCTTCTTTTTACAAAGATAATGAAAAGTACGTTTAATTATTATAGAAACACAACTTTACAATCAGTGAGATTTCTGGCACTGGTGTTTACTGATGAGGGCGTCTATATCAGTTTCTACACATAGTTTATTTCTGTATTTTGTTTTTTAAAAACATTAAGACATATTTTGGTGGCAAAAACCTCGATTTTTCCGCGACCCACCAAAACACTCGCCGCGACCCACCAGTGGGTCGCGTGTCCGGACAAAACCGCGAAGTGACAAAACCGCGAAGTGACAAAACCGCGCAGACAGAACCGCGAACGGACAAAACCGCGAAACGGACAAATCTACGAGTTATCCCCTCACTGTTTGATCTCTTATGCTCCAAAATATTATCCTAACACAGTTTTTAAACGATTTGGGGATCGCAGCTAGGGTTACGTTATTATGGAGTACGGTAGTGTAATTTATTTTGTGTATATGTAATTTATAATCTACGAGTTATCCCCTCACTGTTTGATCTCTTATGCTCCAAAATATTATCCTAACGCAGTTTTTAAACGATTTGGGGATCGCAGCTAGGGTTACGTTATTATGGAGTACGGTACTGTAATTTATTTTGTGTATATGTAATTTATAATCTACGAGTTATCCCCTCACTGTTTTATGATACATGGATTGGACGTATTCTTCGAGGAAATCGACGACGAGAACCACTATTTCCAATCGAAATTTGGAACCAAAACCAGAATGTTAAAAATTCGTTAGAGAGAACCAACAACTCCGTCGAAGGTTGGCACAATGCTTTTCGGTTATTACTTGGATCAAGCCGTCCTACAATTTGGAAACTCATAGAAGCTTTCAAGAAGCAGCAAAATCTGACGGAGGTTAAATTGGTGCAATATGGAAGGGGAGATAGAAAAATACAGAAAATGACATATGCGAGAGTCACCAAGTCGATTTTCAATTTAGTTAGTGAACATGATTGTAGCGATGCACAGAAATTTCTTTCTGGTATAGTTCATAATTTCGATTATTAGATAGTGTGCTTGTGTATTTTGTTACAATTTATATTAACTTATTAATGGTTTATTGATGTATATTTCGTATAATCCATCTATATTGTATTTTTATTTTCCATAATGTTCATGCTTTTGTGTAATTTTTTTAAATAAAAAAAATAATGGGGTGTTACGTAGATCACCTCCTCGTGGTGCACCCTGGGTAACGCTAAGATTCTACGAACTCTTGTGGTTTTATGTATTCCTGGTTTTTCTGTATTCGCGGTTTTGTCCTTCGCGGTTTTGTCCGTCGCTGTTTTGTCCGTCGCGGTTTTGTCCGTCGCGGTTTTGCCCTAGAACCAGTGGGTCGCGACCCATAGGTTGGGAACCGCTGCTCTAACTGATTTTTTGAAGACAGACGAATTTTCTTTACAGCTTGATGAATCTACTTTACCAAACAATGATTCATTACTTCTTGCATACGTTCGCTTCATTAAATGTGGAAAAAACTTGTCAAGAATTACTGTTCGCAAAAAAATTGGAAACTGATACTAAAGGAAAATCTATATTTCAAATTTTGGAACACTATTTTGAAGATAAAAGTATTCCTCTGAATAATATCGTGTCCATTGCTACTGATGGTGCTCCGACAATGGTTGGATGATACCGAGGGCTGATTTCATGTTTGAAAAAGGCAGTATCAAATGTAGTCACCGTGCATTGTGTAATTCACAGACACCATTTGGTTGCAAAAAACCTAAGTGATCACCTTCACTGCTCACTACAGTATGTAATTACCGCAGTTAACAAGATCAGAAGCAATGCTCTCAATAGTAGATTATTTGGAAAACTTTGTGATGAAAATGACAAAGATTTCAATCGTTTGCTATTGCACGCAGAACTTCGTTGGCTGTCAGAAGGTACCTGTCAAACAAGATTTGATGACGTTTTTGACTCCATTATAACTAACGTTTTTTTAAAACAAAGATGATTCATTAAGAGAGAATTTATTGAAATTTAAGAATGATATAGCTTATTTAATTGATTTATATCATAAATTTAATGAAACAAACTTACAGCTGCAAGGAGATAATTTGAATTTGATCAAAGCAAAGTCAGTTATTTGTGCGTTCATGTTAAAACTTGCCTTGTACAAACAGAATGATGGTCGAAGACAACTCTTATGTTTCAACGTCTTTTCTCTGTGGAAACAAATGATGAAAATATTTTAGTATTTTGTCAACATTTGGATGCACTTAAAGAAGATTTTAAAAACAGATTTCAGGATATTCTTAGCATGACCATTCCAGATTGGGTATTAGAACCTTTCTCAAACCTACAAACAGCAGATTTAACGCTACAGGAAGAATTGAGAGAACTGTCAACAAATAAAGAATTAAAATTGAAATAAAAAAATTGGATATCAAGAATTTTGGCTACAGTGACAAATTCCAGATATATATCTGGCTTTGTGGGCTGCAACAAAAAGTTTTTTATTGCATTCCGTTGTCATATTTAGCCGAAAGGGGATTTAGTGTAATAAGCAATTTACTAACAAAGAAAAGAAGCAGATTGTCAGTAGTGGAACGCGGCGATTTAAGACTCCTGCTGACAAATATAGCACCAAACGTAGAAAAATTAGTATCACTACATCAAGCTCAGACCCCTCGCTGATAATTTTACAATAATTTTCAATATTTGTTTTTAATCAAATTTTGTACAAGGCACCAATATTGTTAACCAGTATAAGCCCGTGACTGTTTTTGGCGTATCGTCACGGGTCTAGAATTGTTCCAGTTTTTACGATGAAAGATTATGACAGGTTGATCTGATCTGGCCAAATATGTGTTTCACCCTTAGGATGAATAAAATCTCTTGAGCTTGGAGAACTCAGAAGCATTAATAGAAGTAGGTATTAAACACGGTCAGGAACGATCGCGCCATCGTGTAACTGTTTCAAAGGTCATACACTCGAACTTGCTTAAATACGAACTTGACTTGTATTTGACCCTTCTGCAAAATTTGGAAAAAAAATCCTCTTTGCTTTGAAAGCATCACGTTGTTTATTATTGAGACCGCGCAAACACTCATAATGTAAATATTGGTCATAGTATCTGTGACGGCCAGAGAACTTAATACACATTCCATATTATGAAACAGTTGAGCAACTCCGCAGAAATAAGTTGCCAGTCGATTCGGTGACACATTCGATCTGGTGTCCACTTAAAATAACCTAATAACTCACATACAACTAACATGAATAAAGACCATTAACGAAAGTGGTCAGTAAAATGCCTAAAAAGCAAATAAACTGTCATGCATAAATTTTGGTCAAGCAACAACATTAGTGAAAGTTTTAATTAAATTGAAATTTATTCTAAGCCGAAATGACAACTGGCATTCGTGGTTACTATGAGTAATTTAATTTTTCTTAAAGTTTTTTAAGTTACTTTAATTAGTAACATGTTACTGAAAAGCAGATCCACGTTTTGTCAGCCGCAAAATTTATTAAATTTTTTTTAACTATGAAACGCTATGAAAATCATACTTAATGAATGTATTATGCCAATTAATTTGGTAGCATTTGCTTAGTTATTAAATTGTAGACATAACCACGAATTACTTCTAATGGTATCTCTGGTTGCTGTTTTGTGAGCGAAGGTTGACACGTGACACCGTTCTCCAGCCAATAGCTATCGAGGTGAGTGGGTGACCTTAAGAAATTATATAATAGATATTCTATAATAAAGTAATTTTAAAAATCTGTCTTTGTTTTTCAATATTCAATATAGCCCAATTCACCTAAGAGGCGTGCCATCAAAGTGGGCAACAAGCCAATTGAATTGAAGCGCTATGGATTACACAACGTTGATTACAACACGAAAAGGCGTCACTGCAGTTTTTTTCCGAAACGGGAGCGGTAGGTCAAAAGAGGTTGGGAACCTATGGTCTAGATCAATGCATTGTAAACTTTTTCGTTTCCAACATGATTCTACTATATGTTGTAGAATCCGAGGGACATGTTGTCGTTGATGGTTAACTATTAACGGATAACTGTAACTTGAGTTAAATTTGCAAAAAAATGTAACGCTTTAATGATTATCGAAGTTATCTTTTTAAGTAGCGGATTAATGATTAACGAAGTTAACTTTTGGCTTAACTGTGCCCAGCTATGGAAATAACCAACAACAAATAATAAATCCAGTTGATAACATGGATAATATGAAACACTCCATTTGCAACCCCAGCGTTTAGAGGCACATGACGTCACGAAAGCGACCACCAATTCTAGAGCGTTTTCTGTCATATGACCAAAGGAAAGAAAAATCTAATTTTAATCTGTATTTTTTTTTTATTTAAAAATTATCGTCTTTAATTTCGAACTTCAAAAATATAGCTTCCTGAAGCATTAAACTACGCAAATAACTATAATTTGTAATATATTTCCATTACTGTAAAATAGCCTATTAGACAAACATAAACTTTAAAAGATATGATGTCCTTAATACAATTACATAAAATTTTATGCAAACAAAATCATGGGAAACAATACTTTTTCGAATTTCAAAATAACACTGCTAAGAATTAAAATAAAAAATATCTATTTTATATCGATTTTTGGAATAACCATTATCATCTCATTATTTAAATCTATATGTATAAAACTCAAGTCGTGGTCATATAGTATCTGTGTCACGTGGTGATGTTACACTATGACGCCACGCTATGACGTCACGCTTCTCGCCCTATTTGCCCAGCTTACGACCAGAGATGTTGTTCTAGGTTATGCACGTTATTTAATAACAGTTCTATGTAGCTAAGCATCCGCAAATAAATTAATTGGTAGAACACTGAAAGAAAAGTACGTAATCCATTTAAATCGACATAAAGGAAGATTCTCCTTTTTAGTTAAGGGCATCAGCATCACAGATTGGAATAAGTTACCATGAGAAATGATGAATAATTTACCAAAAACGTTGAAAGAATTTACAGTTTGTTTATATATATCTAAGATTACCCTACCTAAACCGTTCAGCAGGAGGCCTATTACGTATAGTGATGCAAACAGCAAATAACTATTATAATCATTTTCAATAGTAAAGCACTTTTCATCTTTTTATTTGTCCATTATCTGGCTAAAACCATTTAGAATGGAGAAAAGCTCATATAGTTGTATAGTAAAAAACTTTTATAGCCATTTTCTTAAGAAGAAAGCACTTTTAAAATTGATTCTGAACCGTTTTCTTAAAAGACATAAGATCAAATAAGGTTTTTTCAATATTAATGAATTTTTATGCATTCATTTCCACTAAGAAAACAGAGAATGACGATCAATTTAAGGTGTATTTTGGATATTTTTAAAATTTGTCTGAGGAGATATTAAAAAAAATAAAGAATTGGAACTTGTTAGATAAAAGAGTTGGGAAGATAAAAGTAGCCTTAAATGAGAGATAAAAATTCATTTAATAACAATTATACAACAGTTCAATGGTAACTTGAAATTTAAAGGGAGAAAAATGGTTTTTAGTATTGACATGTGGTGGCATCACCATGTGTGACTTTTAGCAATTAATAGCTCTTAAACAAGAATAATTACGAAGAAATTCGTCATGACCAAAATTATTGGAAATAAATTAAACTATAAAGTATTAAAATTTCGGGAAAATCAGAGTAAAATTAGAGTTCCACAGGAATGTTGGATTTTGGTACTTCACCAAAGAATAGTGTTCCCCGCGGGAATATACTGTTGTTCCATGACCATTCAGCAATAGATTATCTAAGTATTTAATTTTTCTTACTTTAAAATTCAAGTTACCTTTGAACTGTTATATTATTGTTATTAAATGAATTCTTATCTCTTATGTAAGCCTACTTTTATCTTCATAGGTCTTTTATTTAAAGCAGGGATCCCCAAGTTACTTTTTATCACGTCGACCCCCTCATAGAACATTTGTCTTCTTATCGACCCCCGATTAAACGTTTAATAAAAACCAGTGCCGGATCTGGGGGGGGGGGGGTGTAAACCGGGGTGCCAACTTGAAGGAGGCGGCAAAATCATGTTTGAAGTGCAGCGATTTAAGTCGCGGAAACAGTTTTTTTAGCTCTACTAGTACTCTCGGCGCCGGGTGACGACAACAATGAGTTTGGCCAACAATCGGGGCGGCGACAATAATGTGTTTGGCCGACAATCGAGGCGGCAACACTTGAGGTCAGACGGCAAAAATGGGGGCTCCAAATAATGTTGCAAGGGGGGGCAATCCCACAGTTTTTGCCCCGGCTCGAAAAATTCTTGCATCTGCCACTGATAAAAATTTTAAATCATTTTTATCGTTTCTGATGCTAAGCAATAAGGAGACTTGCATAACAACCTAAAGAAAGTATTTATAGTTCCCACACCTTAAAAAATCCACCCATGAACATTAACAGAAAAAGGAGACATTTTACACTGTTATTATAATCGTAAAAAATAATAACAAAATTATAGATATATGGAAACTAGCCTATAGCCGTAAGTGCCATAAACTGTTAAACACAAAATAATCATGGAAAATTTAAATAAATTATTTTCGATGAAGAAACATCTGCCATTTTACGACTACTATTGAATACATTAAAAATATGTCAACATACGTTTTTATTAAAGTAGTTGATATTAGTGTGATGGATGGGTCTGAAGGGCAGCAGCAAGATTACTGATGTTTGGTTGAAAATTGGTAAGTTTTAATCGCAAATCACCACGGTTTTCCAAGTTCAGTCTGTTTTTCTGTTTTGTCAAAATAGCTTCAAGTTGGGAATGTAAGTAAGAAAGGTTCTGCTTCTGCTCTGAGCTTGGGGTATTTTTTTGCAATATTGTTATTGCTCCAAAATTCGCTGAGGTTTTTATTTTTAAACAACGCTTCAGCTTCCAGATCTACGCATATTTCAATCAGTTCACCTTCTAAGCCAGGTTCATTACCTTCATAATCAATTTTAATATCAAATGAAGAAGCATTCAGGAACATGCATGTTCTTTAAGTCTGTTGCGTCCTGTTGTGCAACAGAGAGCTGAAAGACTTCAAAGCTGAAACAAGTGGGTATCGATTTTTACAATTCGGGAACTCGGGATAGGAAGAGTTCAGGAGAAATAATTTGAAGAACACAAGAGGTTATGAGGAACACACTTGTGACTCACGAAGCCGACAATCTCCCTATGAGAATATTCAAAACAGCAGTAGGGAAATCCTAGTCCTCATCAGAATCATCAGATTCTGGAAACATCATAATCGCCGGTTCCTCTGGAAATTCTCCTGTTGCCAGGCTATACTGGTACCACAAGGCTAACAGTATGAGAAATCTGAAGTGTACATAATTCCCCTGTGGAGTAACGAGCTCAGGTCCCTCTATCTGCTGGTCCGTCATCTACCAAGAACCATAAACTTGAAGACCCTAACAATTAACAACGGAGACTACAGTAGCTGAATACACGTTGTCTTCTCCGCTGTGCTGTTTACTTGCTGGCTCACTCGCCGACTCTCGAAGACCGAAGACCTCACCCCTCGGCGGCGGGCCCCTTTTTTATAGCAGCGCGTGACGCACTCCGCTGCCCTGCGCGTCCTTCTAGAAGCTTACGCCCGTATTTCGTCAGCCCACACGCTACGTGGCCCCTATCTGACGCAACCTTGCCCTCACACGCGTTCACTGTTGGCTTTCCTTGCCACCCATTGCACCATATTAACACTTGGCCTTACTAATACTCAGGCGTTACCTTCATTACTTCGTAACAAGTCTTCGAAATGTGCTTTGAAGTCTTCTCTTAATTTGTCGAGATGTTTAATATATACCTCCAAATCACAGTCGGGTATCTCTACATTTTCTTTTAGTAGTCGAAAGTTTGAAAAATATTTAAAATCTTTACGCGCCAGTGAAGATTTTAACGGGTCCATTTTTAGTTGAAAGGCCATTATAATTGTTCGAGCTTGAACAATTGTAACATTTTTTCCTTGCAAACGCTTCGGTACTTCGTTAAATTTCGAATAAAGATCTGCCAAATAGAACAGATGGTTCTTGCACTGTTTTAACTCCACATTCTTAAGAAACTCTGCAGACGAGTCGTACAAGTCAACAAGCCTCTGCAAACTATCACCAGGGCCGCCGTAAGCGGGCGTGCAAGGCGTGCACCGCACGCGGGCGGCACATCGAGAGGGGGCGGGAAAATGAGTGATCGACAGTCGCCGCCCCGCGATAGTTGCCACTCAACAGCTGCTTCGGGAGGCAAATAATGTTCGAAGGGGCGGCAATCTCACAGTTTTCTGACCCGGTTCGGAAATTTCCTAAATCCACCACTGCCTGTAGTTAGACAGGGGGCGGCATAATCGGTATTGCACGCGGGCGCTCAAACAGCTAGCGGCGGGCCTATCACCTCTTGACAACCACCTTACCTCAGTGTGCAAAAGTAATTGATTGAAAGGTTCATCATTTTCTTCACATAACTTCGCAAACAGTCGGAAATTGAGAGGATGAGCTTTAATTTTATTAATTGGCCTAATGCACACTTTTAGA
Organism: Vandiemenella viatica; assembly: GCA_031002005.1. Classification (NCBI taxonomy): domain Eukaryota; kingdom Metazoa; phylum Arthropoda; class Insecta; order Orthoptera; family Morabidae; genus Vandiemenella; species Vandiemenella viatica. The sequence goes on along the minus strand of JARYHS010008074.1, from coordinate 311,441,617 downwards.
GTATCATGCAGCTCGCCACTAAATTTTTGGCTACAAGATGCTGCCTGTGTAGGACACAGTGAACGGTAGGTACTTTAGGAACCTTTTCCTTCAGAAAGACGAAAAATCCTCTATAACTGCCTACCATAGCAGGTGCACCGTCAGTAGCTACTGAAGTAATATTCCCGAAAGGAATATTGTGCTTGTTCAAATAATCTTGCAAACATAAAAAAATTGTCTCACCTTTTGAATCAGTTTGAAGATATTTAGCAAACAGGAATTTATCAACAGTGTCATTCAGGGATGGACTATGGAACCTAACATAAGCCATGAGAAGATATGAATTTCCGAAAGTTGATTCGTCAAGTTGAATAGCAAACTTACAATGCTGGAGCTCAGAGGTCAAAGTTCTTTCCATATCATCGGCCATTTCCTCTATACGTCGCTGTACAGTATTTGCATTCAATGGTATGCACTTTAAAACTAGTTGAGAGTCTTTCTTCATAACATTTTCAATTTCTCTTTTAGCAGTTTGAAATACTCAAAATCTTTGTTTTTCTTATCAGAATGGATCCTTTCCAAGTGGTCTTTCATTTTCGTCGGCTTCATAGCATCATTGCTGAAAGTTTTTTCACCTAACAAACACATAGTAATAGTTTAATTAGCAAAAGATGGCACAAAACCATATTTCAAATACTCGTGTAGTGTACAGGGCGTATACTGGTGATGAGGCATGGAAAGTTATTGGAGTAGGTACGAAAAGTAGTGCATGGAAGGGAAAAGATGACCATGACCACAAGCTGGTAATCGATTTCTGGCACAAGGGTGTGGGAAGATTCTCTTTTTTAGGTAAGAGTGTCAGGGATTGGAATGAGTTACCTAGAGAAATGATGAATAATTTACCGAAAACGTTGAAAGAATTTAAAGATAAAATTTGTAGAGGGAAAATGTAGGTGGGTGCAGGATAGGGGGAAGATGGGGGTGTAGGGAAATTACCACCGGAGCCTGTGCTCCATTGCAATTAAAAAAATTAAATTGTCTGCATTTCTTCTTAGCACAGGTGGACGACATTGTAGGTATTAAACTCAGATTTATAATATGAACAACACGATACGATCGCAGCACAACAAAACAGCGGCAGTCAGAGACGCAACTTATTCCCGCACGAGCTATAGAGAACTGCCTGTTCTTTCTCAGAGTTCATTGTTGCTACTTTTTGCTAACAATAGATATCTAGACGTGGAAGGAATAATAGTTACATCTAAAAGTCACCTATTCAATAGAATTAGATAGGAAAAAGATAAAAAAAAGAAGTATCTAAATTTAATGGTTTTCGGTATATTACGATATTTTCTATGTAAAGGACAAAATTTACATTTAGATATACAATAGATAGAGTGGAAACCATACTAGTGTTTAAAGTGCAACTTGTGTATAATGAACCAGCAGCGTTCACTTCCCCCCCCCCCCCTCCCCTCACCTCTGTGGCTTTACGCCTCGTCGACAGCGCGGTCATTAGAGGCGGGATGGAACTGCTGACAAGGAACTGGAAGGAATTCGGCCATGACTTTTTGGAGGAAGCATCACGGCATTAGCCTTGAGTGATTTGGGGAAACATGGAAAACCCAAATCGGGATGCCCGGACGGGGATTCGAACCAGCGTTCTCCCGAATATAAAATGCTTAAATACCCGAAGTAAATAAAAAATAATGTTTTAATACTTGTTGAGTTCATCACGTAGCTTAGCTAGACTAAAACAATTGTGATGTTGAACTTCTTTCTTATCCCAAAGACGACTTAGAAGAGACACAATTCATAAATTGGTCTACATTCGTTACTCACAGGAATAACCACTAGCAAACCAGCAATGCGAGTGAAGAGTAAAGCGGCGAAATCAAACAGTTTGGACGCTAAGCTTTGCTCCATTATTACCTCACTGCTTTGCGCCCCAGTATGAGGCAATCCAATTTGTTTATTTGTTTTCGCTGCTTTGTTCTTTGCTCTCGTCGTTGCTATGCTCTCCGCTCCAGTATGTTTTCTCCTTAACACATACCTAAAGCGACGCAGGCTTCGTTAAAACTCAAGTTATAACGGGGGTAGTAAGTTATTTCGGATTTTTATCGGAATATTCCCATTTTTTACCTAGAAAATTTAATTGATCCTCTTTATTATCAATCGACCCCCGTGTATTAATCGACCCTTGGAGAACTCTTATCGACCCCCAGGGGTCGATACCGACCACTTTGGGGACCCCTGATTTAAAGAGATCGAATTATATAGATTTGAAATTTCTCCTTACATACATTTTAAAAGCACACAAAAACCAGCTCAAAGTGATCATCATTCTCTGCTTTCTTACGGAAAATGAATGCAATTCATTATGACTGTAAAACGATCTTATTTGAGTCTTATGTCTATTTACAAAAATGTTTTTGAATTAATTTAAAAAGTGCCTTCTTGTTAAGAAAATTGTTATAAAAGTTCTTTACTACAACTATGTGAGGTGTGTCCCCTTCCAAGTAGTTTTAGTGAGGAAAAGGCCATATAACAAGGTTATGCTCCGAGATAAAAAGTGCTTTATTGTTGAAAATGATTATAAAAGTTATTCGAGGGTAAATTTCAAAATTTAACTGCCACCAGTTTATTTATCTTGCCTCGGAAATGGTTTGCGGGTTGTAATACTGACTTTAGAAGGAAAGACCTTCATTTTTTTAAATTCTATGTCAAGAACTTTTGTTATGATGTGTATAGAAGTCAATAGTAACAGTGGTTAAAACTATCACCCACTGAACTTTGGGGTTCAAATATGTTTGCCAGAATGGATGCTTCCTTTCAATTTTGTACATTGGAGGATAATCTGCATCTTCATATGTGATTTCGAAGTTCGATATTGCCTTAAATGTCTTCAATAGTGTAATCTGATACCAGTGTTAACTTCAGCAAACTTTCAGAATATTTTTCAAATCCATAACTGCAGTGACTTTCTTTCATTTATGTATGACCTGTTAGCTATTACAGGGTCAACTAATAGCTTGGCCGATGGTTTAAAGAACTTCAGCATCTTTGAGAAAAGGTATCAGTTATACCGGGAACACAATCAAGTTAATGCGAATGTTGCATATCCCCAATGCACATTTTGTTATTACAAGTTGAAATTTGTAGAAGGCAAATGTAGGTGGGGGCAGGAAAGGAGGAAGATGGGTGTGTAGGAAAATTACCCCCGGAAGAGCAATCCATTACATTACTTCATTTGAAAGAAAGTAGTTTCACACTGGTCACAATTTATACAGCCAGTGGCGTAGCTAGGTCAACAAGGGACGCGGTGCAAAAAAATTATTTATTTTGGGCCCTCAGGCCAGATGGGTTATCTTTTTTTGCTTTGTGTTGCTGGTAGGGGCCTGAGCTGAAGCTGGCAGCCCCTGAGTTGTGCTTGGGGGCCCCACTGGAGCAGAGAGGGCCTCTAAGTGAGGGGGCTCCTTGTGTCTCAGCGGCCCCCTTAGACGGGGTAGAGCTTAAAAAAATGCCAGTTTGCTGTGGAGACCCGTGGGCCCTCTGAACTGCACTTGGGAACCCCCTCAGGTATGCTTGGGGTCCCTCGGGGTATGATTGGGGGCCCCCTTGAGCGTAGGGGCCCCGGTGCACTGCACCGCCTAGCCCAGTAGTAGCTACACCCCTGTATACAGCATAGAGTACAGTTAAAACTAATATTGCATGGCATGACATAAGTTGTTAAGATTTATTTTTGATTTCCTTTACTTTCACTGATGACTTATTTCAGCCGCATGTTGCTGCATTAGCCATTCAAATGTTGTAATATTAATATTCTTGTGATTAAAGTATTTTTTTTCTCATTGCAAGTTTAACATAGTATGTTGTTAGGTTGAAATGCAACCTGGACCAGAATGGCAACAGAAACCTTTTGCTACAGTGCAAGGCACAAGAAATTACATTGAGCTTTATTTTATAACAATTTAATTTAGATAAGCAATTGCTAAGAAATCAATTGCCAGAACACTGAAAGAGAAGTAGATGTTTCATTAAAGTTGGCATATTATCAGTTGCTATTTTTTTTTACTGAAATCATTACTTGGTTTGAAAGAAAGAGGTTAAGATTGATCGCGTTCTATGGGGCCTAACCCACAATTAAAATTAATATTACAGTGCATAACATAAATTTTTAAGATTTATTTTTACCGTTATTCGTTTTCACTAGGGTTATTATTTTAGTTGCATGTACGCTGTGTCAGCTGTTAAAATATTGATCTTCACCACAGATAGAATAAGAAAGAATTATGTAAGAACCCATGAAGACTTTTGATCAAGTTTATATTGTGATGCATGATGACATTGACATGTGATACAGAGAATGTATTAATTTGCATGTGATTGAAGCTTTGATTTTATGGTGGCAATATTATTGGATATTGTGGTTAGGTTGAAAAGCAAACGGGACCAAGTTGACAACTGAAACTTTCTGCTACAGCACAAAGGCCGAGAAATTACATTAAGCTTTATTTTGAAACAATTCTATTTAGTTAAGCAAATACAAATAAGTTAATTACCAGAATAATCCATTAAACCTGTCATTTTTTATGGGCTTTGAGGCTAGTATGTATATATATATATATAACAGAGAAACTGGATATATTAAAGGTTGCTTACTAGCAGATGTAATACTCAAATTATTTTTATGTTTTGTAGATGACAATACGATTTCCCTCTGAACTGCGACCAAATGCAAATCCTCAAGTCAACTGGAAGACAAATCTACTATTTCCAGAATATCAGACACCTGGTCCAAGAGATAAAGAAGCTATTATGGGAGGAATGCCTTGTAAGTTTTGTGGCCTTACTCAATTTTACCATATCAGGTTTAATGTTTTCAGTTGAAAAAATGCTTTGTCATTTCTATCCCAAGGTTCCTAGGAAAAGAATGTCGTGGTTATGACACAGCTAACTGAATTGTGTATTTTGGAAGTATACACACTATATACAGTTTTGCACTAGCACAAACATTCCAAAAGACTGAAATCAAAATTGATTCTGTATATCTCTACAATAACAAGAAAACATCTATATTCTGTTCTTTAATGAATATTGTGTTTTGTAGCTGTAGTATGTATATACATTAACCATTGTCAGCTTACTCTGGTTACTACCTGTTTCTGCATTTAAAATAATACCAAATTAGTTGCATTTTCAGTAGAATATGATAAAGCTACTATTTTAATTGTATCCAGCATTGCTTCAGTATACATGCACAAAATTAGAATAAACCTATAATTTATTTATAAGTAACAAAGTAATTTGGTATGATCTATGGCTGTGAGTGTGTGAAGTGCTGTACACAAAACTGCAATTTTTTTTATCACTGGAATAGTTTTGTTATATAAATTTGTTTAAAACTTTAAATCATCAACTAAATTATTAATATTTTTGTAAGTAAGCAGAGTTTTACTTATTAACATTTAATTTTAAAAAACTAAATCCACCCAAATAATGTTTGTTAATCACCTTGTACTGTCCCATTTTGATCCTATTATATCATCTAACACAAGTTAACATTTTAATGGTTTATAGTCAGAAGTTATGTTGTCAGATGACATAATGGTATATAAGTGGACCAAACTGGGGGAAAGTCTGTGAACAGCTGCAGAGAACGTGGACACGATATTTAGCTAGGCATGTCAGCATGGAAAGGCGATATATGCCAAGAAATGTCAGCTTGTTAGGTACACAGTAGTTCATGATTTTAGGCTGGGTGCTTGCTGGAGACCTGCAGTGTAAATTTCTCAGCAAAGAATTTGATCATGGTCTCAAGTGGGCAAGACACATTGGGCAAGTGGTAGGAAGAGGTTTTCAAAGCTCAACATTTATTGTAGCAGATGTACCATTGAAGTGAGGGAATTCAGTTACAAAACATTGGTTAGACCATTGCCTGAATTTTATATAACGCAGAACCAACATTTTGGGTATCAAAGACAAAAGTTGGAGAGAATACAAAGAAAATAATAATTTTTGTGAAAATTACCACAAACTAATCAGTAATTGATATGATAAATGAGCTGGATCGGAATTTATTAGAAGACAGGAGGAGGATGAAAAGAGTGCTGGAAGTATTAATGGTGTAGACTGGTAACGAGGCCCGAAAGGACAAGAGTGGAAGAATTAGAAATACTGTTAGTGCATACAGGGAAGAAGGAACAAATTAAAGGCAAAATAAGCCTGTCACTCACCAAATTTATAGGCAGTAAGGCAGTAACCCACCAAATGCTTTACAAAAACATTGTAGAATATTCAATATTAAAAGCTTATTCATGGAGAGAGGAACAGGGCATCTTAAAAATAATTAACAAAGTCCCCAAATGTTCGTGAATCTTAATAAAGTTAACTTGTATAAATAAGTCAAAAGCTATACAATTAAACTACTCAGTTCCTCACTTCATGTTGCCAATCGAAATAATTTTAAAGCCCTTGACCAAAATATTTTCCATCATCAAAACTTCTGCTGTGCTGAAATATTATAAATCCAAAGCTATATGTTAGTAATATTTTTAATAAGTATCACTCTTTTTGTATTAGAGAGATGATTGTCATGGACATCTGGTGGTGAGAAGGAAAACTGAGTGCTATTTATACCATTTGAGAGGGGGAACACATGAAATTCTATCAATCCCCATCAATATTTTAATCCTATCTGTTTAAAACATTGCCATTTTCTAGGACCATTTTGATCTAAGCACCTTAGTCTATGACAACTTTTCTCCTAAACTCATCTGTTTAGTTATTTTTAAACTTCAAATGTCGTGGGTTGAATACTTCGCTTTTCAGACTATAAACTTAAAGGTGTTTTTTCTCTCATAAAGTTATGCTATACCTGATTCCCTATAATTTCCTGTTTAATTTGTTATATGTTTCAGCTATATGGCTATCTTTATGAAGATGCAATCTTTAATTTTATAATATTGTGTTTTACTTCTAACTTCACATTTATCCTTCAAAAAATCATATTTTTCTTATTTGGTTATGATATTGATTGGGATTTCACTATTCTCCTTCACACTTCGTTTAATTATCCATAGAAATTCCCTTTCCATTATTATAAATAAGAAACGAAAGGGAAATTAACCCACCACATACCAAAGTGGACGGATGCGATGAGAGAACACTAATGCGGACAAACAACTACACAATATTTCAGCATCTGCCTTGCTCACAAACAGAAAAACGGGCCATAAGGCTCGGAACGTGTGCGCACACCGAACGTTACCTAATGGCCCGTTTTTTCTATTTGTGAGCAAGGCAGATGCCGAAATATTGTGTAGTTGTTTGTCCTCATTAGTGTTCTCTCATCGCATCCGTCCACTTTGGTATGTGGTGGGTTAATTTCCCTTTCTTTTCTTATTTATATCGCCTAGAAGCCGCTTCCATTTTCCTTAGTTGCATCATTCTTTCCATTATTATGTTTGACATATGTCATGACACAACTTTGGGCACGATACTAGAATCCCTTTTTTCACACTAAACATAATTTTATTTACTAACAGTTATCCTAAGGAGAGGTGTGATAAATAATGTTGAAAAACACAAACCTATTCAATAGTTGATTTAACTTTTGTATATCATAAATTATATTTATTGACTAGATCAGTCTTAAACGTAGTATTTTCTTATTTAATTATTTCTTAAAATATTAAACCAGCAACTTGTTAGTAAAAGCATCATTAAGGTATTTTTATCTACTTATTAATTATAGTAAATTGATTGAGGATTAAAGCTTTACTGTAATTTTATATACAAAAAGTTAAGCACATAGTATATATAGTCTTCACAGGTGTGCAGCCGGATGGTGTTTTGGAAACACAAACGTTTTGACAACCAGCTCGGCTGTCTTCATCAGTCCACGCGGTGACTGCCAGCTTTCGTCAGCCTGAAGACACCAGACACCTGATGAAGACAGCTGAGCTGGTTGTCGAAACGTTGTGTTTCCAAAACACCATCCGGCTGCACACCCGTTAAGACTACATTGCTTCAGTACGCCGGGACAGTCTCCACGCACACACATAGCATATATTTTATTAAAGTACTTTATCATTGAAATTTAAGATTCAATTAGAAGGTACTAGAAGAATATGGACTGTGCCTTTTTTAGTTCTGGGGCTTCTGGTTATGGGATGGAAATATAAGCAAAGGGATACTGATGATAAATCCATGATGGGAAAAAATGTGTAAGGAATAGATAAAGCTGCTGAAACAATAACTAACAATGGTAGAACTTGGAAGGAGAAGGTTAATGCAAAATATATCACAAAGCCAGTAATAAGGGTGTTATTGGTGAACAATGTAATACAACTGGCAAATTTAATATAGATACTCGAAACATATGTAATTATGGGAGTAGAGTCTTGGTTAAAAGAAGAAGTATTAGGCAATGAGGTTTTTCCAGATGGTTACAGAGTGTACCACAGAGATAAAGAAGCAATTTGAAGAGGGGTTTTCTTTCTGATTAACTAAGAACAGTACAGTTCACTGGTGTTTATATATCATGACCATGAATTACTTGGGATAGATTTCTGGGGTAATAAAAAAGAAAAAACCAGGATATTTGCTGCTGGAAGAATAACTCTTGGGGAAAAAATAAATTCATACTCAGTGATCAGAAGTTACAGTAGAATTGTTATTATTAGTGGGGATTTAAATTTATCAGGTGTAAACTGGGTAGAAAATAAGAATAATAACAAAGGGAAACAGAGATTTGCAAATACCTTAATAAAGGAAGGAGGCTTTACACAAGTGGTGGAGCAGAAAACAAGGGGAATTTATTTATTATTTATTTATTTAGCAATCTTGTTCCGAGGATGTCTGGGATGTGAAACATGTTGTGAGGTATGTTGGATATATTCCTAATGCACCCCAATTATAACCTTATGTGGTTTCAAATAACTGAAGAAATAAGTGAGCAGGAAGCATTTCTCATGCACATTAGAGGATCCAGTAAACCAGTGGCCAAAATTTAAAATGGGAAATCATAAAAAGGCAGAGATTTCAAAACAAGAATTATTTCAGGTAAAGTTTCAGAAAATGGAAGAATGGCACAAGTACAGTAGAGTCAAAGTGAGAAGAGTTAAAGGCAATAATAAAATAAAAAACTTTTTAATGTAAAATGTTTTTATAACGAACTAAAAAGTTTAAAATAATTTATCTAATCCTTATGAAGGATAAAAATACATACAGATTTCTATCTTCTTCTAAAATGCACTCAAACTTATACTTTGAAATTTTTGATAGCTATTCAATTGATGACGAAAAACATTGGGCGCATGCAATACATAACTATAAGAAGTGTAGAGAGTAGCTTCAAGGAAAGAACTTACTTATCAGTTCACATTATTTGTGGTGCAATAAAATTGTTACTAGAGCTTTTAATGCATTAATTATCTGTTGCATGTGCCCAATGTTTTTTGTCATCAATCTCACTAGTAATTTAAGAGCTATCAAAAATTTCCAGTATAAGTTTGAGTGCAATTTCGAAGAAGTTAGAAACCTCTATGTGGTTTTATCCTTCATAAGGATTAGATAAATTATTTTATACTTTTTAGTCCATTATAAAAACATTTTACATTAAAAAGTTTTTTTATTATTATTATTTTATGCTTTTTAGGGTTATGTGAGTGAAAATTTGGAATTGATTTTAAATACTTTGATGGCATATTCACAGAGACATATGACAAATTTCAGATTTATTTCAGTCTCTTTTCTTCTGATTATATCTGAAATAGAAAAATGTTATATCTACATACCAATAATACATCAAACTATTCAAATATTATTATTGAGAAATAAAATAACAAAGCGGGTGAAAATATTTTTTATAAAACTTTTATATAAATATTAAAAAATCAATGTCAGACCCGTATTAGTCAAAATTTTAAATATACAACTCCATTCATGATGGTGGAGGTCTTAATTGTCACATGTGGTCCATCCCCTTCATTGCATTTTCATTGCACGGTGTCTTGCCAGTTAGTTTGGAGCAATCGAGCTCCAATATTCTTAATACATCCAAAGATCTGACATGGCTTTAGCAAATAGTGCAGGATCGAGGTATACAACAGCATGGTCCACTGTACCTCCTTGCATTTTATGGACTATGCAGGCCCAGCATAGTATTAGCGGAAGTTGTGTTCTCTCAATTGTTCCATAGTTTCAAAGTGCCGAAAACTGTATTGATTTTGGCTTGATTAAATGAATTCCTTCTTTGCCAAAGTCGATACGAACAGATGGAATGTCAGTATCATAGATCTGATCACAGCGAAATAATGGCCAAACAATTTCAGTTATAATGCCCATTGCACCATTTACAAGTCCTTGTTCTATATTAATATGAGTCTTTGTCTTGTTGGTTGTTCTTACTTTTCTGCATCAATGCTTTCTTCACTATCTCCCACTTTCTTTGTATAAATTGACTCAAAATTCATTGAAAATTCAAGTAGACACATATTTTGAAAATCATAACCCTGTTCTTGTTGTCTTGGGCGATTAGCATATCTCTCAAATAAGCTTGAACAAAGTCCAACTGCTTGATTATCCTTAAATCTCAACACTCGATATTGCTGATGGCGCTTTCTTGTATTCAAGATCACACACTTTCTTGAACTAGAACGAAGTGGCAGGTGACAAAGTCGATAAACATATTTGGACGCGGAAGCTTGTCGCTCTTTCAAAATCCGCATACATGATTTAAAGAGCTTCGTTGCAATGTTGGTTTCATCTTGACGGATAGCTTGAGCTACACTTTACATCTGATGGTTCCGTCTTTGAAATATATTTGGCAATGTAATGGGCAATAGATTCGTTTGATCCGCATGGTTGTATATCGATATTAGCATTCCAAAACTTAAGAATCTGTTGATTATAATTATTGACCCATTTATCATCTGTTGTTTGTTTTAAAGTGCAAAATCTTCCTCCATTTCGAATAAATTCATTTGAGCTCGGTGGTGCAACACGAGTTTGTTGACATGGGTCATGAGGAAAAGCAATACGACATGTATCAGAGTTGCTCTTATAACATGTATGCATATGGCGATGAATTTGGTTCAGTTTAACGAGTGTTCTTAAATCTTGATCTTCTTCGCTTGGCAAGTGGCATGAGATCACTTGGTCGATGTACACAGGTCCTTCTTGAGTTTCAAAAGATGGAGCGTTTTCAATCCATGTAACAGGGTGAATATGTGGACTTCCACAGTTCTGAAACTCAGTTCAATACCAGAAATCAGTGATTTTTCCACCAAGAAGATCATCATTATGTTTAATTTGTTGTATGAAAGCATCAACCTGATGTGAAAATGTCGGCTCAACACAACAGGATACGATTCAATCAAACATTGCACTTCATCGGCGTTTAATTGGCTAGGATCTTCATCGAGTCTGCCATCTGCAATCAATAAAGCTTTGTGCATGTCAGTCCAATTCAATTCATTACAGCTCAAAGTAAGAAACCAAGTTGGAGGACCAAGGCAACGAATAAATGCAATTAATTCAATATAAGCTTTTCACCAATATGATACAGATCCTCTGAGATTCTTTAAATATAAATGAAAATGTTCAACAAGACCGTGTTGTCCACGTACAGCTCTGCCACATGCATTGATTGTCTACTGCACTCTATGATATTCAAACATCGATAGCACATAAAACAAATAATCTGTCCTTTGAAAATGAGTATCCGAGCCTAGAATTCGCTGCTGAAAATAATCCAGTGGAGTAATATTGACCGAGCGCTTTTCGTTCAAGCAATTTTTGCCATACGGGAAGAGATAGTACCATGAAAATTCCTCTGCCTTCAACGCACAATTTACATTCACAATATTGTCCTTAGTTTTGCGAAAAATTTCATTAATGTTTCTACTTTCTCTAAATTAGTCATTCACATCTGGCTGCTTTTGATCAATTGGTGCCATTACAGATGTTTGCATAGGAACAAATTGTGATACATTTACTAACTCTGGTTCTAGATCATTTTGTTCAGTAGAAACTCCATTGACATGTATTAATGGATATGGTTCTGAATATTGTTGCATTGGTACAACTCTTTCTATTACAACAACATTGATTGAAAAATGTGTACCTGCATTGGAATGTGTAGTTCGGCGAATAATACGAAGAAACTGGTAAAGAGTGTCGCTTTTCCATTTTGAGCTCCAATTTTTTTTCCCTTTTGGTCCGCATGAATGAGAATCAGTGAAATAAAACTTGTAATGATAATGCATGAGACCATATACACTACAGGCAACCATAAAAATACCAACATTATGTTTGACAAACAATAAGTCTATTGAAGTACAAAGATTTAGGAAATTAACTCCATCGTTTCCCCTGTCACATAAACTGCCATTGAAGGCACCATCTAAATTATTATATTCAACAGCAAAGATATTGTTGAACATAAGGATCATAACTGTGAACGTTTTCGCGGCGGCAGCACTGTAGAAAACACTCTCGGGATTCTAGCCGCGTCAAATAAAAGTCGACTGGCGACGTTTCGAGAGCCGGCACTGCTCCCATTGTCAAGCCCTGCTTAACTAACTAAAACTGCCTAGCGGTAGTCTCTATATAGGGCTACCGGACGGGAGAGGAGGGGAACTCGCGCGGAGGGCGGGTCTGCTAGGTGACGTCAAGTTCCGGTTGTTGTTATGCCCAAATATGGTCCGCTCCCGTGTGTTTCGTAATTGTCTAATAACTGGCCTCCATGTTTGACTTATGTTAAGTCCTTGATCCCGATTTATCACATTGTTATTAACTCCGATTTCAATCGCCTCTTTCACGACACTATCCCAAAAATTATTAGCATGGCAGAGGCCCTTGAAAACTGTCATGAGCCGTGCTTTGACAAGACGACACGCCTTCATTTACTACAACCATTCCTACATCTGTGCTTGATCGAGGAAGAATTTCAGGCAGCTTTTAACTGATTTCAAAAATATCGAGAGAAAATAATGTTGCATATCCTTTGAAACCGTAGTGACCAAATCTACCTGGAAATTTGATCATTTTGACATACGGAATGATGCGCTGAAATAAACGTTGTTCTGGTTCAATTAATGCTGCAATTTCACCAGGAATATCACCTGGAAGCAAGTTATTCCAATACGCCTTAGATGGAGCATGACTCTTTCAGCTTTTCAAATGCATATTGCATTGATGACAAACAAGTAAATCATTTTTAGTGACAAGTTCTGGTGGCAAGTATAGCTTTGGCAAAGTCAAATGATAATTTAGTAACTGATTAGGGTAGCAGTTTTTTGGCAGATATCACAACACTTGTCGCAAAAAGTGTTTATAGTTGATTGAATGTCTGAGTCATCAGCTAACAGTTGAGCATAAGCCTCACATCGGCATCGTAATCTTGCTTCACATTTCCGACTTGTTTTGATTCCGAGAATCTAAATTGACTAGATTTCTGTCGAGAGCTATGCTGATTAACTGTTTCATTTGCACTTGCTTCGGCATGTCATTGTGCATCACTAGCAAGTCGAGAAGAGTGTGTGAAAGAGTTCTCGATGGACCTTGCATGAGCCTTAACATTCCTTATCTTTAGTGCGTTCTACATTACGCTGATGTTCATGAACTTCAGTTGCTCGCTTCTGACATTTGACTAATCTTGCCCTGTTGAAGTGTTGCAAGTTGCTTTTGCTTCTGCTTTTCTAAGCGTCGCTTGCGTTGAGTGGCTGTCTCCTTTACCATAAGAGAAATTTTTTGCTGTGTACGCACGGCGGCCAAAATGCCATCACGGTGGACAGGCGGTTATCCGGAGGCAATCAAGTGAGAACCGAATCAAGTCCAAGATGAGCTGCACAGAGTCCAAGGAAGAAACTGAATGTAGACTGAGACGCGCACTGATCAGAGTCCAATATGCAATGAACAGAGTCCAAAGGAGTAACCAAACGTAAACCGAGATGCGCGCTGGTCAGAGTCCAATAGGCGATTCACAGAGAGACGGAAGCGAAACTGAGTAGAAGTGAACACAGCACTGTCCTAAGTGGGACTGAACGGCTGTATTTATACTAGGCAAGTCACTTCTGATTGGCCGCGGCAGAAACCCTAGTTGGCCTGTTGCTAGTGCTGTCTATCGGTTGTCCACCTCCATCTCTTCTTTCGGGCATGTAACGGTGTCGGGATGGGATACCAGACTTTTCTATCAGGAAGGCTGTCTAGAGTTAGGAATCTGTTTGAGACTAGGAGAAATAAAAATTAACTGAACACTAAATAATATCGTAACAACTGATCCTACAACTGCACCATTTATTCAGTGGGTTTTCTTTAATTTTAACACTGCATAGATAGAGAAATAAAAATAAAACAGCTTACTGCTCTCTATCCTCTTGGATCACGCTGCAGAAATGCGATGACTGTTCCTTGCCGGACAGGCAAAGCTCAAAGCGAGTTAGTTTTTCCCGAATTTTCCAGGCAACTTTTCCAATTTTTCTTTGTTTAAAAACTTTATTTGGACTATTAAGAACATTAAAAAAATAGCCAAATTGGTACCAAAAAAAATCAGTTTTCTCCAAATTTTCCAATTTTCCGGCCAACGTTTCCAATTTTTCCTTAACTAAAAACCTTATTCGGACTGTTACAAACAGTTAAGAAAAATTAACCAAATCGGTACACAGAAAAAAAGACTTTCAGTTTCCTCCGAATTTTCCACTTTTCTGGGTACCTTGTCCAATTTTTCATTAACTAAAAACCTTATTCCAATTATTACAAACATTTTTAAAAAAATTAGCCAAATCAGTCCATAGAAAAAGGTACTTTCAGTTTTTCCAGAAGTTTCAAATTTTCCGCACAACTTTTCCTTTTTTTTTTTTTCTTTACATTTTCATGCATTGTCATCCAGTTCTGAGCTATAGTCAAAATTTCAAGTCTCAAGCTCATTGAGAAGTTAGTTTAAAATCAATTACTAAATTCCACCCGGACAGACATAGCCCAAAGCGAGTTCATAAAAACATTTTAATAAAATGGTGAAGAAATATTTATTCTGAAACAGAAAATAAAGAAAAGTACAGAACCAATGTACTGTAAAAGGGAGGTGAGGCGAATAAAGAGGTTAGCAAGAAGAGAATGTAACAAAGTTAGGAGACAACAAGGCAGTAGGAAATCCTAGAAATAACTAGGCAGGGAATTAATAATAGCATAGGTTGCTAAAGATGGGTTTATGAAGGTTATTATTGGTGGAGGCAGGCAAACCAGTGACGAATGCAATTAGGAATTTGTATAGCTATGTTAGAAAACTGATGGAAGGGTATTCTATTGAGAAAATAATATATGAGGATGGAGAAGAAGTTACTGAGGATTTTAAAAAGGCAGAGATTTTAAGTAAATAGTTTAGTGAAACCATTAGGGGCAATAATTTAAAAAAAATCATTGTGAGGGTATCATGAAGAAAGCTGAAAAACCATAAATGGGTTGGTTTATATAATATTACTAGGGGTATCTTAGGGATAGCATGATCTGACTTTGTACCTTACCTTGAAATATTATTTAAATCGAGTTTGGACACTTGCTGCTTGCCAGAGAACTCGAGAACAGTGATAGCAGTACCGGTACATAAAGCAGGGTTGAAAACTAGGGTTGAATGTTATAGGCCAATTAGTTTGCCATCAGTGGGTGGTAACTTTATAGAGAGATTGATACGCAGCCACACTAGAAATGTGTGTGCGGAGCATAAATGATTATGAAGTTAACAACATGGCTTTAGACAAGGATATTCATGCAAATCTCAGTTACTAGGCTATATACAAGATATTTCAGATGAAATGGACAAGTGTGTCGAAACAGATAATGTAGTATTAGATCTTTCAAAAATGTTTGATAGAGTGATGCATAAAATGCTTGCAAATAAGGTAAAAATAATTGGAGTGGATGGAACAGTGAATTCCTGGATAGCAGAATTCTTAAAAGGCAGAAAACAAAAATTCATGGTAGGAAATGCTGTATCAAAAGAAGTGAAAGTGAAAATGAGAGTGCTACAGGGTACTGTTTTGGTATCATTGCTACTTATTATTCTAATGAATGACTGTATTGATGGTTTACTGTCAGAAGTGGTTTGCAGATGAAATAATGTTATATAATAAGATCAAAATTGTTAAAGACTGTAAGCAGCTGCAGGCAAGAGCATAGCCAGGATTAGCTTCAGGGTAGGGCAAAAACAAAGAAACTTAATGTAAATACCTATTTCAAATGGTTTTACTTGGAAAAAATCTCTTATTTAATTTATTTAAGCATTAGCATGTGAGGGTTTTTGACACAAATTATTTTTCAATATTAGAAGTGGAAATTTTTATTTTCATATAGTTTTCACTCAACTGCTTGAAAGAGAAAGCCAGGTTTGGGAAAGTGCCCACCCTGGCTATGCCCAAGGCTGCAGGGTGATCTGGATAGGATATCTAGCTGGGTAAGTCAACATGGGATGAAGATAAATGCAAAGAAGAGTTGGCTTATTAGGTACACAGATCAAAAACTAAATGTTGATTTTTATTATAAGATCAAGAAAGAATTGTTTGTTGAAGACTTGAAATGTAAATACTTTGGCATAACATTTGATAATAAACTAAACTGGGTATGACACATTGGAGAGATAGTAGGAAAATCCTTTGCTTGTTGAAGATAGGAGGAGGGTATATACCAGAGAAGTAAGGAATTGGGTGATAAAACTTTGATCAGACCATTGCTTGAATATGTGGTGCAGTATGGAACTATCAAATACAGGAGTTGGGAGGGGGTGCAAAGAAGGGTTATGAAATTTGTCTCTGGATATTATCACATAACACAATCTGTAACTGATATGATAAATGTGCTAGAGTGGAGTTCACTGTAAGAGGGTGAAGACATTCTTTGGAATGAATATTGGTGATGTGGTGTAGAAAAAAGTTGGTGTAAGAATTAGGAGCAGTGCATGGAAGGAAAAAGATGACCATGACCACAAGTTGGCACTTGATTCAGGCACAAGGATGTGGGAAGATTTTCTTTTGTGGGATAGGGGGTCAGGGACTGGAATAAATTAGCAAGAGAAATGATGAATAATTTACCAAAAATGCTAAAAGAATTTAAAGTTGAAATTTGCAGAGGGCAAAGATAAGCAAATACAAAAAAAAAAATGGAAATATGAATGTGTGTGGAAATTGCCACTGGAGCTCCTTCAAAATTAAATTAAAATTAAATCAGTGGTAGGTAATTTGGTGAAAAGTATGGTGTGCAACAGAACAATAAACGTATGTGAGGGGAAAAAAAATGATTTGCAAAATGGTATTATAGTTTTGGGATTAATATTCATGCGAAATGAAATTTAATTTAATTGTGCCGGTACACACACTCCAGGGGCAATTTGTTAAGACACCCATTTTTCACCTATCTTATATCTGCCTAATTTTGCCCCTATGAGTTTTAATTTTAAATTCTTTCAGCTTTTCTGGTTGATTATTCATCACTTTCCTTATTAGTTAATTCCAATTATTGACTCCCTTGCACAGCAAAGAAAATTTTCGGACATCCTCATGCCTAAATTCAAGTACCAGCTTGAAGTCATGGTCATCCTTTTATTCTATGCACCACTTTTGATTCTTCTATGGATATATTTCCATGCCTCATCACCAATATACACTTTGCATACTCCCAGCAATCTCTTCAACCTTCCCCTGTCTTATAATACCTGCTTCCTTATCCTATCAAATAGTTATTGTGTTCTGCAGTAATTTCCATAGACAAATCTAGCATCCTGTGTATGCATCTTATCCAAAGTGTGGGCTTGATACTACACTAACATACTCAAGCAAGCAATTGTTTGACCAAAGTTTTGTAATCAGATCTTCCCACTTCCCCCTCATCACTCTCGTCAGTAAATGAAGGATTTTAAAATTTTTCCCTTCCACTTGCCCAAAGTTTTCTGCCAGTTGGCATATAGCCCACTAACTGAGATTCACATTAAATCTTTGCCTTAAGCCATGTTGCTAATTTGAAAGCCAGTTTCTTTACTAACAGATATTTCAGGTTCCATATCAATTTCTCCATTTATTTACCTACCACTGATGTCAAACTGATTGGTCTGTAATTTTTTGACATATTTGTCAACTCTTCCTTATGAACTAGTGGTTATATCACTCTTTTCCTGTCCTCTGATAAGCAACAAATCTCCAGACTCAAATTAAAAACTTTCTGAGATAACATACAATGTCACTATTTGCTATCTTTATGACATCTGTAGTAACATTATCTACACCAGACCCATAATGCTTTTACAATAAATAAATAAATAATAATAATAGAAAAAATAGTATGCTCATTTCTAAGTGTGCCAACAAGCTCATTCTCCAATTTACACCCTGCCATTCTTGATTCACAGTCCCTAATTGTCTCATGAAACCAGTTATTTAATATCTCTATATTTTTCAATGCCTTAATAGTTTGTTCTCCATCCTTCTCTAAGATTTTTTGAATAACTTCCCTTCCTCTAAGTTTTCTAGCATAGTCATTAGATGTAGATACATCATTTAGTGGTCCCCTTGCTTCTGTAATATTCTTCACAAACCAGTCTTTGCTTCCTTCATTGCTGCTAATAGCATAATAAACTGCTCATACCCTCATAAATATCAGAAACCAAGATAGATCATGGAGCTTTGACTGTAGGCAATCTAATATCATTTTCCAGTTAGAGATAAACCAAATGGCTGTGACTTTATCCCTAATCAACTATTTTTTTTTCTACAGACAATCAGTCAGACATGGCCTATGATACAAACACATGCATTGTGTAAGCATGTGTTGCTATTATGTGCATTATGCTATGGCGACTTGGATAATCGAATAAAATTTTCAGGGGAACTCCCTTTGTCTGACTATCTGTCTACCCACTCAGGGTTAGGAAGATTCATCATCTGTGTGCAAATCAGTTTCACGCCTGACAAATATTTTGATGTAGTTACATATTATTCTCTATATAATTTTGCCAAACACTGTTATCAAACTGATCATCCTGTAAATTTCAATACTGTTTGTCATCCATCCTTTATAAATTAATACTACTATCACTCTTTTACATTCCTCTGCTAAGCACCAAGACTTTAGAGTCAATTAAAATTATAGTTCAAGGTAAGGAAAAATATCATATGCTACCAGCTTTAATAACATCTGTGGTAATATTATCTATACCTGCTCCTTTGTGCTCATTTAGTTTTTTCATAATTTCCTGCATGTCAATTTGAAATATTGTAGTTTTCTCATTTCTACAAATATAGAGATGGCACTCTGATTACTCCCTCCCATCCACAGAACCCTAAGGGTCTTTTAAACCATTCACTCAATATCTCTGCGATTTCAAACTCAGTAACTTCTTTTCAATAGTTACCTAAAACTGTGCGAATACCTTCCCTTCTCCTCAGTTTTCTAATCTATCCATAGAAATTTCCAGCTGCACCATTCAGTGGTCCCCTGCACCAGTAATATTCTTCATAAACCCATCTTTAGCATCCTTCTTTGCTCCTATTATTTCTTGTATTGCTGTCTCTTAACTTTGTTTTGTTTTTTCTCACTAACCCCTTTAACCTCCTCACTTCCCTATTGTGATATGTAGGTTCTGTACTTCTTTATTTCCATTTCCTCTCCTTTTTTTATTTTCTACTTGAACTCTTCCAAGTTGTCCCTTTCTTACATTTACTGAACTTTCTTATGACATATCTCTTCAATTCTGAAATTTTTATAATTCTATCTTTGTCCCTTCAGATCAGGCCATTAGCTTACTGAATCCTCTAATTGCTATCAGTGCTGCATTTTGATCACTCATTCCTTCAGTTACTCGCGAACCCACACCATTTTTATCAGGTTTTAATTGAAAGTCATCCAATATATTTTGTCCCCTAGTATTCTGCTGTACCATTTGTGTGAAGCCTTCTACCCTTATTAATGTATTTACAAATCTTTGTTCCCTTGATTTAATCCTACTTCCTACTAAGTTGTTACCTGGTAAAATATAATATTCACCTCTTAACTCTGAATATGAATTTAGTTTCTCCTTGAGAATCTCATCTAAATAATTTATTCTTCCACTGCAGTAAGAAGTCAATATACTGTTTTTTTTTATAATCCTTGGAATCTACCTCTAGCAACTCATTATCATGGTCTATGAACATCAGTGAACTGTAGTATTCTTTGCTAAATGATATGAATAACACTCCAACAATTGCTCTTCTATCTCTACTTTACACTTTGTAACCATTGGTGCTGGGGTGCACAAAGCCTAAATAAGGGCCTGCATGGGTGAACTCTCATTGTCCAGTACCCATTCTTCTAATTTTCTAACCAATATTCTACTTCTGTAATTATTTGTGGTTCATGTATCTCTATTTATTTTTCATATACTTATACACGTCTCCAGTAACACTCTTATTTTTTGCTTTAAGATATTTTCAGCATGTACCTTCACCTTCCCAGTTGTGCCCCTGTCTGTTATTGTTTCATCTATTTCTTTAGCATTTTCCCCATCATGCATCTACAATCAGTACCCGCTTGATCTTTTATTTTTATCCCCTCTAACAGCCCTAACCCAAAAAGAGCACAGTCCGGACCCCATTACGAGTAGAAATGTGCTTCCTCACAGTTGTTGGTAACAACTCACAAAGTAGCCTTTTAGTACTTCTTCTATATTGGTGTAGGTCATGCCTAGTGAAATTCAACTTGCCAATGGTGTCCACAGACACAACCCTTAAAACAGAACTTATGACTTTCCCAACCTCCTTTACCTCAGTTATCATGTTAACCCGCCACAAAGTATGGTTCAACTGTGGCTAATCACGGCAACTCAAGACCTGTATGTGCTCCACCCTGGGATACTGTGCCTCCTTCACAACCTTCCTCAGATCACTCAATATACCAGTGGTTCCAAATTAATTTTTTTCCAAATACAGCTTTGAGAAAGGGTTCAACCTCGTGTACCTTGTAATATAACCTAAATTTTGTCATTACATCAACAAAATTTGTGTATACGATATTGAGCTAGCATCAATTCTATTTTAAAATATATTTAAATTCATTTTTTAAGAGTTTCAAGGGATATGTTGAAATATGGGTATATTAGATTGTAAGAGAGGTGGCATCGATTCCTACATATAGTCGGGGAAGGTATGAACTTGCATATACCGAAACGGACAATCAGGGAAGAGAACGATCCCCCATGGTACACACGGGAGATTAAAAGGTTACTCAAGAAGCAAAGGAAGATACATGCAAGATCAAAAAGGACGATGCATTGGACTGATTTAGATAAGTTAGAGTAGATAAGGGGACGTGTTAAGAATGCTATGCGTGAGGCCTTTAATAACTTTCGTGAAAATTCTCTCTCTAAGAGCCTCACTGAAAACCCTAAGAAATTTTGGTCGTATGTAAAAAAAGTTAGTTGTAGTGGGAACAATAAGCCAGTTCTAATAAAAGACGGACGGGAAGTTGAAGACAGCCGCGACAAGGCTACCGTATTTAACACCGAATTCAAAAATTCATTCACATGAGAAAACATGGAAAACATCCCCCACTTTACCACCTCGTGTGGAATTAGAGATGGATCCGATAGAAATTGATAGCGTAGGAATTGTAAAGCAATTAAAACTCCTGAAGTGGGGTAAAGCGCCGGGTCCCGATAGTATGCCGGTAAGAGTATTTTCTGAATACGCGGAGGATATTGAACCATTTCTGTCAGATATATTCCATAAGTCACTAGAAGAGAGAAAAGTACCTTCTAGCTGGAAAATAGCCCAGGTAATTCCCGTTTTTAAGAAAGGAGATCGGAGTGATCCTAGGAATTATCGACCCATATCTCTAACATCGGTCTGCAGCAGAATTCTGGAACATGTCATATGCTCGAACATAATGAAGTTTCTAGATGAGAACGAGTTACTTACACCATGTCAACACGGATTTCGGAAGAAGAGATCGTGTGAAACACAATTGGTCCTATTTTCCCATGACATAATGAAAGTTATCGATGCAGGTTCGCAAGTTGATGCAGTTTTTTTGGATTTTCAGAAAGCTTTTGATTCTGTGCCACACAACCGACTTTTAGCGAAGATTCGAGCTTATGGTATTTCGGCTCAGATTTGCGAGTGGATACATTATTTTCTAACTGGTCGATCACAGTATGTCGTTGTTGACAGGGAAACCTCTTCTAAGATAAATGTTACTTCGCGCATTCCTCAAGGAAGTGTAATAGGTCCACTTCTTTTCTTATTATTTATAAACGATCTAGGTGACAACGTCAAATGTTGGTAGTGATTGTTTGCCGACGATGCGGTTATCTATAGGGAAATAAGGTGCTCCGATGATTGCTTAGAAATTCAGCGTGATTTGGATGCTATTTTCGATTGGTGCCGTAAATGGCAGCTTACACTTAATTGCAAAAAGTGCAAGGCAATGCGGATAAGTAACAAGAAGAATCAGTTTGTTCACGAGTACAAAATAAACAATTCAGCTGTTGACACGGTTGATTCCGTGAAGTATCTGTGGGTGATAGTACAAAGCAACATGAAATGGGACATACACATAACTTCTGTCGTGGGCAAGGCTAATTGTAAATTACGATTCATAGGTCGTATTTTGAGGAATTGTAATGCTCAAACAAAGGAGATAGTGTATAAAACACTAGTGCGTCCGCATCTGGATTACTGTTGTGGGGTTTGGGATCTGTATCGTAAGGTTCTGATTGACTCAGTTGAGAGGGTGCAGAGGAGAGCCGCTAGATTCGTGACTTGTTGTTACAGCCCTTATGAAAGCGTTACTGAATTGATACATAGGTTGGGCTGGGATGGTTTGGAAGACAGACGACGTAGCTTGCGTTCAAATTTATTGGAGAATATGAGGGGGAAAAAAAAAAAAAAAAAAAAAAAAAGATTCGAGTGCAATGAAATACTTCTTCCGCCAACCTATTTAGGTCGCAATGACCAGAGGGATAAGATTAGAGAAATAAGATGCCGTACTGATACTTATATGTATTCCTTCTTTCCTCGCACTATTCGGGATTGGAATGGGCGGGTTTAGGATTGGTGCTTAGCACCCTCTGCCACCCACAATGTTTGTGATTTGCAGAGTATGAATGTAGATGTAGATGTAGAATATAAACATTACCCCTATAATGCATTTCGTCTTATTTTAGAACAGAAAACGTTACATTCATTTTCAGAGGTACTTAACATCCCAAGGAGTAAAACGAGATATGTAACTCAGTAGAAACAAAATTTCACTGAAGTGTTATAGGATTTTGAAAGTTGAAATTAACACGTTCGGCAAAGTCATGATAAACAGATATTAAATTTCCTCAGAGCTTAGTTTTATAGCTAAGAGAATGGTTTATAGCTCAAAAAAATTGTTAATTTGTATAGCATATGATGTAGAAGTTTCAAATTGATAGGTAAAGGTTAAGTGATGTTTTTGGGAAGATCTAATTAAAATCATCAGAGCTAAGTTTTTGGGTTGAAGAATGCGATTAAATTCAGAGGGGGGACTGTAATTAAAAGAAAGCCCAAATTTTTCTGAGCACATTGCATTAATTTTGATTAAAATCCATGCAGTACTTCGGCTGAATTAAAAAAAAAAAAGTAATCATAGTTTCTAAAGAAATAGCCACTTCCTGTTGTTAGATTTGGTGAGAGAACTTTATTAGGAGGAGAAAAGGCTATCAGCTATGTTTCTGAAAGTACATGAAGAAGATTAGTTAGTAGCTAAATAACTTGATATAATATATGGGAATTGGGATGCAGAGTCATATAAAACATATTTCAACTTTGTAACTTTAATACTTTTGGAGACATCAATTTTTTAAGTTTCACATTTTTACTACACTAATTCAGGGAATAGTTGCTATGCCTGGTTATACATCAAAAGAAAGAGATAATTCTATTGATTATTTTAAATCAGTTTCAGATCAATAACTTAAATACTTTGAATGTGGAAGAGATTTTAAGATTTGTCACTTAAATAATTTTTTTACGGCTAAACAATGGGAGGTAGGAAAATTTTAACTGGGATTTGTTTTGGTGTTTAGACCTTGGACTATACACCATAAAAATTTCAAATAGATTAGAGAAATAAGAATTCATGATGAAAAAAATTCCATGGAATTCTGTCATCAAGACCATCCCTATAAGTAGGGCTCCTGGGACAGACGCTAGTCAATCATTAGAAAGCACTCAGAGGGACAGGTTGTGTCTCTCTGCAACCGGTTAGGGGCGCAACTTGAAGGGGATGCTAGGCGGAAGTGGTACCTGATTGGTAGAAATCTTAAATTTTTTAAGTGATGGTGCAAAGTAGATAGTCACTCTCAATGTAGCCAAACATCATCAGTTAGGTGTTTGGGAGTTGACCATGCCTTGTTTCACTGATCCAAACCTGCAATCATTTTTATTTGGAGAAGAAGCACTGGTTGCTGTAGAGCATTCATCCAACAGTGTAAAAATTTTGAAGACTATACTGTTGTTAAAATTACTTTTGAGGCTACAGTGAACTTTATTTGGCTAAACAAGATGATGTTAACAACTAACTGGTGACAGAGAGACCAAACTAACAATCTACTCCATAGACTACATTAACGACTGTCTTATACCAAACCTATGAACACTAAGTTACTGACAACCTCTTATAGCTGAAATGATAAATAAATGAATGTGTTCATCACAGTCGAATGTTTTGCATAACCATAGCATTACAATAATATTATTCACACACACACGTGGTTTGTCTTAAAATATACGTTGGAAATAGTAATATCTATATTCTTTACTAGCAAGTTATTATTTTAATATTTTAGAAATAATTAATTAGTAATGTGTTCTATTTGTGACAGAACTAGTCGATTACTATAACTTAACTTTTTGATTTCAAAGGTAAATCAACAATTAAATTTTAAGGATCAATTAATCTAGTCATTTCTAACATGAATCACAGTAATCATTTATATACAATTATTTATTTATTTATTTTACGACTAACAGATTGTTATTTTAATGCTTTACTACTAATGAAATAACAAACCCATATTTTTGGAAGGACAGAAATCTACAATTTGTGTTATTATTATTATTAATTTTAATTGCAATAGAGCTAAAACTCTGGTGGCAATTCTCTTAATCATCTAATTTCCCCTTTTTATTTATTTATTTATTTTGTGCTAGTAATACTACTTGCAGCAAATTGAATCTAAAACATTTATTGCTTATGGCAGAATTTTTGCTATCAATAATCCTACATAGTCAGTTGATAGTTTTAAGTTTCAAACTGATTTAATCAAAACAACTTAGCAAGTGATAAAATATATTCAGTTTAGTTTACAGCACTTCACACATTTAACCTGAGATCAAATAGTTAATAGAATATTACTAATTCGCTACATAGAAGACATTTCAGATGAAAAGGACAAGGGAGGTAAAGTTAGTAGCGTAGCAATAGTAGCAATAGTGTTCAAGCCATAAAATTGTGATAAGGAGGTAAAAACCATGGCAGTTGATGAAAAAATGGCTTGTTTCTTAAAACACGGAGAGCAAGGTAAAGTAGGAAATTCAGTTTGTATCACGGGAGGTGGATTTGAAAATGGGAGATCTACAGGGTAGTGTACTGGGACCATTGCTGATTAATATTCTGATGAATGAGAGTGTTGATGGTTTACAGTCAGTAACTAAGTTGTTGACACAATTTTATACATAAAAATTACAACTAAAGCGGTTTGTGAAAGCTAAAGGGGTATCTGAACAGTAAAACTAGCTCAGTTGATCTGAATTCCATACATGGGAACTAGCTTTTATACAAATATATATAGGAATCAAATTAGGATAGGGAAATGAGACACCACTTACCTATAGATGATGGATGTAGGGCACGAACACACAGAAAAGACACAAACACAAATAATAAAGTAATTTTCGGGATAAACCCTTCGTCAATGAGAGAACATAATGAGGGGTGGGTGCAGCTGGAGACTGCCTCACAGAAAGACCGCCGGTCGGGAAAATGGTGGGGGTAAATTCAAACATCGGAAAAGTAGAGGGGCAGTGAATCAGAGCTAATACCCGAGCATAGATAAATATCCAAACTAATCTCTGGTCGTTGGAAAGATCAAAATATAATTAGAACTAAATATGAAAAACATATAATTATATAAAATACAAATTAAAGAAATATTAAGTTTTATGAAGTATACATCACCTTAGGTTAGTGGTAGTTCAATATAGGCAATGGAAAAGAGAGGATTAAAAAAGGTTAAACATTTGTCATAATAATGATAATAATAACCGGGTATTATCTCAAGTTGAGACCAGTTGGTTGCCTCGTGACAAGTTTGTACTGGTAGGCAAGTTCCCACCTTCAGACTTCAGAGTAACTGCTTCTGTTAGGGAGAACTCTGATAGCACGGACTATGAAACAAGAGTTGAAATTATTCAAGTCGTGCGTTATGGCATGGGCAGCAACTGGGTGCTTAGGGTTCTGTGAGAACACCATCTGTTGGTGGCCATTCATTCTTATGGAGAGTGGATTCGTGGTCAAACTTATATATGAAGCCAGGCAGTGGTTGCATGTTAACTGGTAAATTACATAGGTGGTTTCACAGGTGGCGTGTCCTATGATAAGGAAGCATTCCCTTGTGTCAGGGTTGATGAAAGTGGTGGAAGCATGGAATTTGTCACACATCTAGCAGCGTGATCTTTTACATGGGAAAGAGTCTTGGGGCTGACTGTTAGGAAGCGGAAGATTGTGTTTGTGTACTAGAAGTTTGCTGAGGTTACGAGGTCTGCTGAAACAAGTTCTAGGAGGGGCAGGGAGGATTTTTGGAAGAATGGATCTCATTGTGGGGCATGTTTGTAAGAAATCATATCCCTGCCAGAGGATTCTGTTGATGTATTCGAGGCCTGGGTAGTACTGTGTGACCAAGACTGGATAGCGGTTGGTTTTTGCGGATTTGGGATGATTGATAGGCTGATTTAGTTGTGATGTTGCACATGAATGCTATTTATTCACCAAAGCTGGAGGGTAGTTACAAGATATTAATGCTTCTAAAATACTGTTTGAATAACTCATGAAAGACTGTTGGTTGTAGCATATGTGACTACTCAAATGCCAAGACTGTAGGGGAGAGAACGTTTGCTATACAGTAGTATAGGTGGCAACTGTCGAAATGGAGATACTGTTGAATGTTGGTTGGTTTGATGTGGACTGAAGAGTGGAGGTAGCCATTGGATAGGGACAAATCCAGATCCAGGAATGTGGCCTGGGTGTGGAGTAGGTCCAAGTGAATTTCATCATGCTTAAGTTATCGAGATGGTTCATGAAATTTACCAGTTAATTTTCTACATGTGGCCAAATCATAAATATGTCATCAATGAAATGATGGAAAATGAGGGGTTTGAGAAGGACTTCCTCCAGAAATGTCTCTTCCAGATGGCCCATGAACAGATTAACATAAGAGGGCGCCATGGCAGTTAGATTTTGCCTTCGAAGGAGAAGTAAGTTTTATTAAGGATAAGGTAGGCTAATTTGATGAGGAATTAATTTCTGGCTCTCAACATGCATTCACTGACATCTCTTTATAGGTCACTTGTTGATAAATACATAGATAGGTACAGATACCTTGCTTTTCTGCTCGCTAAATTTCAATCACATATTCTTTTTCTTAAAAGCATGTCTGTCGTTCAATATACCTCCAAATGTTCTTACAATCAAACTGCCAATATTTTGTTGTCTCCCACAAGCTCACCCATCTTTCCATGCCTTTCATTACCAACAGTCTTTGGCCCATACTCACCTTCTTCTGCAACAATATACCATTCTGTCTAACCAACATTCTGGAAATCTCATATCCCTTCACAAAATACTCATATTATCATTCCCACAAGTAATTACAGTCTTACAGCAAGCAGTTAACTCCAGCAGTATGCATGCCCAGAAACATTTACTAAAGTTGTCCAAGTCCCATCTTGCACTAGGGCAGTTTCTTCTACACCAGCCAATGGTCTACCAATCAAAATCACAGCCTCCTCTGATTTCCTCAAAACCGTGCATTGCCCAGCTCCTCAACATACCTCAACCTTCCCCTTTAAAACCTACACCTCACTCTCTGCACTCAAGCCCTACTCCCAAGCCTAAACTGTCAGTTATAAAACTATCCTCTTCACCATTATCTGAATCCCAACACTCTGTACTCTCCAAAGGATTCACTTTCTCACCCATCCCAACAATTGACCATGCAAAACTAGTCGGTGACTCTCTATCGTTCTGCCGTACACTCCGCTGGCGGTATCACTTTGCCACTCATAGCAGTGAACAGGGGTAACGAGACAACCCAGAACCAAGTCTAGGAAAATTCAAACCATCATCCACACCTGACCCTCCGCCTTTTCCTGAGAAGTATCCCCTCCAAATTTTTGAGGATTTCATTTCCACCAGTTTGGCTTCTCCCACTTTCCTTAAATCTTTAGGAAACACCGGTAATCCTGCTAAGCTGAAATCCGTGCCAGAAAACAGCTCTCAAGTAATTCAGATCTCATTGTCCTTCCAGCTGAAAAGGGTTCAACCACTGTAGTCATGAACAGGAACGACTATGTGGCTGAAGCTCTTCGTCAGCTATCAGACACCAACACTTTCTACCACCTATCGGAAGATCCAACTCCTGCTGTCAACAAAAAAATACAAGAATATCTACAGTTTAGTGGACCTCTGAGTGGTCTCACTCCACAATCCATTTCGCTTCTTACCCTACAAAATCCACGTACACCCACCCTTTATCTCTTGCCCAAAATCCAGAAACCTAGAAAACCCAGGCCGCCCTATCATTGCAGCTTACACATCGCCAACTGAGCACATCTCTGCCTTGGTTGACCAGTACCTACAGCCCATAGTTAATCAGCTCCCTTCTCATATAAAGGACACCCACGTTCTCTTCCGTCTTTCTACCATGCCCACACCTCTTCCTTCCAATTCAATACTGATTACCATTGACGTAACGTCCTTGTACACAAACATTCCACACTGGCATGGCCTCACGGCCATGGAACATTTTCTGGACCAGCGCCCTCCCAACAGCCTTCCTATGAAATCCTTCCTCGTCAAATTAGCCCACCTTATCCTTAATAACAACTACTTCACCTTCGAAGGTAACAACTGCCATGGGCACCCACATGCACTCTTATGCTAATCTGTTCATGGGCCGTCTGGAACAGACATTTCTGGAGGAAGTCCTTCTCAAACCCCTCAATTACCTTCGTTTCATTGATGACATATTTATGATTTCCACACATGGAGAAAATTAACTGCTAAATTTCCTGAACCATCTCGATAACTTAAGCATGCTGAAATTCACTTGGTCCTACTCCCACACCCAGGTCACATTCCTGGATCTGGATTTGTCCCTATCCAATGGCTATTTCAACTCTTCAGTCCACATCAAACCAACCAACCTTCAATAGTATGTCCGTTTCGACAGTTGCCACCCATACCATACCAAACGTTCTCTCCCCTACAGTCTTGGCATTTGAGGTAGTCACATATGCTCCAACCACATCCATCAAGTAAAGGTGAGTTGTGTCTCATTTCTCTATTCTAATTTGATTCCTTTCCACTATGTAGCGTCTTGATTTCATTGTTACTACATATATAAACATATATTCCTTTACTGTTCCATTTTAATTTAATTTTATATACAGAGAGAGAGACATATGTATGCATGTTTGTGTTCCTTCACAGGCAGTGGAGTACCATTTCTATAGATAAAGAAGTTTACGAGGGTCGTTCAATAAGTAATGCAACACATTTTTGTTTTCTAAAATGGGGTGTTTTATTCAGCATTCAAATAAACCATGTTAATTCCCAATCTTTTAGTTACACAACATTATTTTTCAACATAATCTCCATTCAATGCTATGGCTTTACGCCACCTTGAAATGAGGGCCTGTATGCCTGCACGGTACCATTCCATTGGTCGATCATCATCCGCATAGTGCATCCCACGGATTGCATCCTTTTTTGGCCAAACAAATGGATATCTGACGGTGTGAGATAAGGACTATAGGGTGGATGAGGAAGAACAGTCCACTGAAGCTTTGTGAGTTTTTTTCAGGTGTAAAGATTTGTGTGAGATCTTGGGTTGTCACGAAGAAGGAGAAGTTTGTTTTGATTTCTGTTCCTACCAACACGCTGAAGCCGTTTCTTCAATTTTTGAAGAGTAGCACAATACACCACATAGTTGATCGTGTGACCATGGGGAAGGACATCGACCAAAATAACCCCTTCAGTGTCCCAGAAGACTTAGCCATGACTTTACTGGCTGAGGGTATGGCTTTAAACTTTTTCTTGGTTGGGGTGTGGATGTGGCGCCACTCCATTGATTTACATGTTTTTTTTGTTTTGTTTTTTGTTTCATTACCTGTAACAATTTTTGACAATAAATTATTACCCTCAGCCTCATGATGAGCAAGCAGTTCCACACAGATGGTTCTCCTTTGTTCTTTATGGTCTTCGGTTAGACAAGGAGGGACCCAGTGGGAACAAATCTTTGAATATCGCAACTGGTGAACAATTGTGACAGCACTACAAACAGAGATGTCAAGTTGAGCTCTGAGTTGTTTGACTGTGATCCATCTATCATCTTGAATGAGAGTCTTCGCATGCTCCGACAGTGCAGGAGTCACAGCTGTGCACGGCCGGCCAGCGTGTGGGAGATCAGTACTGCTAGACCTTACGGTGATGATGACACATGCTTTTCTCAACAACTCACCGTGCTTATGTCCACTGCCACATCACCGTATACATTCTGCAAGTGCCTATGAATATCTGAGATGTGCTGGTTTTCCACCAAAAGAAACTCAATCACTGCCCATTGTTTGGAACGCACATCCATTACAGACATCATTTTAATAGCTCCGTATAGCGCTGTCACCTGTCGGAAGTCAATGAAACTATACGAGATGAAGCGGGAATGTTTGAAAATGTTCCACAAAAAATGTCCGGTATTCTCAACCAAAATTGGCCGAGAAAAAATATGTGTTTCATTACTTATTGAACGACCCTCGTACTTCAGTAATTACCTTCACCCCTGTCACCCATCTTATCCTCAATGGCAAAATCAGATGCTTTTCCCAAATGGCTCGCCTCACTTTCCATGAATGATGTTTTATACTGAAATATTGTTAAAAAGGTTTTCATTTCATAATCTGTTCATCACTGCACTCCTGTCATTTTTGGTGAGTAATGTGACTATTTTACCTGTAATTTTGTTAAATAGAGGGAGTTAGGATAGGAAAATGAAACCACTTTCATTTACAGACACATGAAGAGACACAAACTCATGTGTCCTCGCAATCTTGCCATCACATGAGATATGAGGCAGTTCGTTTCTCTGTTCAAATTTGTAATTCTATTGATCAATGCCTAATGTTTACTTGCAACCCTACTGCCATCTTGACATTCTTTTGTTTTGTTCCTATGTGTGACCCTCTTTGAGTTTGTTCATCGGTATTTTCCATTTTCCTTTTTTCCTTTTCGCCTCATTTTGTGTTTTGAACTTTCCCCAAATTGTATGTTTTCCTCATTTTAATCTCACTATTTTAGTTGAACCATTTACCACCCATTGGAATTTCTGTTCCAAGCACCCTAGTACACACCTTTGTTACTTTGGTTCCCAAGGTTTTTCTTCATAACTTTTAATCATAATAATTTTTTCCACTTCCAAACAACACAGCTTTGTTTTCTTCTACTCCAGTTTCTATTTTTTTTTTTTTTTAAGATGAGTTTTCCTTTGTTTATCCATAGATCTTTTTATTTTTGCATGTATTCCTTGTAATATTTGAGCAATTTTTAACTGTCCAAACTTTTTGCCAATCTTGCTTTCATATATTCGCATTTCAGACGTCACTGCTGGCCATGCAACCACATCTTAGGATCTATCTAATTCAACCACTGCCAAACATGTTTCAAAAAACATTTCGTAATAGATCATCTATGTCCAAGTTCTCCTCTGCATGCAGATACTATATCTCCCAACTCAGCAAATTACCATTTCTTATCTATTCCTTAAACACATGTTTAGTACCCAACATACTACCAAATGAAAACCAAATTCAGGCCTGTATTTGGTTGTCCTCCACCATATCCTACATGCCTTTTGTTAGAATTTGAATAAGTTACCAAGAGAGATGATGGATAATTTAACAAATACTTTGACAGAACTTAAAGTTGAAATTTGTAGAGGACAATAGTAGGTGGGTTCAGGAAAGAGGAAAAATGGGTATGTAAGGAAATTGCAATTAATTAAATTAAATCATACCAAATGGTCTTTAGCCTTATACAGGGTGCGGCAGCATAACTTCCTTTTTTCAAAACTTAATAAAACCCATTGTATGAATCAGAAAATTTTTATTTGATTTTTATAATGTAGGCACATACATAAAGTTTTTTATCTTTGAAGTTCAAGTCAAGTAGGTGACGTCCACCATTCTGCACACACCGAGTAAACCTATTTCTGGTGTTTATCATTACTCCCGCCAGCATAGCAGGCGTTATGTTGGCAATTTCTTTCTGGATGCTGGTCTTCAAATCTTGTAAGGTCGTTGGACGGTTCACATAAACACGGGATTTAAAAAAAAAAAAAAAAAAAAAAAACCCATAGGAAAAAAAAAATCACAAGGGGTCAAATTGGGAGAGCGGGCCGGCCACTTCAAATCGCCCCTAATTGAGACAAGGCGTTGTGGAAAGTGTTCCCTCAAAACAGTCATCGATGCTCTTGAAGAGTGTGCCGTTGCACCGTCTTGTTGGAACCAAGTGTCCCCTAACTCCAACTCATCTAGCCGTGGGAAAAAATATTCCTGTAACATGTTTACGTACTGGTCCGAATTCACTGTCACTGTGACTTCATTTTCCTCAAAGAACCAGGGACCAATAATTCCACCTGAGGAAATTGCACACCACACTGTGATTTTAGGTGAATGCAAAGACCTTTGACGCAATTGTCGAGGATTGGTGTCAGCCCAGTAGTGCAGGTTTTGTTTGTTGATGGATCCACACAAATGAAAATGGGCTTAATCACCCAAAAAACAATAGCGTTCTCAAGAACGTCTTCCAGAAGAACTCCGATAATTGAAGTCACGTTCAGAAAGTTAGTGCACAATTGCAATCTTGTATGGATGGAAATGAAGATTATCATCAAGAATTCTCCTCACAGAACGATTGGAAATCCAAGGGCAGACGCATGTTTGCGCGCAGAACGTTGTGGTGATCGCAACATTGAAGCTCTCACTGTCTCAATGTTCTCAGGTGATCTAATGGGCTGAGGGCCTCCAGTTCTTCGTCTTGTCGCATTTGCAGTTTGTCTGAAGGTAGTGAACCACGTAACAATTGATTTCCGGTCCGAGACAGGGGACAACAGGGCTAAATTAAAGCGATTCCGAAAAGCGCGCCGGGTTGCGATCACAGAACATCCGCTCGAAAGTAGGCCTCAACGGCAAACGTACGCTCCTCACTGTTCCAATGCATGATGGCGACTGAACTGTGTCGGGACAAAACTTTATAGTCACGCCTCTCGAACGAGACCACCAGCGCTGCGCTATGATATCAACCGACTGAATGGCATGCAATTTAAAAAAGAAGTTATGCTGCTGCACCCTGTATAAGTTTTCCTGCAGCAGTACACTGATCTGTCATAACAACTCTTCAGAGACCTCACATCACTCCACAAGATACTCCTGCTCTCTGCCCCACAAATTATTCTACTATAAAACAAATTTTACATCTGTCTATGATTCACAGGAGCAGGCATACCAAAACCATCTACATAAGTTGTCCACAGTGCATAAATCCCATATCATAGCAAGTTAATCCCTTCCCTGCCAATCAGATGGCCACCAACTGAAAATGTAGTTTTCCCTATTTTCCTAAAAACCACAAGATTGACTATGAAATTGGAGGAAGGCTATATAAAATGTTTCCATTTCATTTTAAATACTTCACATGAAATAAATTTAAATTGGAATGAAACATTATTGGTGTAATAAAGCATTATACATACTTGTGATTTGTGAATAGTATATAAATTTACTTCATATGCAATATGCTGTAATTCTACATCCATTTTTCATAATGTATTTTATTTTTTATCACTGCTAGGTCTTGACTTTGCTAAAAATTTCAATCACCAGTATATTGGCAATAATCAGTTAACATTATCACTTTACACAGTCAAATAAAATACTGAACAACCACTGTTCATTATAAAGACAGTAAATATCTTTGGAATGTTTTAATTAGATGAGTTTAATTACAAAATGTCCTGAATGTTTCAAATTCAGCTTTGCTATAACTTGTTATAACATTAGAAATTAATTTAATATCATATTTTTCCATAAAATAATCTCTAAAGTGAATTTAATAAATCAGGAGGAATTTAATGTGATGGAAGTGTACTGTAAAATGTAATATAATATACATATACAGCTGTAGTCTTGAAATATCAATGATATGTATTTTTTTAAATTCTCATATATCACATGGATAATCAACTATCTATTTACTTATGTATTAAATGATTACACACATAATTCAAATCTATAGCTGCCAACTTTTAACTGAAAAAATAAAACCTCATGGCCATTTCAACATCTCAGATTGCTATGACTTCAGGTCACAGAGGTATATTTAAACATGTGACATGTAAAACAATTCCAACAACAGTTTTGGTGTAGAATAATATTATTCTTATAATACTAACAGGAACATAATATATTTATTTATAATTGACTGTTTCTTTACAGATTACTACTGCCAAGGATTTCTGTCAGTTCAGGAATCAGTTTCACTTGCACTGGTCAAAAACTCTTTCAATATATCCTGGGATGATCTGCCAGAAATCTACCTTCAACGTTACCCATATGTCCCATACATTGATGATCCACTCCTGGATGTTATGTCCCAGTTTGTGTCCATTATTATAATGGCCAGTTTTGTTTACTCTTGCACAAATATGGCCAAAGCTGTAACAACAGAAAAAGAAACCCAATTAAAGGTAACATGATAAAACTGCTTTACCATTTCACAATATTTTCTCCCCACTATTTATTACATAAAAATAACTTCTCACAACTCATTTATTTATAATAATGTGTCTGCAGTAAAGATATCTCTTATTCTTATTATAATTACAATCATTCAACATTTTTAGTTTTTTTTTCCCCTACTAACTCACATTAAAAGACTACCGGTATTGAAAAAATTTAAACCTTGTCTAGCAGTGCTATTCCAGTAGTTAAGCAAATTGCATCTCAAAATCCAGCTTCACTGTTTTATTTCTGCCAACATTTATCTCTCTCAACCATTTACCTCCATTTTTTCTGAAGTCCAAATTATGAGTAATATACTCCACAACATATTAAAATCTTAATTATTTTTTATGTTCTTATAAGTTATTTTCTCTTGAACATCCTGGTTGTTAAAATTAGAATTAATTATGTTTTAAGTTCTTGTGAAAGTTTCCATAAACATTTCTTTATGTTTTATACTCTTCTTTCCTTTAAATTCTTGCTTTTATGTAACACATTACTCATCACATCCTGGCATTTTCTGACCTCTACCAATGGAAGAAGATATTTTCTCTTCTTAACACACACATACACACATATATATATATTAGGATAGGGAAATGAGCCACCACTTACCTTTAGATGATGGATGTAGGGTGCGAACACAACAGATGAAGAAATTTTCGGGACGAGCCCTTTATCAACAGGAAAATGTTATGGGGTGTGGGTGATGTTGGAGACTGTCTCCCAGAAAGACTGTTGGCCAGGAAAATGGTGATATATTGTTACTCACAGTTCTTAACCCCATATCCAACCAAATGCAATACCAAACAACTCATACCCACCACTCTCTTTGCCAAATTTCTGTATTTTGACACTTGTCCATTTCACAGGTTAATCTGTTACAAATGTTTTGTAAACTTAATTTTTAGTTCTCCTATGAAGCCTTTTCATCTAGTAATCTCACAATGTAGCTCTCATAACTCTCAACCATAGTAAAGCTTGGGCCTGAGCCAGTTCTTTGTATCATGTGCACATATTTTAATAACCCTCTTTAGTGGTTTCAGCTTGTCAATTACAGACTTCGTTTTCTTAAATCTGGTATTGATAACAACAGGGCTGCTCCTCTGCTGTGTCCTATGCAACCAATATTTCTTTGATATTTTATCAGTGACTGAACAGCTCAAATACCACATGCAAATACATTATAAAATGATATCAATAATTGATATGATAATACAAGTGAGTGCTGGTTGTGCATCAGCTATACACTGGTGATCATACCTATATGGACATTAGCAGTAGTACTGATATTATGTAATATTCTGATAAAACCTCATTCAGTGAAAGAATTTAAATAAAATCTTGCATAATGCCATTCTTTCCCATCCTGTGTATCCAATTCTAATTTATCAGGGCGCTAATGACCTCGTTGTCGACGCACCCTAAAGCCACAAAAACAACAACAAACAACAACTAATTTATCATAGTTATGACAAGAATTCCTTTGACTGTTGTAGCTGCTATGAAATTGAACTCAGATATTCCTTTTGTTAGAATTGTGCTTGGCTTCTTTTAGGTGGAACTTCCAGAATAATGTCTCTTGTAATATGTTGTTAGGGATGTAACCGCATATCGTGGTTGATGTATTGGTTACTTCACCTAAACTGATGCACTTTCACATTAACTGATAAAGTTTAAAAATGTTCCAAAACCGTGGTTAACCTTCAGATATTGCTAACTGCACCATTTCCATTCTTGTGGAATTTTCTCTGAGGCCCAAATATCTGTGATAATTTTATGAATTTTCTTTGTGAGATTTTCGTCTCCAAGCTTCCAGAACTCGGCAATAATGCTATCTTCTCCTGGTGCTCTGTTGTTTTTCAGTTGTTTTATGATCTCCTTTATCTCTTCGTGTGTGGGTGGTGTAGAGTCCGGATTTGGTGTAGTTTCTGTTAGGGTCAATTTTCCCATTGGTTTTTTGCAGTTGAGGAGATTTTCAAAGTATTGTGCCAGAATTTTTTCAGTTAGCTTTGGTATTCATTTCAATGGAACCATCTGGCCTTTTGAAACAAAAGATTGGAGGTTGGTAGCCTGTAATATGTTCTTTGAAAGTTCTATAAAAATTTCTTGTGTTATTTCTTGCATATATCATAAACAAACAAAAAATATACCTATCACACAGAACATCATTACATATTTTACAGACATGGCAGCATAACAATCCAACACTCCAATAAAGAAGGTATATCCTCCAGATATGACAAATCTAGTCCTATTGTGGGTAGGGCACATATCCTACCACTCATATCATTACACACAAGAAACCTGTGCTACAGGTGCTGGTCTCTCATGGTCTGCCAGGTAAAATGCACAAAAAATTATGATATAATTAATTTTAATGCATTTTTTTTATTGTAGGAAGCTCTGAAGATAGTAGGATTGCCAGGATGGCTTCATTGGACAGCTTGGTTCATCAAAAATTTCACCTTCCTCTTAATTACGTCTGCTTTAATGGTGGTACTGATTAAAGTCCCATGGTATCCTGGAAATGACTTGTCAGTTTTCACCTATAGCAACTGGATAATTCTCTTTATTTTTATGGTATTCTATGCTGTAGCAAGCATATCATTTTCCTTCATGGTGTCTGTATTTTTCTCAAAAGGTAAGATACTATATGCAAAGAATGTAATAATCAATTATAGTAATAATAAGTATGCATACTGGTTAAAAGTCACTTCTGCTGTATTCATAGACACTAAAAATTACTTACTAGGAGGAAGAAATGCCATACAAAGAAACATGTGTATATCTGTATGGGAGTGTGACTGAACAAACCAAATACATATTGGAAGGTTATAGGAGTGAGTAAAGAATACAATCACAGGTGATGATTCAAAATATTTGGGACATAAGCATAAAGAGCAGATACCTGAAGACATCATAGTCAGAAAGAAATTATATGTTCAATTGGTAGAGCAAAGAACAAGTGTGCTAAATATATCCTAAAGCAAAATGTACAGGATTAAAGATATTTATCAAGGAAATGTTTAGTATATGGAAGAACAAATGCAACAGGCACAAACACAAGAAACATTATAATTTTTAGATCGTGGCACTTCATCAGCAATAAACAAGTTGGCAGGTGGATGCTATAAGTAACTATCTCAAAAGTTACTGTTGATCAAGGCACTTGCAGGAGGTTTGAAAAAGGGGGGGGGGAGAGGAATTCAAACAGAAGACACAGAAAATGGGTAGACAATTAGAGAGAATACACCTGTATTACGAAGTCATGAATATGTAATAAACAATCAATAATAGTCATGAGCAGGCAAAAAAAGCAGATAGTAAAACAAACTAAAGCAGGAAATATCACATACATAAATAAAAATAAACATAAATAGTAAATCCAAAAAAATGTATTGAAACATCACGTCAGGTTAACAGTGGTTCAAATTAGGTGGAGGACGTAGATAAAAGGAGAAAGAAAAGTAAAGTTGAAGCAACCACTCGATATTAACTTAAGTTGAGACAAGGTCACCCAATTAATCTTTCTTTCTCTCTTTTCATATTCTTTACCCCTACTTAAATCCCTACCAACCATGAACTCAAATAACATTTTTTTTTCTGATTTACTCTCTATGTTTATTTTTATATATTTTTATTCATGTTTCTAATATTTACTATATTATTTTATTTTGATATCTGCTGCTTTTGTCTGCCTGTGACCAGTTTTGATTATAATCTACTAACTTTGTAGTGCTTGGATATTCTCTCTAATCCACTACCCACCACCTACTGTCCTCTGTTTGAACAAGTGCCTTGATCAACAGTAACTTTTGTGGTAGTCACCTACAGTTCCCACCCTCTACTTTGTTCTTTTGCTGATGAAAGGCCTGGACCCAATAATTTTAATGTTTCTTATGTTCATATTAATTATGTGTGTCCATGTTGCCTTGTCATAATCTAAGGTAAAGGAAGGGTAGGGAATGTAGTCCCAGCCCTCACCACAGATGAAGGCAGCAGGGCTGTGACAAATACGTGAATACAAACACACTTTTCAATATTTTGGCGTAAATATTAATCATGATTAGAGGAGTGTATATGGTGATGGTACTGGATGGGTCCACACCGAGACTCGCCATATGACTAGTGTCACTATTATTGCATATATATTTATTGATATCCTTTGCAATGAAATGTAGTTGGCTTTATAGGCAACTGAAAAAGAGGAGATAATGGTCAGTATCAGTTTCTGCATGATACCCAAAGCGACACCTACCCTACAAGATAATACTATCAAGTGTAGAAGGTAATACAACAATCACATTGGTTATATTTTCAATGCCATGTTAATTTTCTAAAGGGAGTTATGCCAATATTTAGATTCAGAACAAAGGAGACTTGTAGCATGGATGATGTAACAGGCAATGGTTTTATATAGGTAACGAAATAAATACTAGGAAAGTAAAATTTAAACTAGGCCAAATTTCTGTGAGGCATATTATTTTAAAGAAAGACCAATTTTTTTAAAGAAAGTTTGACATAAGTTTCAATCAGAACAAACCAACGCTAATATAAGAAATTTAATTTTGAAGAATTTAATCTGAATTTAATAATGGTGGCCAAAGAATAGCAAAAACTTTGAGAGGTTATGTCACTGTAATTAAAGGCATTTAGATGGGAGTATAGTATGTGAAATTAATTGTAAAGATATGTAAATTTTTTTGACATAACAAATACCCTAGATCAAATAGTTTTGACAGTTAATGTAAAAAATAGTTTTTCAGACTTCAAAAATCAATAGGAAGAAAATGAATAAAGATACGATAAAATTTATTTGGATATAAATGACTCAAAATAAAAAGTCCTACATTATATTAAAGTTTCAGGAATATCAGAAAAACTTTGGGAACAGCCCTTGAAACCCAAGCCAGAAAGAGAGAGAGGGTAGACACAGGGCAGGATATGGGCTGGCTAGACATAGTGGAAATTTCTGCCTAGTCTGTCTCCCCTTATAAGAAACTGAAGGGCAGAACTCAACTGCTTTAGTTTTCAACAGTTGTCAGAGTGAGAACTTGTGAGGAGTGTGTGTGATGATTAAGAACAGGGTCATGCTGTAGACTAATCATGCAAAGCGAACATGGATGGTTTGTACTGGAGTATAATTCTGAAACTGAAGAAAAACAATTTCTTTTCTGGAATTAAATTCATCAACTATGAGTACTTTGTTTGGGAAAGGAGGTTTCAAGTAGAGATAGTTTTTATAGTGATTGAATGGAGAGTAGATGGTTTTCTGATGGTAATCTACAACCTTCAGAGAGAAGTCTGGTTGAAACTATTTCTGTAGCCAGGGTAGCGATGCCTGAGAAATTTGAAAATAAAATACTGGACTTTATAATCATCTTCGTGTTTTATACTCAGTTCACTCTAAACTGGTGGCTCGAGGTCATGTTACCCTGGCCCCATTACTCACCTCACCATCGCCTCCTTTCCCACTTTTGCGAGTCGTCTGCTTTGTCCAAGTAGGCGTGTGGAAAGTTTTCCCTCATCATGTATGGATAAGGGCATTGGGGTGGAGATAGAGCAGACAGGTTTTGAGCCACCTCTTATAACTGGATGAGCTATGGACTATCGTTTAATATTAACCTCTCAGTGGATGGTACTATTATAAAATTATTGGGGTTTGGTGACCAGATAATATAATACAGCAGATAAAGAATTAGGAATAAATCAAATCACTCCCCAACTGAAGATTTAATTGTTCCAATAAAGCAAATATTTCTTTACAGCACCTTGTTCATCTCTGGCACCAGTCAAGTGGTTGGAGTTGATGTGTACATATTTTATACCCTAACCATGTGTCTCATCTCCAAATAACTAAGATATTTATCAAAATGTTAAAAAGTGTGTACATGTTTTGTGTTTGTCATGGTTCTTTTGTGTTCATCAGTGTAGAGTGTATTTATATATGAGTGGATCAAATATAAATGAGGCTCTTTCAAATGAGTGCACTACTAGATATAGGGGGGGGTAATGTTTGGAGGGAAAAGAGAGACAGTTGGCCTTTTGGCTTGCAGACAGTAGGGTCTACCAAATACAGATAACCATGCCAGAGTAAGGCGCACACCCTTCAATAGAGCAATACGTAATTATTAAATTTACTCAGTCAAATGTTACACAGTGGAAAATTCACATATTTGATGATTTTAGTCAGGGCTAAAATGTTCAATATTGTTAGAATATGTTATGGCAGCACTCGAAACATCATCACAAAGGACCTCGAGTTCTGTAAAACGTCTGCCTAATGAGTGTCTCATCTTTTGATTTCTGAACAGAAGTAGGTATGTTTGCAGAAAAGTGAGTCAATATCAGAATGGTTTGTAGAAGAAGGGGACAAAATTTTTAATTGCTTTATAATCTGTGATGAAACTGGGTTCAACCATATGACTCAAAACATGTGTTTTTGAAGTGTCGAAAGAAGAATAAAAAGTGAGTTAGGACCTAGACTTGAACATCAGCTGGCAAGGTGCTTTCGACACTTTTTATTTACCTTATCACCACAAAGTCGTGATCAGCTGATAAGAAACGTGATTCTTCTTAATGACTCCACTCGAACCCTCACTATGGAGCTCTCTCAAGGAAAATTTCGAAAAAAAGAATTGGACATCATTCTCCCTACAACCGCGACCTGTCGCCCTGTAATTTTTATCTCTTTATGCCTCTGGAAGAAGCACTGAAATGCCGGCGATTTGATGATGATAACACACTGTAGGGCTTCATGTGCAGTTAACTGCTGATGCAAATACTACCCACAATCATAAGGTTTCCGATACACCAGGAAAAGTGTATTTCCAAAGCAAGAGATAATGTTGAGGAATATTATAAAACAGCGGTTCCCAACCTTTATTGGTACACAACCTACTTTTAAGTAAAAAAAAAAAAAATCGCGACCCACCTAATATGAAAGTCTATCTAATATCAGAATGGGAACTGCTGTATGACCTTGATACACTATCGACTATCCTATCATACAAAAAGGCAAAGGATATACTTTCAACAAAAATAAGAATTGTTGGGTTTTATTCTCCGTCTAGTGCAGCTATCAAATGAAAAAACTTTGTTATGGCCTATGCATTTCAGTTTATTAGACCATCATCAGTGCCCTAGAAAAAGTTATGTAGAATTTTTGATGTGCAGCATAATGTTTATCTAAATGAAGGTATAAATTTTGTTATTAAATATTATTATAGCTTATTTTACTTACAGTTTTTTCTATATTACATTAATGTATGGAATTGTTCCATATCAGTTTCTCCCCTTGAAGTTTCTCACTCACTGAACAATTTTCACCAAGAAACATAATGACTTCCTAAGTAAGATATTTCCAAGAGATGCTTCACATTGTTCCCACTACAATTAATTCCGACAAGACTTCTTATCACCTTCAGTCCACCACTAATCTTTCAAAACATACTTGTCTACAAATACCAACCACTTGACACTCCCAAAACAATTCACAGCTGCTTTCCTTGTATAAGATCTCACTGCAAAACGTGTAATTTACAATGGGGTGTCAAAAAAAATTACGTACATTTTTTAAAAGCTATATATTTTCAAATTTTTTACAAACTTCAAAACACTCTCGATTACAATTAACACATATGTCCCACTGGTGCTTCCACTGTTCAAAACATTTTCTGTTGCCATCTTTAGATATCGCTGACAGCTCCTCCCTCTTTTTTTTTCACTTGATCTCTTCAATGTTTTCAAATCAATGTCCTTTAGTGCCCCTTTTCATGCGTTGAAATAAGAAAAAATTGTACATAGCCAGCCTCAGGGGAGTGAGGTATGTGGGGCAGTGCTATTTTTAGCCAAAAACTGCTTAACAGATACAGATGTGTGTGCAGGTGAATTGTTGTGGTGGAAGAACCAGTCTCCTGTCTGCCACAAATTGGGTCTTTTTTTACAAACACTGTTGAGTAATCTTCTTAAAACTTTCAAATAAAAGGTTTGATTCATGGTCTGAAGTGGGGGAACAAACTCTGAATGAACTTCATCCTTGGTATCAAAAAAAGTAAAAGAGCATTGTTTTGATGTTTGATTTGACTTGACATCATTTTTTTTTTTTTTTTTTTTTTTTTTTTTTTTTTTTTAAACGTGGTGCGCCTTCCATTGACTTGACTGTTGCTTTGATTCTGGGTTGTAGCCATAGCACCATGACTCATCAACAGTAATATTCTTTGACAGAAAATCTGTATCAATTTCAA
Organism: Vandiemenella viatica; assembly: GCA_031002005.1. NCBI lineage: Eukaryota > Metazoa > Arthropoda > Insecta > Orthoptera > Morabidae > Vandiemenella > Vandiemenella viatica. Next base: position 311,398,287 of record JARYHS010008074.1, on the reverse strand, counting down.
GCTGTTGTTTCAAAACACAACATGTTTAAACTCGACATTCTTTTTGATTGTCAGTTAGAGCCCGAGGAACATACTTTGCAGCAACCCTTTTCATTCCCAAATTATCAGTTGAAATTCGTTGAACTGAGATCCAAGGTAAGCCACTAATGTCTGACAGCTGATCAAGTGTCTGTCAATGGTCTGAAAGCACAAGCTCTCGAATTTTTTCAACATTTTCTTCAATCCGGGCAGTTGATGGATGTCCAGAATGAGGTTTGTCATCAATTGACATGTTGCCATTTTTAAACCGATAAAACTACTTGTACACTTGAGTTTTTCTCATAGCATCATCTTTGTAAGCAGTTTTCAACATTAAAACAGTTTCAGCAGCATTTTTACTTATTAGAAAACAAAATTTCACTGCTGCATGTTATCACTTAAACTTTCCATCATCAAAAACGAAACAATAACAAAACAGCGCTAGCAAAAACAATCACTGCAGATTAACAGAACATGCCAGGTCGACAACACAGGTGCCACTGAACTAACAATGAGTTGCGCTATAAACGCCTAGTGGTAGAAACGCGTACTACCTAAGCTCCACCCACAGCAATCCTATTCTGGTTATTATTGGGCACCTCCTCGTACATCCACCCATCACAGCCTATTTCAAACCTACCACTGTTTGAAACTGTCTCATCACTGATCATGTCACCTGGACTATGACCACATCATATTCCAACTATCATGCCTCCATTACTCAAGTTCTTACATTGGCCTCACCATTTATCCATCAAGATGAATGGTCATAAACAAACCATTTACTCTAGAAATGTTAGATCACACAGCCATTGCTCATTCTAGCTTCAACAACTCATGCGACCTTAAGTAACTGTTTCACTGTCAGAGCTATCAGAGTACTCCCTGAAGTCGTATTAAATTTGGAATTAAGATGGCCACCACACTGGTTGCATGCTGCTACACTCCTGTGTTTAAGAGGGTTTTTACATGGAATATCAGTACAGTACAGATATCTGATAGGACAGTTCAATTAATAAGGTACATATACTATTGTGAGTGCAGTGGTGTGAAATTAGAAACAAATGGTAACTGAATAGTGTATATTTTTGTTAATAATGAAAGACTATGGCTTGTGATCAGTGAACAGATCATGCTTCAGATTCCTCAATACTGCCTCATCATCAGTTCATCAGTGGGCTGTGTCATGGCATACAGGTTGCATCATGGTTTACATGCTGAATTCTGGTGTATGGTTTACATCATAGCGTACGCTGCATGTTGCACTGTTCCGTGGTAAACAGACTGCCATGCCAGACAGCTTACAGGGGTCTGGATGTCTAATTTGTGATCAATCATGTCGCATACAAGTGAGTATGGCCTCTACTTTGGCTGTAAGTGCTTCCCAATGGGCAGTCAGCAAAGATGCAAACTGGCATGGTGAGCTTGTTTCTCTTCTAGACGAGAACATTGGGCTAAGGTTAAACGATCAGAAGCTAAGAGAAAGTGTTGTATCATTCATTGAAAAAGGGGGGAGGGGATGAAGAACATTGAAATGAAGGCACTAGTGAGAGGAAAGAAATTGATGAGTTAAGGCAGCAAAAGAACTCAATAGTTGCTACAATTAAGGTTTCAGTGGTTGTATCATAGGCTACTCCACTAATTAAACTCACCACCTCTTCAAAAAGTACAGTATTCATTTCCTCTGGACAAGATGAAGTCCAAAGTCAGTTGCTGAGAAATTGACTGGAATTGTTAAACCCATAAAAGAGAATCTACGAATTCTCAAAATACGGAACAATGTAGTAATTGTAGAACAAGATGTGAAGAAATAATGGACAAAAAGGAACTGAATGAAGAACTAAAATGTGAGCTTCCCTGTAAGAGAAGACCCTTCGTCATCCTGTATTATTTTTCATTGGCCATAAAAACAGGTGAGACCATGGAAAGATCTATGAGCAAAACTTGGATTGATATGTATTCATGAGTGGATTCACTCCTAAACTTAGGATGGGCTCACAAGATAAGGCCTTCATTTACTGAGTAGTCGAGGTCAGTCAATCAGTGAGGAGAATTCTTCTAGAACAAAGTAAAGTTTACTTAGAGCTTTGTGTAATTTTGATAAAAGATTACACAGTCATGTGCATAAATGTCAAGATATAGGACATCTGAGTAAGCATTTTCTAAAACAAAAAATTACCTGTATCCATTGTGGCAAAGATGACCATAAAAAGGACCAATGTGCAAGAGAAGTTGTATATTCTTTGTGAAAAAGGAGGCAAATCTTGCAAAAAAGAAGTACAGATCAATTTTTGCTACAATGGCTTATAAACAAAATCGATTATGGCTTTTGAGCGCCCTATGCTATATGTGGAATCAATGTTAGTATAACAATTAATTTTATCATCAACAAACTGATCGTGGCAACGATCGGTAAGTCAGGTAAAAGTATCAAGAAAAAGAAGGGAACTCCACCATCTAGAGCAAGAAGGAATGCAGTAACAGCAGCAAAATATGGATAAAAACTGACGCAGAGAGCAAATTAAGTGTTCGTTAATATGTGCACATAGACAAATGACTGATTTATGCAAGTAAGAGAGATTTCTTTTACTACGACTGAAACTTTATGGATCTGCGATCAAAGAGGTGTGGTATTGGTTATTCTCAGAAGGGTGAAGACCCACATAACTCACAGGTAATACCAAATACTGAAAACATTATACATAAACAAACAAAAGTGGAACTAGGTAACTCCAATATATAACCAACTTGTGGCTTACAAGACTTGAGGTGGTTTAAACACTGACACTGGCTCCTTGGCACATAAAAAGAGTATTACATCCAGCTGTTAAGCATATCTCACTCCCTCATCTCAAGGCAGTTGATATAATTCAAATGAAAGCACAAAACCAGCCAACAGATTATGCACAGCTTCTCACTTTGATAAAAGAAGTCTTTGAGAGAAGAGGAGAAATCTTTGATCCAGATATTTTGTACTGACAGATGGTACAGACTTGTACTAGATATGAGACTAGCTGGGCCTCAAAGTCATATCTACAAGAGGCACCACTGAATAAATCTCTATTCCAAAGATCATGAAAAACAATGCCAAGAGAAATATCATTGTTTCGCATGAAGTAAGGAAACTGGCAGAGCAGCTAGGCTTCGATATTGTCTGCCTCCAGGAGCAAGAAAAATTCCATACATGCCGGTAAAGTTGCGGAAAATCGCAACTTGACCAAGACCCATCTCAGCCATAATAGTATTCAATGAACATGTTGTTGTGACTAAGCTAGTACAATTTTGTGATGAAAACACCTCATGTGTGGAGATTAGCTCACGCTGAGGTAATTTCGTTTTACTGTCCATGTATTTTCAGTATCAAGATGAAACTGAACCATATATGAATAATGTAAAGAAGATAAATTTAGCTCTTTCAGACCAATCGATGATAATAATGGCAGACATAAATGCAAAGTCATGTCTGTGGCACAGGGGCTAGGGGTGGAGATCAAGAAAAATGAGCAAAATGCATACACCTACAAAAATATAACTAGTGCCTACACTGACTTCAATGTAACTCTAACAAAATGACACTGCAGGGAGTCCATTGCATGACTGGTGAGTGATTGACAACCTGATAATTAGTGATCACAACATTATACAATTCTATATTGTCAAAGAATGGAGAATAGCTAATCCAGGAAAAATCTACTTCAAAAGGCAATACCACTCAAGACGGGCTTCATGGCAGGGGTTGAGAGAAGCTTTTTTGGCTCTGGTATTACCAGAAGAAGATTTTTATGTTGACAACATGGCAAGGGAATTAACATGGGCAATTTAGGACTCAAGAAGAGCTGCTAATCCAATGAAAAATATTGGGGTACAACAGACAGAACTTGAACCACAGTATTGCAATAACTGAGAGTAAAAGCTAGAAAAGCCTACCAAAGTAGCTGAGCAGCTGCAAAAAGAGATTTTCTTCTAATTAGATACAAGCAAATGAGAGTAAACTATAAGCAAAAAATCATAACAACCAAGCAAAGTAGAAGGTGACATTAATGAAGGAAAATCTAAAGCTTATTCCATGGAACATTCCATACAAATTAACTGCCACCAAGTTGTCCTCAATTAGAAGAGAAGATGGACCAATTACGATCAACTGGAAGGAATCTAGCAGACAAGTTGTTGAACAGCTGTACTAGAGGAAAACACCAGACAACACAATCGATGAGATCTATTGTGAAATGTGGCAACCCTATGAAAGTGACAACATAGATAGTGACATATCACTGGATAAGGTAGTATCAGCAATGAGTTCTCTGAGATTGGGAAAAGCACTAGAACCAGATGGAATCCTGGCTGAAGGGCTTCAGAACTTAATCTTGGATGTAGTGACAATTTTGTGCAGACTATTTAATGAATGTCTTAGGCGGGGAAGAGTACCAAGCATCTGGAAGTGTGGTAAAGTTAGAATACTCAAGAAAATAGATGATAAAGACACCTCCATCCTGAAATCACACCGCCAATCTAACTATTAAATGTGATGGAGAAGATGCAGCAAAAAGTCCTGTATCAAAACCTTCACTACTTCAGAACAACCAGAGGAATAAACCCCGATCAGTATGGTTTCAGGGCAAGAACTTCAACTGAGGATGCAATAAACTGAGCCATCGAAATACTTACAGGATCAGGGAAGATATATGTAGTGGGAATCCTGGTTGACATCTCAAAGGTTTTTGATAACTTGTGGTGGCCCCCATTACTCTTAAGACTCTGGAAAATTCACTGTCTAACAGGGTTGTACTATAGTATGAGAGACTACTGCAAGCTTAGGACTATTACTATGAGATGCCCTAACAATTTAATCACAATGGAAATTAACAAAGATTGCTCCCAAGGATCTGTCTGCAGTCCAATTTTCTGGGATTTATCGTAAGAACCAGGACTGGAAAGTCTTCAACGAGCACCTGAATTGCTAGGACTGGTTGCCTTCACATATGATGTTCTTCTACTTGTGGAAAGAATGTCAAGAGCTTAAATTGAAACAATGAGTGAAAAAGTGTTAGAAATTCTTGTGAATTGTTGTGATGAACTGAAACTAAAACTCACACCAAATAAGACCAATTATATCGTGTTGGAAAAAAGAAGAAACTGAAACAAAATCCTATAGTAAAGAAAGTTAACGCGAAAATAAGCAGAAGTCCCCAAGTAGATACTCTGACAATTGGATGAAAGCTTTAATTTTCGATCCCTCTTAGGGGAGGTGTGTGGATGAGGTCTATGGGCAATGCAATGCATAAGTGTAGTTCACAGTAAGCTCCAAATCCATGCCTTGGCAATGAAGGCATATCACAATGTTATACTTGTATTCATCGTTGGCTACATACTGAGCATCTTGGCCGAGCACCTCAGAAAGGTAAAGCTGAGATAAAAAATCCAGATGCTACAGTGAATTATACTAGTTAAGCTTACTGGCACATATCACAAAACATCAACAGCAATTCCAAAACTAGCAGCAAGTGTACTGCTTATGGATCTAGAAGTAAGGAGACCGGGAGCAATGTATTGGTTCAGAAAGAACAATTTCGACAAGGTTGTGGAAAGTGTTGGGAAAGAGGTAATCACAAACAAGGAATTGTGGATTGTCCTTATTGAGGAATGGCAAAACGAGTGGGACACTTGTGAAACTGGCCGTAGACTGTATGATATATTCCCATCTGCAACTGAGAGAATCAGCAGGAAATTCTTTCAACCTTCTCCAAGGCTAATTCAACACATAAGTATGTATGGACTATTCAGAAGCTTCTTTCACAAACATGGACTTTCACCAACTAGCAGGTGGGAGTGTGGAGAAAGAGAGGAAAGCACACCAGAGCACTTGTTGTGGGAACACCGAACAACAGCAACATCACACAACAATGACCACTACAGATTCTGAGGATATTTGACATACTGTGTTCACAGAGACTATGGCACTTCCTAACTAAAAGTGCAGGATTTGCCTCACAAACAAAAAGCAAAAATATCTTGAGTGGAAGAAAGTTTAGGGAGGGAACTGATAAAAGCATCCATCATGACCTGCTGCAATCACCATTGAGTTTTCCATAGTATCCATTCTGAGTGACTGCTGAAGTTCCTCATGTATTCCAGAAGGGTAACTTCCTGAAGTGATAGGGTCTCCGCCACAGTTGATATCAGGAGTGAGAGATATGGCTGGGGTGCAGTCCCAGCTTTTTACTGTTTGACTGGTCATTTGGGCATTTGGCAAGTCAAAAATTATATGGATTTTTGTAATAAAACAGTTTTTGAGTAGTCTCACTGCTTTCCAAGAATGAGTGTTAACAGTTGACACTACTGTGGCAATGCATGCTCTTTCACCCATGATCACAACAATATTGAGCCGGTAGTAACAGCATAAATATGTCTGCCCCATAGCAGTTTGCACGTAGGGTAGTGATATGATTTCATTGGTCAGAAGCAGTAAAAAGGCCTTAAATTTAATCATAGACATTTACCACGGTACGGTGACAATACATTGTCGTGGACAAGTTTTCTCAAGTGGATAGAGAAGTTTAATAGTGGCCAGACAACTGTGATACAAGAAGAGGGAGCAGGGAGTCCATCAACATCCACCACGTATGACAAAATTGAGCTAGCTCAATTGACAGTTTTCACAAATAGGCGAGTTACTGCCTACTTTGAACATCAGTCGTGGTTCTGCCTATAACACGGTCTATGATGATCTTGGTTTCCATAAAGTTTGTTCACAATGGGTGTCAAGACAACTCACTGAAGAACACCAACTCAAATGTCTTGAGGTCTGCCAGCACTTACTCTACCATTACAAAAGAGGTGACTCATTTTTTGAATGAATAGGAATCTGTGATGAAACAAGGGCTCATTACTACCAGAATCAAAATGCCAGAGTATGGAGTGAAAACAACCTGAATCATCAGTGAAGAAAAAATTCAAAACTGTGTGATTTGGGATGCAAAATGGCCTATGCTGGAAGATTACATGGAGAAGCGGAAAACTATCAACAAAATATATTACTGTGCGTTGTTGTCTAACAAACTTAAACCAGCAATTCGCAGCAAGCGATGAGGTCTTTTGTCAAAGAAAGTGTTGCTGTTGAATGATAATGCCTGCCCTCCCACTGCTCAACTCACCATTGAAACCATAAACAATTTGGGTTTTGAGGTGTTGGAACATCTACCTTAAAGTCCAGATCTTGCTCCATCGGATTTTTCGAGGTCATTGATTTCCCTCAGGCCAAGTAATACAGGAATCGGTGCATCAGTGGGTTTTCAACTGACCCAAAAACCTTCTTTTTGGAATGAATACACAAGCTTGTGGACCACTGGACCAAGTGCATTACAAAGAAGGAAGACTATATTAAAAAATAATGAATAAATCAAACTGTATTTTTTATGTAAATAAATTGTTTTACAAAAATTCCAGATAGTTTTTGACTCACTCTCATATAACGAGGTTTCTGAACACAAGTTGGGGATTCAAAGTACTCACTTAATATATATATTTTAATAAGTGGGATTAGTAAGATTTTTCAGATACATATATACATATCTTTGCAGTGTTGATTTATTAGGTTTTAGATTTAATGAAACTCCAGTCATGGTGATATATTTACATAATTAATGTTGTCACATTGAATTTATCTGTAATATTGTCTTTAGAGAAGAAAACTTGACAGCCCAGTTTACCCTCTAGATGCTGGGTCAAATGTAAATGGAAATAAAACAAATAAAAGTAAATAAATTAATTTAATAAGTAAATCCCCATTAAACTCAGCTGGTACAAGTTGACCTATCAACATACTCTGGATTCCAGGTACCCTGGGGTCTCAATCTCAGAAAATACTCATCTTCCTCTTTGCCATCTTACCCTGGTAAACCCATCACTGGCATAGATAGTTTAATTATATATTTATCTTGTTCAGTTTGATAATAGTAACTGTGAAAATGCTCTGAGGCAAAGATTATTTTTGTTTTCATCATGGTATTCCTGTCTTGATCTCTGGTGAGTTATGTTTTTATTTTCCATAACCATCATTTACCTGTTCAATAATAGTGACAATAAAAGTGCTGTTTCTCATTCCTTATTTATGTATTTGATATTTTTATGTTATTTTTCACTACTTATATAGTTATTTCATTAGTTCGTAAATTTAAAAATCTGTAAACAATCCATGTGTGTCTGAGAGTTTGAAACTACAACAGCAATTTGGATAGTATTTTCAAATTTTGAGATCTTATGGTCCAGCTTAAAAATTTAAGAAATAGCTTATAACTTATATGTACCAAGGAGGGAAGCAAGAAATTATAATAATTTCGAGATGGGACAATTGTGCACTACAGATCACTCTGTGTTTGTGACAAGCACTCCTTACAAGAAATACACTGACAATATATCACTACTCTTTGGATTTTGTTTTATTTTTGAATTCAGTTATTTAAATCTTCACTTTTCTGAAATGTAGTACATTAAAATAAATTGAAATCATGAATCAAGTGTAAAAGGCGTAAATAATATTTAATTTACTGTAAACATCTTTGTGCTTGAAGAGATACTAACCAATGATGATTGTACCACTCTTGGATCATGTTTATATTGTTTTTTACTTTGGTTAATTTTTTCACCAGTTTTCTGAAATGTGGTAAGTTAAAATAAGTGTAATACATTCATCAAAACACTACATAGCAGATTAACACTTCAGTAACCATAATGGAATTGTGATATTTAATTTAAGGTAAGTAACTTAGTGCCTTCTGATATTAGAATCAGGTGGAGTGTTGTCAATAATAGAATCACTACATCATACATTACTACTTGCATACACACAAGTAAATTGTGATTTTTCAAATTTTTTATTATTATTATTTACTGTAAAATTCTATGTCCTTAATGTTGTTATATCAACCTTATATAATTTTTCTCATTTAGTCCATATCAGTGTTTTTTTTTTTATTTTATTTTTTTTTATTTTTTTATTTTTTATTAGTTAATCGTTGTGGAAATGATATTTTCCTTTATGCTAACAGCTGTAATACTAACAACAGTTTATGCTTAGTGATATAATTCTATACTTCCTCATGGATTAGGATAATACTAATATACAATAATCATCTCTACATATTAATGTGGATAACACCATATCAAAAATTAACAGTCCATTTGATCTGAGATTTGGTAACCACCTTAATAATATTTATAAAATTTTGTGTATTAAATCCATGAAATAACATACTCATGAAGAAAAGTAGGTTTCAAATGTACTTAGTTTCATACAAGTTACTAAGCAAGAAATACATGTTATTACCACAGCATATGAATATATTCATAGGGTGTTAAAAAAGACGTCATCAATCTTACATTCGTTGCTGAAGATGCTATCATTGGTCACAAAGATATGTTTAGAAATGGCAGCTGATTGCACTGCCAATGCTATCACATACAGTAATTTTCATGTTGCAGTGTATGTAGAATATATTTCTGTTTGTTTTAATATGCACTTTTCCTCAAAAGGTATGTCCTCAGGAAAGTGTACACCAAATTTCTGAACAAAGGGACAACTGCTTCTCAGTACACCCTTATTGGGCTGTTACTGTTAATTTTTTACATAGATTTACTTTTTTATATTTTATATATTACATTGTATTAAAAAGAAAAGTAAACAAAAATTGGACATCAATTTGAAAAATGAATCTAGGGTAATAACTAAAAGAAGGGGAAGTTTTTAGATGAAATTTACATTAATTGGTTCTCTAAATTAATATTTGGTTCTACAGTAATAAGAGTAAAGCATTTCTAAACAGCGGGGTTCATATGCATGAGGCAGTGGGCAAATGCTAGTTTGAAATATTTTGATCCCATTATACATTCAACATAATAAATATTAATGTATGCATTCACCTAAACTTTTGCTTCTTTATTTTTCTAGCTACTACAGCAGCTACAGTGGCAGGATTATTATGGTTCTTATCTTATGTGCCATATTTTTTCATGAGTGAACAATATTCAACCATATCCCTGGCTACAAAACTTGCAACTTGTCTATGCCACAATACTGCTATGTCATATGGTTTCCAGCTCTTTATAATGTTTGAAGGAACAGGTATTTAAAAGATTTAGGAAATTCTTTATATGTTCTAAGTTCCAAATGTAAATAAAGGTGATTACTCATTTAATGACATCTAAATTAACATAAAAACCAAAATGTAACCAATACAAACTTAATTCATCTTACCAATAATTTTATAATTTGTCGACCCTAATAAACAGCATTCACCTAAAAGTCATGGATGGATTTATTTAATTTGCAGAAAGGGTGATTAAGGTTATTTCTGTAAAACACTAAAATAAGAAATGGGATATCAGATTTCAAACTAATGGTTTGGTAGTATAATTGTTTTGGGAATGTCATGCAAGTATATTTTCACTATCCTCTAGACCAGTGTTTCCCAACCTTTTTTGGGTAATGTCCCACTTTTAACATTTCTCCCCCCCCCCATATGTAATTTTAATAAAAAATTATTTGTTATTAAAGAAACTCATATAGGATGGTTTTTGAAAGAAAACACTTTAATATTGTCATAAAAAACAGTAAGTAAAATTAAAAAACATATAATGAAATACTAAAATTCAAATGATTTTTAATAAAGATTTATTATGGCAATTTAGTGTGATCCTTTTATGAATTTGCTTTTTTGCTATGTTTTGTACCTATATCTAGCATTGCATTTAAATAAGCTGAAGAGAAAGTGGTAAAGTCGTAACAAGTCAATTTCTAAATTGCCTCCCTAAAAAAACCAAATTGCCCTCCTGTGGGGCATGGGCCCCACGTTGGGAAACACTGCTCTAGACTCTTCTCTCAGAGACTCTGAATGGCTAACAAATTAACAAATATTCCTTCAAAAATTTCCAGGTGCTGGCCTACAATGGACAGATTTTTGGAAACCGGTGAACCAAAATGATGATTTGGTCCTGGGGCATGTGATTTTGATGTTGATTGCTGATACTGTCATTTATATGTTAATCACGTTATATGTTGAAGCAATATTTCCTGGTGAATATGGAGTGCCCTTACCTTGGTATTTTTTCCTGCAGGTAAAATAAAAACCTTCTGTTTGCAGATACCTTTTAAAATCCACATTAAATGTAAATATAGAAAATGATTATCTGGTTTAAATTTACATAAAATGTCTGGTAATATACATGACAATTTAATTTTTTATATTTTCATATTTGCACTGCCAGTAATGAGGATAAAATTTTTCACAATTCAAGTCTGGTTAGTTAGTCAGAGCAGCACAATGACTAATTGCATTAAAAAATGTGGAACTATAACTGGTTTTTAATTTTTGTGCACTAGTAATGCTGCTCATTTTTAAGTTCTACTGCTATAGTTCTTATTCTGTTCACTCTGTAATTTAGTAAAATTGTTTTTGTCCTGAATACATCAAACATTTCACATTTTTGTGTTAAAAGTATAATTAGGAGTATGCAGTCTTAATGACCAGGCTACAGAATTTCAAGTTGTAAGACAAAAGGGTTCCACAGTGCAGCAAACTCGTAACACCTCTCGAGATACCAATCATCACAAAATACCACACTCAGTTCTCTGCCCTCATTTTGAAGCATCTGTCATGTGTGCAGAAAGTGATACTATTTTCTATCAAACAGGGGGAGATCCAGGGGGGGGGCTAGGGTTTTTTTCTTAGCTCTACGAATTCGAGACCCAAGGAGACTAGAAATACTACCCATTGCCCGACTCAAGCCCCCCAAAATGAAAATCCACTAAAGAAAGTCCCCCCCCCCCAGCAAAAATCCACTAGAGCCAAGCTCCCCCCAAACCAGAGTCCGCTCAAGCCCCTCCCAAACCAAAATCCTGGATCTGTCCCTGTATCAATACGAGTTTTATACCCATATTTGGCAAATGTCCACTGTTGACCTTGGTCATTTGGAAGATTGGGAATTTTGAACTTGATTTAAGTATACTTGTGATAAGATAGCAAACAGTTAACTAATCCTGCAGAAGTGGGACTATGAATTGACTATGACTACTGGCCAGCAGCAAAATCCTTTTCTTTCAGTTTTTATATTTACTTTTCTTTTTCTATAGACTTGCTGCCTCTTTGTGAACCATGCATCTATATATTTATGTGAGGTGCCTCCACCCTCTTCCCTTATCCAACTGTGGTCATGGCCGGCGCCATGAATTTCAGGCCCGGGGTAAAATGGGCGACCTTTTTTTATTTTGGCTCTACAAAATGGACAGGCGACAATGGGCATATTCTTGGCTTCATGGAATAAGGGCCCCTATAGTCGGTGATCGGCCCCCCCCCCCTTTCAGCCGGCGGGGCCTGGGTACTTTTGACCCGCTTACCCCCCCCCCCCTCCCCTAACGCCGGCCCTGACTGTGGTAACAAGTTTAAGTGAAATCTCAAACTTTTTATGTTCAATAAAGATGATATAGATAAGTAGAAGGAGATAATAAACTATCTTGCTAAATACAAATTTACATTAGGGCATACGCTCTGTCACAATTAAATTAAATCACACATAAAATAAACTTTCCCAATTTACTTCTATTGCATTGTGAAGATCCTGCTAAAACTTGCTGGATTTGTTGTTTGTAACAGCAGTATTTTAATTATCAGCAATGTGATCAAATCTAAAATGAGCAGGTAGTGACACAATCTGTAGTGTGATTGACACAATCTCTGAACTGGTGGTTGTAAGGTAAGCTAAATTATGTAACTTCATAACAAAATTTATTCACGGGGCTTCGAGTTAATTGGAATAGCACTGAACATCAGTTTTAAAGTCATTTACTTAGACAATGTAAGTCATAAGTCAGGTTAAACAGTTATAGAAAGTCAGAAAGCAGTATTAGCACATGTGGTATTTGGATTCAGAATATTTTGTAAAAACATTGCCTTCATTTCTAGAGACATTTAGAACTATAACTAGTAAAATGAGGATAGAAATCATGTAGCTATGGAATACTACTATAGAGTTTTAAGACATTAAATATTGGAAGCCAGTATCTAAAGTTAAGACACAATTACACATTTAAAATTCTAGGAGTTATAATTTGGAAGATACAAAGTCAGTTTATAGCCTGAAAGAAGCTTAATCACGTCTTACTCAGCACATGAAAGTTTGAAAAGGTTCACTGAAGTTTAAAGATTGATTTTAGAGCGATTTGTAAAAAACTTGGATCACATGTGGAAATCTCAATTTAGAAAATATAATTCAGCTGAGAAAATTATATTCAAAAGAAAGTACATTCCAATACAAAAAGTTTTCACTAAGTCTCATTAAGATACATGTAGTATTTACTTTTCTTTTTCTATAGGCCTGCTGCAGAATGGGACAAAGTAGAGATTTTTAAATTGTGTTAAAAAATAATAATTATATAATTCCTGAAAATCACAGGGTGAATTCCACCATTGTTGCAGAAACTATACCATTTGACCATCTCCAACAGGAGCCAGGAAGGGAAGATGATGTCGAATTTGATTGGACATATTTTGAGCAGGTGTCCGATGGCGAAGTAGAAAACTTTTGCAAAGAAATTGTGCAGAAGTTGACAGGCAGTAATGTTCCGTGTGTTGGAATGGAGATCTTATTCTTAGAAGAATCTGGAGAAGTTGCTCTAGGTGGCCTAGAAATTTATTTTAAGAAAAAGACGGTGACAGGGAGAAGACAGATGGTGAAGTACGGGAGCAGTATGAGCGAGGAATTAACACCAGCATGCAGCAGGGAAACTATGGGAACACTACAGCTGTCTGTGGCAGCTCAGCTGTAGTGGTAAGTGTAAACATCAGCAATCCACAACAGCTGAGCAAACACTTACAGTGAGGACTTAAGAGAACTGTTGCTGTAAGGGGGCAATAAGTTAGAACGAAGAGAGTCATGTGGACTTCATCCTGAGAACTAGAAAACTCACGGATGTAGAAGTGATTCTGGATTTAAAGGAGGCCACTCTATCTTTTTCTAATGGAGGAAATTGTAGAAGGGAATGCTGGAAAGGAAAGAGGAATCAATTGGGATGCAGGTGATGTCATGGGGAAACTCTAGGTTGATTAGAACTAGAAAGGAATGTCTGGGCGTGGAAATAATCAGGGTTCAACAGAAAGTGAATGGTGCGTACAAGACATTATCAATGAGTTCACCAAAGTGTTCTCAGATGTGCCAGTTCTGGTCTGAGGCTATAGTTGTAAGTTAAAAGTAAAGATGGGCACACATTTGCAGTGAAATCATGTACAACAGTGCCGGCACAATGGGCAATGGAGGAGGAAACATTGGAAAGTAAGGAGATGGCAGGGGTTATCGAGAGATCAAACAGCAAGTACAGTACATAAACCTTAGTCATGAAATTAACAGGGTGATTATGATTAAAGGTAGGAGGTAGCGGACATACTGTAGACACATATACAATTAATCATGAGTGTATACCACTTCTGATTGGTGACACTGTTGAATCGCTGCAAGTGTGCAGTAGAAATGGGGTTTACTGTCTAGTTATTTGAATTCTATGTAGATATAACTAATGGGCATTTACGTTTTATTTATGAACCTAGCAACTTTGGTGATGAAGTATTAAAGGGTCTGGTGGTTAGCTCTGGCACATGACTGTTGATTTTAATAAAAAAATTGTGATTTAAATAACTTGCTACATATATGTGATGACTTTCACTGGTAGCATATAGTGGCACCTGAAATACAACAAATCCAGCCATGCATTTAGAAGCAGCTCACTAGACCGGTAACTAAAACAATCGAACCTGCAATCCGGGTGAGAATTGCAAAGGCAATATCAGGAGCAATCAGGAACAAAATATTAACAAACAATAACAGGATTGATTTAAGTATTAATCATTAACACAATTAGAACATTACAGAGTCTTATATATGAACATTAGCCAGGGCATTGGAACTAGTTCAAATACATACGAGGTGCGGCTAGAAAAAAAAACGGGACTGGTTTTCTGTGAGATAAACCGTGCGAGCCTCAAGGTCAAATGCTATATTGCCGAGTTGCCTGACATCCCCCCTCCACATTCCTGACAGTTGAACAAGCTTAGCTTGCTCAGTCGAGTCTCAGCCTTCGTTCATGTTGGACCGTGTGTATGCCGCTCGTCGGAAAAATGGTAGGCGTCTTAATTGAGCAACGTGTCAATGTGAAATTTTTAGTGAAGCTGGGTAAATCCGCAACAGAGATTTATTCTCTCTTACAACAAGTGTATAGGGAAGAATGTATGTCACGTACACGCGTTTTTGAATGGTGTTTCAAAGAAGGGAGAGAAGAGATTGAAGATGATCCGCACCAAGGACGTCCTTCAACCTCGAAGACGGATGAAAACATCAAGAAAATAGGCAAAGTAATCCATCAAGATCGCCAATTGAGTATCCGTGCAGTTGCCGAGATTGTGGGAATTTACAAAGAATTGGTTCGGCAAATATTACATGAAAATTTTAATATGAGAAAAGTGTGTTCCAAAATGGTGCCAAGAATCCTCACGCCGGAACAAAAGGAGTTACGGATGGGAATCTGTGCTGACATGTTAAAAAACATTAGGGAAGATCCTGAACTGTTGGAAAGAGTTATTACGTGTGACGAATCATGGTTTTTTACCTATGACCCAGAAACTAAGCGACAATCAATGCACTGGAAGAGTCCGAATTCACCACGAAAGAAGAAAGCTCGAATGTCCAAATCAAAATTCAAGGCCATGATGATTGTTTTTTTTTTGACATCCATGGAATTCTGTATGTAAATTTGGTTCCTGAAGGTCAAACCGTGAATAAAGAATACTACCTTGGGGTTTTGGCCACCCTCCGTGAGCGAGTGGGAAGAAAGCGACCAGAATTGTGGAAGAACAAGTTGTGGATTCTTCATCAGGACAACGCCCCAGCCTACACTGCACTGGTGGTTAAGACATTTTTGGCCAAGCATGGGATCCCTGTGTTGGATCATCCACCCTACTCACCAGACCTAGCTCCATGTGATTTTTTTATGTTGCCAAAAGTGAAGGAAGTGTTGAAGGGGACCAGATTCGAGACTGTGGATGCTGTGAAGCAAAAAGCGACGGAGACTATGAACATGCTAACAGAAAATGACTTCAAACACTGTTTTGAACAGTGGAAAATTCGAATGGAAAAGTGTAGGGATAGTGGAGGGGAGTATATTGAAGGTGATAAGGTAAAAGTTGTAAAGGAAACAAAATAAAAAGAGTTATACTAAAAATCCCGTTTTTTTCTAGCCGCACCTCGTATGCACCAAGACATTTTATTACCTTTTCAATCCCTTCTTACAGCAGACTAATGGATGTATATTTTGCAGTATCACCATTCTCTTTATTAGCCAATTCAACCAGATAATAATGTTACCTTTTGGAGTTTTAAGCCCTGCAGAACTTCAACAATATTCTTTAGCTAGAATGGTCATGGGCAATTCTCTGTGTAGAAACTATAGCGACCCCATAAATGTCTTTGTGCAATTAGCCAGATAGTCTTCCTCTTGGTCCCTTTGACTCCACTTGCATAATATTCTTGTAAAGCTTCATCTTTCCTCTGAACAAAGATAGCCTGCCCAATGTTGTTTCATGATTGGCTGCCTTTTCAAAAATGTTTGTGACTTTTGTTAACTTCTCAGGTTTTGGTTTCTCTCTCTTTCTCCTTCTCTTTCTCTCTCACCCCCTTTCCCCCACACACACACCAGAAAAACCCAACATTTACCTTTATACAGGTCTTTTAACTGTTTTAAGTATCCATTTTGTAAATTCATTAAGTGCCTACACCTCACAGCCATAAGACAGTATAGGAATTATGCACTGGTGGTCATAAACTGCTTTCTTCAGATTTGTGGGCATATTTTCTTTGAAAACAACAGAGTGTTTGCTGAAAGTTTACCATCCAATCTTGATGAGATGGAAGATTTATGGTATTATTTCTCCTTTTATATTTGCAAGCTGGCCAAGGTAGACATAGTCACTGACATTTTATATAAAGTACCTGGGTGACCGATCTTCTAATTGTTAGGGACTAGCCGTATCGGGGTACGGGTATCGGCTTGTACACCTAAACTTGAAGTCTTCCAAAATGTTACCAAAAGTTCTATAACCGTGAAAACCTTGGAGAATGCTAACTGTAATGATGAAGACGGCTGCCACTTACAGATTAACCTCCTGTAAGAAAGGTACTAAAGTAGAAATGAAAGTCGAAGTCCGGATCATTGAAGTATATATATATTCTTAAAATTTTCACAGAAATTACATAAAGTCACAGTTAGCAATGGCAATCGGAGAAAATCATTTGCCGAAGATTACAAGTCATGAAACAGAACAGACCGCACCCCCCGAATGAGATTGAAAGTTAAAGTTCACATCGATGAGCCCATGTCGGAAAAGTTCAAATTTCTATGGTTGCCTATCCTGTTAGTAATGGTGTCAGTCAGCCATGCTGCCCAAATTCCGGTTTCCCATCAGCAACCGCGAGCCGGTCTCGCTTAAATCCGCAAAACCACGAGCTACGTGCTCTCTTGACAAGTTGTTCGAACAGACTGGGGCAGAAATCCTGTCCGGACTCACTTTTATCAAAATGGCCTACTGACCTAAACAACAGTCTATCTAGAAACAAAAATTGTTAACTTAGAACTACCAGAAAATCACAATATGAAGAGCGTAACGAGACAAGTGTAGTGATGTGGTTGGTTATGGTTTTAAAGTTTCCAGACCGGTGTAAATGAATTTTGAAATTTGGTTAATCGGAAAGCACATTTGTTTAGAGTATCCGAAATATGGATTTGCTAAAGTTTAAAATCTCAAGTTAATACTATTCTCAAAGTGTTCCCCAGCTTCTGCTGAGTTCAGTGGTGTAAAAATCTTTTAAATCGGTTATGGATATCAAAAGTTATTGAATTTCTAAAACCTGCTGGTTTCCTAAGTGGTGCAAGAAATAATTCACTTTTTGTTTAAAGTCGGTTGTGGCCTGAAACTATTTTTAAACCGTACCTTTATTTAATTTAAGTACTTTAGAAAAGTTTTTAGTTTGTGAAATATGTTAGTCAGAAAGAAATGAAAATTACAAGTTGGTTGCTACGACGTCATCTGGAAACGGATTTTTATTTATTTATATCTTCTGTTTATTAGTTGATGGCTATTGGAAACTTAAATAATATTGGCTTGCCGGTTATTTAGCTTGATTAAATCTACTTTTAAACCTCTGAAATTACTTAGATGTGCTGGAATTAATTATTGAACTCCACCCATGTGGTGATGCTTTAAAAATCATATTTACTGCTTTAAATTAGTCTGGAACTGCGAGTTATTAGTGAATTTAATATGAAACGGTGAAATTCTACTTATGAAAGTGCTTTACAGTGGTCAATTACGTGGAATATTAGTGATATGGTTGTTTAACCAAACCTGTTTACTTTACTTCTGAATTATTATGGATTACGCTCATTTAGGTAAGTTTATGGTTTATATTTTACTAGAAACTTCTTATTTATGGTTGCTATGTGTTGTTTATTTACTTTTCTGAACTTAAAGTGTTGTTATTTCGATTTCAACTATAGTATCATGTACTGAATGTTAACCTCAAACTTCGTCGGTTTTTGACTGAATATAGAAAATAGAGAGTAAGGTAGCTTACATAATGGTCTAGGTCATTATTGTAAACAGTGTCCTTGTGGTGATTCATCCTGACAGACAGATGTTTGGTGTTGAATCATATATATATATACACTAGGGCAATGGAGTATAATGAACTTATATATGAGATATGGTGTGCATGGTATTATGGATAATGGGAAAAATTTTCTCAGTGGAAGGATTGTATTCTCTGATAGATACATGCTGCTGGTTTTGCAGAGACAGCTCAGGGCCTGTAGCAAATGTGAACAAGAGGCTTTTGGTGTGCTTTAGGTGTTAAAATTTAGCATGTAAAATGAAACAGCATATTTACAAAACTAGCTTTCATGATTTAATGTGGGAAAATTCAGAGATAACAGTAGCCAAATCAATACTTTAAGTAAATCATTTTCTATATTCCATAAAGCCAGATCATTAAGAAGCACAGTTGTGAGGCCTCCTGAAGGCATGGGGCCCATAGCACTTGCTAACTCCTGCTACATGGCTACATGACTTATCCAGTACTGGTTTTTCAGCATTGAAGATGATCTATACGATGGTTTACTAGAATCAGCTGGAAAATATGTATGGACTGAGGAGTTATAAAGTTTACATGATCTGCTTAAACACATACAGGGGTCTATAACAAGGATTTTTGAGAAAAAGATACACATTTCAGGGAAGGAAAATGGCAAGTGAAACCCACTATGAAGTATTTGGTTGATGGAGTCTAGATTGGAAAAAAGTTGGTGTCCAGTTCAAAATTGTGATTACTTGTCAGTCGCAAGGAGTGAGAATCATGGAATGAGGAGCAGTTCCTGACAAGATATTTGGTTTTGAACAAGGCATATGATGTAACAAAGGTAGATTAGCTCTTTTAATTAGTTATGTGAGTCCTTAGAGATGGATTTTTTGTTAGAATAGGTGCATCTGAATGGATGGATAAATTTAAGGAAAGAAAGTGTCTGATAGAGGTGGTATGGCAATTATCATACTAGAGGATCTGCTGTAAGTTTCTGAATCTAATGTGGACAGTGATATGTAAACAACCTTCCGATAGGGAAGTGTCCACAGTAATATGAGTATAAGATTAGGGATTGGTTATTGTTTAGTGGATTGTGAAATTCTAAAAGATATTCTTCTGTGCATGCCAAAACTATAGGTGAACCACAAAAGTGGTTTGAAACAGTTCAAGATAGCATTGAAGGATATTATGTGGGTGTCAATCATAGTGTTATCTGTTTGGTGTAGGGTTACCAGATGTCCCCATTTAGCTCTCTATCCCTGGACATATTTTGTCCCTGCAATGTTACTAAATTTTTACCATTGTCTCCTGATGTACATACATATATATTAAATCACACAAAGTGGTTTGATGATCCCTGCACCTTCCTGTTGATAAATTTTGCAAACTACACATTGGCTCTCTTTCACAATGCAATAATCCAGGCAGAAGGTGATAGTATTACTGCAATTGACTCTTCAAATATACCAAGTAATTTAGTGGGGAAGCTTACTTTAAAGAATAAGGAAAAGTTTAGTCTTTCATCAATGTAGAAGCTCTTGTTATCTCTAGAAGGTGAATCATGTTCCCCTGCAGAATTCCTAAATCATTCAGATCACGTTTACAACAATGTGATGCAATAGCTGCAAGCCTGGGGTCTTCATTGTCAAGGCTTATGTCACTTGGAATGTATGCTGCTCAGATCTGTTTCTCAAAGAGTTAACTTTGAGGCAACAGCTAATTACTTCTTGTCAGAAGTGGATGGAGTTGCTTTAGATGAGGTCAGCCTGTTCGATGAAATTTCTTCATTAAAGGTAACTGTGCCAAAAGATGACTCCAGTGTTCATGTTTGTTCAAAATGGAGTGAAGTTTTTTCACCTTTATCTCACAAAAGATACCCATATGTACAGCTATGCAAGTTAGTAGAACAGTCTTTGTGTTTTTTAGGGAGTAATGCAGTTGTAGAGATAGTTTCCTCCTCAATGAACATGATGTGGATACTGGAGATCTATAATGAGTACAGAAACAGTTAGCTATGTTTACCATGTGAACAAAGTTTTCCATGATTTGCCAAGAATTTTCAGGCAAGCTTGGATCTAAACAGTTCATACCAAGAATGTTCATTCCTCTGAGATATACCACTGACAACAAGTTGAATATAAAATCAGGTACCGTATCATTGAAAATACAAAGTATGTAAAAATGTTAAATATGTTTCTTTAAAGAATCCAACCTTTAATCATATAACTTACAACAGTGCAATGCATTATTAGGACAAATGTCGAAGATGCCCCTGAATTCAGTGAAAAAATTCTGTAACTCTAATTTGGTGGTATATTTTGAAGTTGAAAGAAAGGAAATTTTTCAAAAGAATCAAATGGATCGAAGAAAGAAAAAAGAATATTCATCAGTCCTGTGATTGTGACAGTATGGGATGTTTTATAAATGTAATTTAAACTGATAGTGTCCTGATAGTAATTAGCTGGCAGAGGACTGGAGATTGTGGACAGAAACTTTTGGAAATATGAAATGTCTTTGATGCTTGATGGGAGGTACTGAACAGAAGGCTGGATATGTTGTTTCAGCTAGTATGAAATCCATTGTGTGGGTGTCTCATAGGCCACAAAAACAGTGTCAGACACTAGATTAGGGTTACCAGACGTCCCCATTTGCCGGGGACAGTCCCCGTATTTAGCTCTCTGTCCCCGGACAGGTTTCGTCCCCGCAATGTCCCCGGATTTTTACTGTTGTCTTCAGAATTTTTTTTAATCAAGCAAGACTTCTTTAAAAGCCCTGATTTGCTAATACATTCGTTTAAAGGAAGAGATATGAAGCGCACTTCTTTCCTTGTACGTGCCTAGCAATAAAAGGAAATTATAAGGATACTGCGTCTTGGACACAAGAGCTTTGGAAAATCAAGTCTCCTTGCTGTGTGCAACATGGCTGTCTGTGATCCTCATTTAAAATACAAAATATAAACAATACGTGGCTTTTAAGTTAACCCAACCTTTAATGATATCACTTATAAAACTACAACGCGTAATTAGTACAAATTAGTACAAATGCCGAAAGCGTCCCTGGATTTGGAGAAAAATTTCTGGTAATCCTACACTAGATTCATGTGGGGTTAGAACACAGTGCTAGTCTGAACTTTGACCATTTGTGTAGCCCAACAGATAGATTGTCATGCAGGTGCCACCTGGATGATAACCTCGGCTAGGAAAGGTATGTAGTCGAAATAAAGTTCACTGTAGACTTCTGTATAACTTTAAAAACACTATATTCTTCAAAAAATGTATAAACTTCATAGACCAATCTACAGTCTTCAGTTTTTCTTCTCCAAATTAATAAATGATTGCTGGTTTGTAACAGTTAACCATGCCACTAGTCAACCACTAACTGTTAAAGTCAGTTACATTGAAAAAGAGTCTACAACTTCACTATCACTTCCAAAATAATTCAAGATGGATGCCTAACCATCCCATGTTTCTGGTATCGCTTGATGTCTACCCCCTACATTTTGTGCCAAATCAACCATAAGCCTTGTGTGGCTCTCTCTCCCATTTCTGGAGTGTCTTTTATAGAGACTGCTGAGTGTCGCGCAACTTACGAAATGTGTGAAACTTTCTGAATTCATTTTTCTTCCAATTGACTTGAAATTTTGGTGAGGTGTAGTTCAAGGTCTATACATCAGAAACAATCCTAGTAAAATTTTCCCTACCTTCAATAGATCAGCCGTAAAAAAATTATTTCTGTGACAAATCTTAAAACCACTTTCACGTTCAAAGTATTTAAGTTATAGAGGTGAAACTGTTTTTAAAATGGTCTACTGAATTATCTCTATCTTTTGATATATAAACAGGCCTATTCGCAATTCCTTAACTTAGTATAGAACATGTGAAACTTAAAAATCCCAAAAGTATTAAAGTTACAAGAATGAAATGTGTTTTAAATTACTCTACATCCAAATTCCTATATTATATGAAGTTATTTATTCGCTACCTAGCCTCCTTTATATGTTTCAATTTTTGGTGATTTTTCTTGTTAACCTGTTTTTCACGATTCCTCAACAGGAAGTTAGCCATTTCTTTCAAAACTATGATTAATTTGTTTTTTGTTTTTTTTTTATTCTAGGCAAAGTACTGCATGGATTTTCATAAAAACTAGTTCAATTTGTTCAGGAAAAATTCTACTTTCATTTAATTATGCTCCACCCCTTGAATTCAATCGAAATTGTTTACTTAAAATTTATGCTTCTGGCACATGTCTGATATTTTTTCCTAAAATCTTCCAAAAACAACCTTGGCTTTTACCTATCAATTTCAAATTTTCAAAGAATGTTCTCTAAAATTCTACACATCTTTTGAGCTATAAATCATTTTTCTATCTTTAAATTTGTAACCTCAGGAATTATTTCCCTGTTTATTGCGGAAAGTTCGAATTTAAAATGCAAATATCTCTTTTTTGCGATGTTATATCTACAAAGTGACCTATATTGTTTTGCTTCTTGAGACCTAATGTACTTCTGAAAATGAATGTAGTGTTTTCTATGAACAAATAGGCAGAATCCTTTATAGCAGCAAAATTTATAAAATGTTATGATGGAATATCACTATGTTCCTTTACTTAACCCTTGAAACTTTTAAGAAAATTACTTTAAATATGTTTTTCAATACAACTGAAGTTAGCTCAACACTCTCTAAGTACATTTTGTTGATCTAATGACAAAATTTAAGTTATATTACAACAGGCCGGGATTGTGGGTCTTAAGGAGAAGGTAGTATAGATAGAGGCTGTGTTGGAGATATTGGAAATTTAGGACTTTATTTTGTGGCAGATGGAGATAGCGAGATCTATGATGTGATGTTAAATTGGTGGTTTAGTCTGAGATCTGTCTAAGGACTTCTCATAGTCACTGTTGTTCATGAACAAATAGATGAACCCTTCTCACATTGAAAGATGACAACATTCCTTTTTTTTTTTTTTTTTTTAAAAAACTGCATAATGTCTCTTAACAGTGGGGTCTTTAGAGACAGGAAAGGGTAGGGGGAAGGAATGGGAATGAATTCGGCCATGGCCTTTTGAAGGAAGCATCCTGGCATTTGCCTGGAGTGATATGGGAATCCATGGAAAACCCAAATCTGGATGCCCGGACGGGGATTCGAACCGTCATCCTCACGAATGAGAGGATAGAACGCTAACCATTACACCACCACACTCATTTACAACATTCCTGATTTGTGGATAGTTCTCTCATAGCTCATGTTTCCAAGGATCTGAGATTGTTGGTGTGGGCTACAGAATTTAAGAGATAGGATGTGAGCAATGTGGAAGTAAGAAGATTAGAGAATAAAGAGAAACAATGGTTTGGGAAAGGAGAGGTGGATCTGATAAAGATGTAGGTTTGAATTGCTTCATGGTGGAGCATAATTCCACCATAGAGTTTTCACTCTTTATAATGGTGAACTGATATCATCAGCAGGGAGTGCTGGACCAAAGTACCATGACCTAATGTTGGAGTAGCATAGAAAGGAAAGTCCTTGTGACGAATGGAGTTGTGATTCAGAAAGCGGAATCAAGATTTGTGAAAATTTACTTCTAAATTGATACATTTTCCTTTTCTGACATTCAGTTAACTGAAATCATGGTTATTATTAATATGATACAATCCATTTGCTTTGTCTTGAACTAACACCCCTTTTATTAACTTACTGATGTTCTTAAATCCACTCTTTTCTTTATCAAACATATATCAAAACTACACTTTACACTTACAATAAATGTGCTTTTATTTGATGAAATTTTCATTGTGTTTTGTCCAATGTTAAGCTTTCCTGCACCACCTAGCAATCTCAGTCAAGTATTCTTCCAGTAGTTTACTATTTTTGTGGCATTCATTACTCTATTATAAAACCAATCAATAGATTTTTCTAAGTCATTTGACAGTGTGTGCCATGAAATGCTTTTAAATATGGTAAAACCAAACAGAATGGATAAAAAGTGACTTGCTGGATAGAACAATTATTGAAATGTAGAAAGCAAAGAGTTGTGGTAGAAAATGCAGTATCGAAAAAGTATAAGTAAAAAATGTGATGGCAAAATCAAAGAATATCTCCATACTGTCCCATGCAACAAATTTAAGTATGAAGGGGCGGCAATGTCAAGTTTATGTCCCAATTTGGAAAAATTCGTAGATCCATCACTGTCTGAGCAAACTGAGCATGGTAATGCTATGGACTCGCATTTGGGAGGATGTGGGTTCAAATTCTTTTCCAGGCTTCCATATTTGGGTTCTACATGGTTTCCCCAAATCATTCTAGATGAATGCCTGGATAGTTCTATTAATAGGCCATGGTTGAATAGCTTCTTTTTCCTTGTTCCCAGTTCTTTCTCACCTCCAGTGACCTCAACATCGATGAGGCATAAAATTTTTTAGAAAAAATAGAGCAGTACCTTCCTAGCAACAATCCACCATCAGCTGACAGCACTAGATTCTGACGAGCCAGCTGCCAGAGTGCAGGGCGTGTTGTTTGCATCTTATAGTGCCCGCTGGCCAACAGGAATACACAGTTGCTCACCTCTCATCGGCCAGTCATAGCAGACGTCTTGTTTGTGTCGCAGAAGTGCTCCCTTGAGACACCACGCGGACCGATCGTGTACCAAGCTGCCTGCGCTACCTGACAGTTCGTTAGATGCAGCTTTCTGACATTCAATGTAACATGTTTGTATCGTGTTACTAGAGCATTACGTTATGGCTTCAGAACGCATTCAGTTTTCATGTTTGATTGTAACTGGTTTCTTGTACCAGTATCATTTTAAGTAGAACACGCCTTCCCTATAAATGAAAGGACCAGCCTTCTCTATAATTGGTGAGCCCGACGTGATCGTGTGCTACCCCGACGGGCGAGAAATATCACCATTTTTAGATGCACTATGGAAGAACTGCAAGAGCAGCTCCGCCAGCTTCAGGAACGAAACCACATCTTACAACAACAAATACCTCAGCAGCAACTTAAACAGCCCACATCTACGAAGGTCAGTACTTCTATGAATTGCATTGCTGTGAACTTGTCGATTTTCTGGCAGGATAAACCAGTGCTATTGTTCACGCAGGCAGGAGCCCAATTCAACATCACGGGAATCAGACAAGATTCCACCAAATACTCCCATATAATTTCCCAGTTCGACATCCGCTATACAGCCTAAGTGGAAGCAATCATAACCAATCCACCTCTTCAAGACTCCTACCAGTACTTGTGAAGTGAATTAATTCAATGTCTATCGTTGTTGGAGGAGCAGCGAGTCCGCCAATTATTTATGGAAGAAGAGCACGATGACCAGAAGCCATCTCAATTTCTAAGATATCTGAAATCATTAATAGGCGCTAAGCAAGTTTAAGATAATCTAATTAGGCAATTGTGGATCCTGCGCCTTCCACCACAAGTATAAGCTATCCTACAGACCCAAGCTGACACCTCATTAGACAAAGTAGCTGTGTTGGCTGACAAAATTATGGAAGTATCTCCACCATCTTTGCACGCCGATGTTAATGTTGTCAGCACACATTCAGCTACCGAGGTAATCCAGCTTGCAAGGCACATGGATGAGCTCTCGCTGCAGTTAGCGACACTGCAAGCTTCATTTCGCTCACATCCTCACTCCTGGAGCCAGCCGCGATGCGTCTACAACAACAACAACCGCAAGTCCTCGCCGCGGTGTGGAGCCTGTGATGTCTGCTGGTATCACCGTCGATTCCATCACCAAGCTCAAAAATGCCAACAACCTTGTAACTTTCATTTAAACTCCATCGGCGATAAACAGCTGCCCAATAGGTGGACTGAAATAGTAAATACAAATTTCTCATCGATAGTGGCTGGAACTTATGTTGTTTTCCAAAACATTTTATAATGGGGCATCGTCAACCAAACAAATATGAACTTCTCGCAGCAAATCATGTCACCATTCATACATATAGCACTTTGTTTTTAAAGCTGAATCTTGGCCTGTGGCGCAATTTGTCCTGGAGATTCATAGTAGCTGGTGTCGCCATTCCCAAAATAGGCTCAGACTTCCATTCAGCCACCAATTTCGTGGATGCACTATCTTCTCTGTGATAGATCTGGTCAAAGCATACACACTGATTCCTGTGAACCTCGACAATATCCTGAAGACAGCAATTAACACACCCTTTGGACTATTTGAGTTTCAGTTCATAACAGTCGGATTGCGGAATGCCGGTCAAACCTTTCAAAGATTCATTGACGCAGTACTATCCCTCTTACAAATATTATCATCATATGGAATCCTTATCAACACTTTAAAGAGCATTTTAGCCTCTCCAAGAGTTACTTTGTTTCCTTTATCCAAGAGTTACTTTCTTGTGATATGAAGTCTCTGCTGCCGGCAACCAACCACTACCAGATAGAATCAGCGCCCTACAAAAGTTTCCAATGACAGCCCACAACCTCAGACGCTTCTTGGGAATGGTAAAATTCTACTGTCGCTTCCTACCTTCGGCAGCACAATACTAGTCCTCTCTTCATTCAGCAGTACCCTGGCTATGGGGCTCCCAACCCAGACCCTGGACTCCGGACCTGGTGGATTTATTTAACGCCTGCAAAGCCAGCCAGGCCCAAGCGATGCTCATGATTCATGCCAATCCCGAAGCACCAGTGGGACTGTTCACTGATGCTTCCAACTCGGCTGTAGGAGCTAGTCTACAACAGCATGTAAATGGGATGGGCCAGCCCTTAGCTTTCTTTTACAAGAAGCTTTCACCGAAGCAAGCAGAGTGGCCAGCGTATTACCGCAAGTTACTCATACCCAACCTTTTCGGCATATCTTAGAAGCTCATCAGTTCACCGTATACACTGATCACAAGCTACTTACATATGCATTTCCTCAATGCCCACCTGTGCAACTGAAGGAATTGTCGTTCATTGCGACAATTGAACATTGTACAGTGGTTGCTGTACATATAAGGAAAACAGATTTCAACTAAATAATAAAGAAGATCTTATTTAAACAAATAAAATAGTTATGGCAATGCATTGTCATCAATAATACAGACTTTATAACATAATTTTGAGTTAATATTTAAATTATAAGTATGTTTTAAATGACTAAAAATTCGACTTTAAAAAAAAATTGATACAGAGTCCAATTTAACTTAATTGCCATGAAGAACTTGCTCCAGTGACATTTTCCCCTTCCATTTCCAACGTACTTTTCTCCTATACTATCTTCAACTTTAAATTCTTTTATCATTTTTGACAAATTAACTATCAATTCTCTTCATAATTTAATCAAATCCCTGTCTCACTTACCTATGAAAGAAAATCACCCCACACCCTTATGCCTGAAATCAAGAGCTAATTTGTGGTCTTGGTCATCTTTTCCCTTCGACACATCTCTCCTAAATCTTCCACCAATATCTTCCCATGTCTCATCACAAATGTATACTTTGTACACTCCCATGACTATCTTCACCCTCTTCCTGTCTTCCAACAAATCCCATTTCAACTTCTTTATCATATCAGTTGCCGCTACTGATTTTGTTCAGCAGTAATTTACAGAGACGAATGTGTGCTGCCCAGTTCAGTTTGTTATCAAATTTTATGCCAAGGTATTTACTTTCAAGTCTTCAACAAGCAATTCTTTCCTCACTTTATAACCATAATCAATCTTGAATTTCTTTTATATGTGTACCCCATAAACCTAATCTTCTTTGCATTTATATTCATCCCATGTTGACCTACCCAGCTAGATATGCTGTCCAGTACACCCTGCCACTGTTAGCAGTCTTCTACCATTTTGATCCCTTTATATAGCATTATAACATCTGCAAACAACCTAACTTCTGATAGTAATCCACAGACAGTGGTCCCAATATGCTACTTTGTGGCACTGCCATTTTCACTTCTACTTCCCTTGATTCTTTCCTACCCTAACATTTTTCTTTCTACCTTTTAAGAATTCTTCCACCCAGGAAATCACTTTTTCATCCCCACCAATAGTTTTTACCTTATGTAGCACCATATTATGGCTCACTCTATCAAAAAATTTAAACGATCTAGTGCTACACTATTAATTTGACCTCCTTTGTACACTTCAGCCGAAATATCTTGCATATAAAGAAATAACTGCATGAATATCTTTGTCTAAAGCCATGTTGTTGACTTAATAGTCACTTATGTTCCTCACAGATCCCTCTGATGTGATTGCATATCAACCTATCTATTAATTTACCTGCCACTAATGTTAAACTAATTGGCCTATAATATTTGGTCCTATTTGTCATCCCTCCTTTATGTACCAGTACTACCATAGCACCTTTCCAGTCCTCTGGTAAATAGAAAGTATCAAGATTCAATTTAAATAACATTTCAATATAAGATACAATGTCACATCCAGCTAACTTTAAGACATCCATAGTAATATTACCTACACCAGCCCCTTTACATTTTTTTTTTTTTTTTAGCTTTGTTACTTCCTTCAAGATATCATCGAATGAATTTCAAATTTCTTAGTCTACATATTTCTAATTGTATGGATAAGCTTATTCTCCAATTTACACTCTCCCATTCTTGAATCATTATCCCTAATGGTCATACTAAACCAGTTACTCAAAACCTCTGTCTTTTTTTCAAATCCTTGGTAACTTATTCTCCATCCTTATCTATAACTATAACACCACCTCCCTTCCCCTCAGTTTTCTAACATAGCTATAGAAATTTCTAGAAGCATCTGTAAATGGTAAAGGTATGATAGAGAAATCTAATTTTAAAGGAAGCCTTAATACAGTAATAGTTGGAAAGTAAAATGAATGAGAATAAAAGAGGATTTCAGGTGATGAATATTGAAGGTCTCGACACCTGTCAAAATGAATCTATCTATATAAATAAAAATGAATGTTTGTTCGCTATGCATTCCTAAACAACTCCTCTGATTATGATGAAAATTTCGTAAATTGTTGAGTTGCTGGACTAAGAAGGGGTTAAATAAATAAATATAAAAACAACAATAACAAAACTTCCCCTCTCCCAATTTATAAACTTTAATTTATACAATCCAACATTTTCTATGGGAATTTGCAGAAGTTTACTTTAAAAAAAAAAAAAGAGAAAAGTGTTGCCCACATCAGTTTCACAAAAACTCTATCCCCCTCCCCAATTCTACCCCCTTGATTATTATCAATGTTCTATATACAAAGCTACAGTTTCTATCTTTTTACAGGTAGCTTGTAAATGTATAATTTAAAACAAACAGAAAAAAACTGTCTATATTTAGTTTTCCAAAGCCCAATCCCTCTCCCCCTTTAACCCCTACCCTCTTAATTTCTAATGATGACAATTTTTATTTGATTTCGATGGAATTTTACACACACATATATGTTAAAATAAGGCAAAGAATACTGCCTATATTTAGTTTACAAAGCCCTGCTTTCCCCCTTTACCCAACCACCTGTAATTTTTGCCAATGTTTTTTATACACTCCCACACTTTTTATAGGATACTAGTTCCAGTAACCATAATAACATTTAAAACAAAATTCAGGCCAGCACAGTGCATTTTTTTTATGAAAGATACTTCTTTACAAAGACATTTAAAAAAATCAGCACCGGTAAACAGATGTTTGATAGCGTCGATCATTTCTCGATTTATTTTGAAGCTAATCAATTATATTCAATCCTCTTCGAGAAAGTGGCTTAGGCCTACTTAAATGATGACGAAACATTAAATGAGTGAATTTTTATAGTTTCACTAGCTGACCCGGCAATGCTTCACTATTGCTGGACTTGAGTAGGCACATAGATTAAATGAAAAATTATTTACATATAAATTTTAAACTGCTGTTTCATTCATTTTCAGTTGGAAAGGGTGAGAGAGGATGCGCTTTGGAAAACATATGTAGGCAGTATTTTTCTGTTTGTTTTAAAGTATAAGTGTACAAATTCTTATCTAAATCGGATAAAAAATGTGCTTTGCCTAAATTATGGGGTGAAAACGTAATGGGGTTGGAAAGGGGGAGAGGGGATGAATATTCGGAAACCATACGTAGGCAGTATTTTTCTGTTTGTTTTAAAGTATATGTGTACAAATTCTTATCTAAATCTGATAAAAAATGTGGTTTGCGTAAATTATAGGGTAAAAACGTAATAGGGTTGGAGAGGGGATGAATATTCGGAAACCATACGTACGCAGTCTTTTTCTGTTTGTTTTAAAGTATAAGTGTACAGATTGTTATCTAAATCGGATAAAAAATGTGGTATTGCCTAAATTATGGGGTGAAAAAATTATGGGGATGGAAAGGGGCCGCTGTTGTGATCGAAAGGTGACTCTGTGCTACTACTACACACAAATGCCAGTTATCTGTGATCTATAGTTTTCGCTGAAAAGTGATACACCATGACACTTTTGTCTTTGGCAGAAGTATTAAATTGCCACAGGTCGATCACTTTCAACCCCCATATCTCCCACACCCCCATAGCTACCGACATCTATCAACCATAGTGCACTACATGAGATACGATTCTACTACCAAACACAAACACCAATGCTCTATGCTATGTAGTTGTGGCAGAAAAGTTACATATTCTGAGACAGTCAAAATATGAAAATATCCTTGGTCGGCCACTTACAACCACCATATCTACCACAGTACCACAGTTTCTGAAATTCGGCCACTGTTGTGATCGAAAGGTGACTCTGTGCTACTACTACACACAAACCCCAGTTATCTGTGATCTATAGTTTTCGCTGAAAAGCTATACACCATGACACTTTTGTCTTTGGCAGAAGTATGAAATTGCCACAGGTCGATCACTTTCAACCCCCATATCTCCCACACCCCCATAGCTACCGACATCTAACAACCATAGTGCACTACACGAGATACGATTCTACTACCAAACACAAACACCAATGCTCTATGCTATGTAGTTGTGGCAGAAAAGTGACATATGCGGAGATAGTCGAAATATGAAAATATCCTTGGTCGGCCACTTACAACCACTATATCTACCACAGTACCACAGTTTCTGAAATTCGGCCGCTGTTGTGATCAAGAAGGTGACTCTGTGCTACTACTACACACAAACGGCAGTTATCTGGGATCTATAGTTTTCGCTGAAAAGTGATACACCATGACACTTTTGTCTTTGGCAGAAGTATGAAATTGCCACAGGTCGACCACTTTCAACCCCCATATCTCCCACATCCCCATAGCTACCAAAATCTAACAACCATAGTGCACGACAAGAAAGACGATTCTACTACCACACACAAACACCAAAAGTCTATGTTATGTAGTTGTGGCAGGAAAGAGAAGTATACGGAGATACGAATTTTTGGTCGAAATATTAAAACGCCCTGCACTGACCAACTTTAATCATTATATCTCCCACATCCCCACAGCTATCGGCATTCGGCCAACGTTGTGCATGACAGGAAACTCCATGCTACTTCCACCCACAAACGTCTGTGATCTGTGCTAGGTAGTGGTGGCTGAAAAGTGAATTATAGGAAAAAACACGTCTATTTTTATATATATATATAAGATTGATGGAACTTTGCACATGCATACTTTAAAACAAACAGAAAAATATGGTCTACATTTAGTTTGCAAGAACTCAACCCTTTTCCATCTTTACCTCCCCCCTTATATTTTTCTCGATGTTCTTTATACATACCCACAGTTTTTACCCTATTTCAATGGAATTTTACGCATGTTAAGGTTAAAACAAACGGAAAATACTGTTTATATTGGCCCTTTCCTCCTTTACATCCCCTTAATTTTGCTGACCAAGAAATTCAAAATTATTTCGAAGTTTTTTTGACAACACACAAATCTATATATGCTTTAAAAAATTATGTTTACATTTCGTTTACACAACTGCACCTGCTCTCCCCTTTCACCCCTCTTCCCTTTCATCCCATTAAGACTGATTTACATGAGAAACTTCTTCGTGTTTTGCTTATATCTCTAAAATGATAGGGAAATCTTCCAAAGTGGATAGTGATGGAAAGTGTTTATTATAATCTGATCATAACGAATAAAACATCCAACCATCGTAGCACTGCTAAGTACTCTACTTTTGCAGATGATAGAAAGATGAAAAATCATTGTCTTTTATTTATTTAGTATATGTAAATCAGACTTTTGTATATATTAGGGATGTAACGGATATCCGCATCCGCAAGTGCGAAACTTTCACATGAATTCCTACATCCGCTTTCGCATCCGCATCCGCAATTTTTAATGTGGATGTATTGCGGATGTTTTGTTTACATTGCAATATATATTATTCCTCTTTATTCGAGATTCTACCCATCGTAGCTTAGCTAACAAAAAAAGTGATAGTTTTCTGATGATCTTGCAATAAAAGTAACAATGAACTAAACGGTGTTATTACCTAAGCCACGAATTTACTAGTTTAAACTTGCATGTAAAGTAAAGGCCGGGCCGAACCTGCACTGTCACCGACCGACACTTTTCTTATTGTTGGCGCTCACTTGATTGAAGTGAGTTCAAACGACACTGCACCGTCTGTCGGCATTCATTAGTTGGATCTAATTTTTGCCGGTGTGGACCGGTGTTGACTGCTCGATATAAAGAAGCGTATAAAAAGAGTTTAGAAATTTCTGGTCCTGTATAACTAAATGTTGTTTTATCGTTACTGATTGCTTTAGAAAAGCATTCATTTTTTCAGCCTTACTTTAGGTTCATCAGATGTTCGTAAAATGTAGATATAGTCCTTGCATGTTCACATTAACAAATTAAATTGCCAGACGTGAAGGTCGATTTTAAGTCCTGTAAAAATTGCATCCGAGACCCGGATTTTGAACCGGGGACCTTCCATACCCAAATCACACGCCGCAAGCATCTGAATTTAGAAGTAATGAAAAATATGTATTTAATCATATAAAAGAACATTTGTGTTCTGGGATAACAAAAATAAATGCTACAGAAAAAAAGTATGTTGATTTTATTATGGTTGAATATTTATTTGTAATTACATCCAGATTTGACTCAGATGGATACGGCGTACGATTGGGGTACTGAAAGTCCTTTGTTCAAATCCTTGTCTCAGCAGCAATTTTCATGGGTCTTAAAATTGACAGTCACCTCTGGAAAAGCTTTAATTTTGTTCAATAAAAGTTTCTCGGGAGTCCAGCCGGATGGTGTCATAAAACGACGACGTTTCGACAACCTGCTCGGTTGTCTTCATCAGGTCTATTTTGGATATTTTTTCTCAAAATCACAAAAACAGACTGGCTTCGCTGCCTCCGAAATTCGAATGTCGTGTACAGAGGGTTGCCAGGACGCCCAATCAGCGCGCTGGAACTGAGGGTATCAGTGTTGTGGACTGCGTATGGAGCCAAAATGGTCACCCATCCAAGTGCTGAACACGCTCACCGTTGCTTAACCGGTCTACCGCAAGCCGAGGGTATCAGTGTTGCGGACTGCGTATTGAGCCATACGCAGTCAGTCACCCATCCAAGCACTCGCCACGTTCAACGTTGCTTAACCTGTAGACGTAAGTGCTGGCAAACTATGTCCATGGCGTCAGTTTGCTTCTATTTGGCCTTGTTGGGAAGATTTCTGTTTTTTAAGTCATAGATCCTTAATAATTGGTCTCCAGGCTTCACTTAAATACAGTCCACTGTCCCTATTGATGTTATTATCGTTAAGTTTAATTTCTAATGCTTCCCGAATTACCGAGTACCAGAACGAAGAGACTCTGGCCAGCACCACCGTTTAATTTTGTTAATGTTAAGATGCTGGGATGCTCCGTGGTTCGATTTTCACATTAATCTGTAGGTCTCCTTTTAAAATAGGTGACAACGATAGAGGTGCACTGCACGGCTGATAAGAAGCTCTGTGACTGGAATTTTTAGATCACATGAAATTATTATTAATTTACAGAATATTTCCAGTCTGTATTTAAATTAAAATGTATAATAATCTTATTATTTTTTGTTGAAAAAATATTGAGTGAATCAAAAGGAATATGTAACTGCTTTCATGGACCATCAAGAGTTCTTTTATCGAAAATCAGAACTTGTAGGTCCTACAAGTTGTACTGTGGATGCGCCATTGGAGCGGAGGGAAGATGGGTCACGAGCACGGAACTGTGCGTGGTGAGTAGGTGGTAACGGCCTGGTCTCGCATTCAGGAGGATGAGCGATGGCGTGGCCTTGTGCTTGACGCTTGAATTAGTGTAGCTAGACACGAACTCCACAATGTTTATATGATAAAGACTGGTTTTTAGATGTGTAGGTAATTATCTAAGTAATTTAATTCATTTGTGAAATCATCCCACATTTTTTGTTGTTGAAATGTCAGGCAAAAATAAATCAATATGGCAATATTATATTGAAATAGAATTTAATTATGAAAAAAGATTGATTTTTAATTTAATTTTGATAAAATATTAAAATCTAAAAAATAATAAATTTATTTTTTCACATCCGCTTCCGCAAAACATCCATGGATATCAAGCTCTGAACATCCGCATCCGCAAACTCCTCCGCAAAGATGACATCCGCAACAACCCTAGTATATATGTACCCACTTAAGAAAGGAAAAGAGGCATTGAAACGTTTGCCAGGCAAAGCTAGTTATAAAATAAAACTATTCTCAAAACCAAATAGGAATATTAAAAAAAAAAAAAAGGAATAAAATTCAAGGAAGAATAGCAAAAATTACATATAATCAATATTTAAATAAAGTCATGAATTTTTTAAATAACCTCTGTGATAACAGTGTTAACTGTAACAAGTTATGGCAAAACATCGACATTCAACAGTGACTTTTATTTCTATGAATAACTTTTACTCCATGATCTCTTGAGGTGTAAATACCAATAGACTGGTGACCATTTAGGTAGAACCTAGCAATGACAGAAATTCAGATAGTGTTAGGTGAAGGTACACACAGGGGGGGCGGGGGGCTGGGGCTAGGGCGGTGTAAGTGTTGTGACCACACCGGGCGCCGTCATATGGGGGGGGGCGCCGAAAATGCAGCGAGAGATCGTCTACACAAAAAATTAAAAATACATTCTATAATAACCCAGTTTGCTGTTCATATGTTACTTTAACACACATCATCCACAAGAGTTTATAAAAGTAAGAGTTTCAGCTAAATACATAGTTGTATGTCATCATATAATAGTCATTTCGAGCTGCTATTCGAGTCAGTTCGGGTTAATCAAATCATGAAAATCACAACTCATTCCGAAGTTAGTGCGCTCGAGTGCTGCATCGCACCTCCCGCACCTGTCTTCTGCCTTTTCAGCTGTAGCCTAAAGGTTCATGCATTGGGTGAGATTCAACCTATTAATCTCTTTCTACCATATTAGATCCTCGGTGATTACTATTAACGTTGGTATTGTATATATTTACAAAGCTTATCCGTCTTTTACAGACAACACATGTCATTTACCTCAAAAAACTGTATGGTGCACAATACTTAAAAAGAAAACAATACCAAGATAAAACTGAGAAGACTTCAAAATTGCTAGCAAATTTTTTTTAGAAGTCATCTGAATCGTCACACCAGAATTAGTTCAACACAAGACTGAAGAAAACTTTTAATGGAAGTTATTCAGATGAGGCTCATGATAAAGAGCAGCATGTGCAAGAAGATTTATCCTTGGCTGGAATATCATCTGAAGTTCAAAAGATTACAAATGGGTTTACAAGACATACCACTACCATCGCCTTTTCAAAGTAAAAATTATGATGATATTTCAAAATTGTGAAATAATCATTTGAACATTGAAAAAATCCAAGAAAAAAATCATGGACATCATTTTTCATATACGCATTTTCAAAGAGTAACACCAAATGGAGAAACTTATAAAAGTAGATAGCTTGTTTATTCTAAATCTGCAGATAAAGTATATTGTTTATATATTGTTTATTCAACAGAAGGTCTCATTTTTTTCTGGGAAAAGAAGGATTTGATGACAGGAATTACTAATCAGAGCATGTCAAAACTCAAAAAACTTCCTCAGATCACAATCACACCATGATCAGTTGGATAGAAGCATTGCTTCAATTAAATAAGTTCAATGTGCTATACAAGCATTTGTAAATACAGACTGAAGACAAAAAATCACAGTGGGTTGCTATTCTCTAATGAATGATGTCTTGTTCAGACGAAGCTTTGGATCTGAAATACTAAATTCTTCTAATGATGGTAACTTCCTGGGTATATTTCAACTGCTAGGAAAATATGATCCTGTGATAATGTAGCATCTCCACCCTACTGCTAATAATGATACTAATGTCTTCTTATATTGACAAAGGATTGAAGTTCGTAATAAAACTTTGGCCGGTTCTTCTAAATATTTCTCCATCATACTGAATTGAACTCCTGATGTAAGTCACGTCAAATAATTATCTTTGACATTGATTTTGTTAGCACTAATGAAGATGAAGTCTAAGTGCTTGAGTATTTCGCTGTGGTTACAATCTGGAAAGTGACTCTTTTGGTCCTGGGAGCTGGACTAGCTGCCCAGTTTATCTATGGTACTTTGCAACAGTTCAATTTAGATATGAACTATTGTTGAGGCCAAAGATATCCAATGGATCCAATATGGTAGGAGGAAACAAATGTGTCCAAAGCAAAATTCTGAACAAGCATCTTCGTGCAATTTTTAATCCATGCAACTGTCATTAACCCTTTGACTGCTGTTGACAAGTTGACTCGTCATGCTGCCTGCAGCCCCCGTGTGCTAATGACGAGTTTAGTCGCAGCCGCCGGTTTTCCCCTCAGCGCTGTTGACGAGTTAAGTCGCATCCGTCTACCGCTACCTGAGTGCTGACGACAAATATACACATGAGTCGTACTGCGGGCTTCCGTCCCATTTCTCAGTAGCCTTTCGCAGTTCTGGTTGCTAGCTTATCTTCCGAAAGTTTGTCTTTTGGAGCCTAGGGTTTCTCTACAGTTCACTGTTCAATGGAATTTACATCAGTGTTCTTTGTGTCCTGTATTTTATAAAGAAAATGGCAAGTCGTCGTTTGTGCATTGAGGAAGAAATCATGGATATTCTTATGAGGAGTGACACCGAGGATGAACTACTTGATTTTGATGGAAGTGATAGCTTTTACACAGAATCAGAAAGCTGTAGTCCTAAACCATACTCGTCAGCAGGGGTGACAATGCAGTCTCATGTTTCAACAAGAGATGTTAGTTGTTCTGAATCTGAAGAATCAGAAAGTGATAGTGAAACGCCTACGAAGAAATTACGTCTTAGTGATAAATCTGACAAGAAAGAAAATGATTTTCGTCCAGTTAGTCACGCATTTGATGATATGCTATCGGGACATGTGTGTCAAATAGGGAATGTACTTATTTTTTTACAGAAGAACTGATGAAATATATAGCTGATGAAAAGAATCGGTTTTATATAACCACTATGGATAATACTCCATAATCAGTGCATTCTCGAATATCAAAGTGGAAAGATACTGAATATGATGAAATTTTTTATTTCATAGCTATTTGTCTTCTGATGCCTTGCGTGAAAAAAATGGAAAATTAGTGAATATTGGACCAGAGATGTTCTTCTAAATACTCCAATTCTTAGTGAACTTATGTCCAGATACCACTTTTTGTTACTCTGGTGAGGTTTCGTGTGATTTTGCCGGAACACCTTCCCCCCCCATTTCACCTCATGTAATTAATGGACAGCACTTCACAACTTTGAAATGTTGATAAATCTGTTGAGTACTTATGTGGAACAACTTTCATCAAAGAAACAAAATTACGTATAATCGGGTAATTATAATGCACAGCAAACATTCAGTCAACATTTTGGGAATCTAAATCTACAAAGATATTCCGCAAGCCAAATTTCGGTGTGTGGGGGAGGCTGCTTGTGCAATTATCATTTTCAGGTGTCTTTTTGTATTCGTGAATAGCGCGAAGAAATATTGGATGCCTTTAACTATCTGTATGAGTTCGAATACCTCTAATTTTACAGTCGTGGTCTAAACGCGGTATGTAAGTGTGGAAGTAAAATATTTCTAGCATCTTCTTCAAATCTACGCACTTTAAAATTCAACAATAACACACTAATACAGTAAGGAACCTATATAAAATTGCAGTTGTTATAAACGGTTATGTAAGAAAGAACAGTAAACTATTGATGTAAATTTAAGAATCATAACGCTTTTGACATAAGCTGATAAAATTGAGTAAAAACTACAAGCAAGGTATAATTATTAGTGACGAAAAAT
Organism: Vandiemenella viatica; assembly: GCA_031002005.1. NCBI lineage: Eukaryota > Metazoa > Arthropoda > Insecta > Orthoptera > Morabidae > Vandiemenella > Vandiemenella viatica. The sequence continues at coordinate 311,359,372 of JARYHS010008074.1, read as the reverse complement.
AGGATTAATGATAGTTTGATTCTGCAGTAATTTATTTGCAGAGAAACTATGTAATGAGGGTATTTATTATGTATCAGCCGTGAGAGGTCACGCCAGTAATATTCAGCACTGGGCGGGTGGGGCAGCGCGGGCTGCTTCGTCCCCAGGAATAATCACTTAGCACAGGTAGCAGGCCTCCGCACGGCAGGTAGACGATCCGCCGTCAGCAGTCAAAGGGTTAAATTTGGTAATCACAAGTGCTGCCAAAACATCAGTTAAATCGGTATACTTGTCCAGAATTCTATCAAGAATATTTATTTTATCCTCTCGATCAACAAAGTGATGGGAAGAGGTATTCAAGCACTTAGAAGGACTACTGCCAAAAAATTTGTGAAACTCGTTTTAAGAATAGAGTTTCTAGTATTACTACAATTCGTTTATCACTACTCTTCAGTTCATGACGCCCTTCTGAAATGAATTATTCAGTTGCAGCAACAGATGCCTTGTCACTTAGCCAGATCATGGAATAATTTGATTACAGTGGTGATTTCGCACAATACATTGTTTCAAGTGAACATTCTAAGCAAAGGCTATGAAGACTGAAAGTGGATTTATGAAACTCTTTACAGTTGCTGAAAAACACCTCAGAATTTGAGAAAGAGTACCGGCTCTGATAACAGACAGCTAGAGAAATTGAATTGATTCTCAGACTGGAACATTTCCTATTATTAACCTAGTCAGATTCTGAAGAAATAAAGATTTTTTGAGTATGAGCCATAAATGAGATAGTGACAGCTCCAGAAGAATTGTTTACAATGAACATGTTTTAGCATATGATCGATACAATTGAGAATGTGTTGGTCACTCTATTTGCACAACTTTCCAAGGAAGTAGCCAGGATTAGCTTCAGAGTGGTGCAAAAACAACAAAAAATACTTGTTAGAAATGGTTTTACTTGGAGGAAAATAAAACATGAATTTAAGCTGTTTAAGCATTAGTCTCCAAGGGTTCTGACAAAATTTTGGTAAAGTTTATATTTCGGTATAAAAGTGGGAATTTTTATTTTCATATATTTTCTATATTTTAATATATGTTAAAAAATTATTAAAACTGTGAATTTTACGTGTAAGTGAAGTGAGCAATGTGTTCGCCACAGTACCTTAATTAAATCTTTTCAAACATATAGTTCCTTTCTACTATTGCTTCTCATTCATACCACTGCAATCCTATACTAATCTTTCTGAGGTTTTAATTTATTATCATATATAAATACTATCTTTTGCTCTCGGCTTTGCTTGAGTGGAATTCATAAAGCATTCATATACATATTTGTATCCAAATCCCACAGGAACTGCTATTTGGGATAAAAGTAGATAGCCAATACATTATTCCAAATTTATCCTAAGCAATTCAGTAGTTTCGACATGAAACAGTAAAAACAAATTTTTACATTTATGATATTAGTAGGATGTAAAAACTGTATCTAATCTTCACTCTTATTTCTATGGACACCCAGTGGCAGGTTTAGGATTTTGGTTTGGGGTGGGGGTGCTTGAACAGACTTTGTTTTGGGGAGGGCTTGAGTGGAGGAGGGCCCTTGAGTCGGGTAAGGGTAGGCTTTATAGTCATGCTGCCCTTAAAAGATCAGTAGAGCTAAAAAAAAAAAAAAGGGTCTCCAAATCTCAAAGAGTAACAATGTCAGGGGTGGATCCACCAGAGAGGACACCTTAATCACAAATAAGCGATTTACTCATTTTGGGTGCCACAGTGAGATCTTGCACCACCTGAAATACTTGCTAGGGCCGCCCCTGGCTACACAATCAGAGCTAACAATAGAAGTATCTCTACCACCAAAAACAATTTTGTTGTTACAATAGCTAGGTGGAGAGGTCAGTATGGTACATAAATAAATGCAAAGAATTATAAGCTTATTATGTTTATTATGAACATTAAAGCTGCCAATGGCAAACCTCTTTTAAGCTGAGAATATAGAGCTAACGTTGAGAAACTGTATGTTGGGTATGACTTGAACAATAGTGTAATAAAAAAGGAAGGCGATATCGACGTTGATGACATAGGAGATCCTGTTTTGAGGACAGAATTTAATAAATCTCTGGATGACTTGAAAGCAAATAAGGCAGCTGGAATTGATGAGATCCCTGCAGAACTTCTTAAATCCCTAGAAGAGGAAGGAATCGAAAGATTATTCAAGCTGATATCAAAAAGTTATGAAACAGGAGAAATTCCAACTGATTTTAATAAAAATATCATCTTCGCACCTCCAAAGAAAGCACAAGCTGACAAATGTAAGAATTATTGCACCATTAGTCTAACATCACATGCTTCAAAATTACTGACCAGAATAATATACTGAAGGATAGAAAGGGTATTAGAAGAGATAGTAGGTGAAGATCAGTTTGGGTTTAGGAAAAATCACAGTACAATGGAAGCAATTCTGTCTTTAAGATTAATACTTGAAGGGCGGATCAAGAAAAACACAGATACTTGTATGGCATTTGTTGATTTAGAAAAAGCTTTTGATAATGTTAGGTGGGACAAGATGTTCAAAATTTTAATGGAGTCAGCTTTAAAATATCGAGATAGAAGAATAGTCTATAAACTATATAAGAATCAAGTAGGTATAATAAAAGTAGAGAATCACGAGAGACATGAATCAGTTAAAAATGGTATCAGACAAGGTTGTATCCTATCCCCGTTAATATTCAACTTGTATATCGAAGAAGCAATGAAGGAAATAAAAGAAAAATTTCCAGGGAAAAAAATCAGTATGCTACGATTTGCTGATGACATTGTCTTGTTAGCAGAAAGGATATTGAGAAGTTACTGAATGGCATGAACAAAATACTGGAGGGAAATTTTGGACTGAATATGAATCAAAGCAAGACAAAAGTGATGAAATGTAGCAGAAATGATACCAATACTAGTAGATTAAATATAAAAATAGGATTGGATGCGAAAGGAGAAGTAAGTGAGTTCTGTTACTTGGGAAGCAAAATTACAACCGATGGCTGAAGCAGGAATGATATTAAAAGCAGAATAGCACTAATAAAAAGAGCCTTCATGAAAAAGAGAAACATTTTTGTTTCAAATATTGATCTAGGAATTAGAAAGAACTTTTTAAAACTCTATGTGTGGAGCACAGCACTTTATGGTAGTGAAACATGGACTTTAGGAATAGCGGAAATAAAGAAAATTGAAGCATTTGAAATGTGGTGCTACAGAAGAATGCTGAAAATTATGTGGACAGACAAAGTAAGAAATCAACGAGTTTTGGAAATAATGGGTGAGAAAAGAAGTTTGTGGAAGAAGCTTACAGAAAGAAGAGACAGGCTGGTAGGTCATATTTTGAGACATGCTGGATTGGTTAATTTGTTAGTGGAGGTAACAGTCAAAGGTAAGAACTGTAGAGGAAGACAGAGATTAGAATATATGAAGCAGATAATAATTGACGACATGGGTTGTAAGGGGTATGTAGAAATGAAGAGGTTAGCACAGGATAGGAAAGGATGGAGGATTACATCAAACAAATCGAAAGACTGATGATATATATATATATATATATATATATACATAAACCTACGGCTGTACGTGATTATAGGCTGTGAATGAATTTTTTTTATTGAAGATTTGAAGTGTAAATATCTGGCCATAAGTTTTGATAATTAACTCAACTGGACAGGAGCCACCACAGGCCACGCCTCCAGAGGTTGAGCCTCCACAGGACGAGCCTCAAGAACCCTGATCCTTTCACGCAACACCCTGATCGTTTCACCCATCTCCCATATCCTATCCTCCCTAAGACAAAGTGAACAAAACCATGGGAGAGCCTCATTTATTTCCCCCATTTCCTCTTCCCAACATGCCCAGTGAAACCACTTCTTACACCATCTACAACCCATCCACTTCGCAACGTACCTACGGCAGGCACCACAGTTGTCTTCTGATGCATCGCGTGAAAAAAATTGAAAATTAGCTAATATTGGACCAGAGATGTTCTTCTAAATACCGCAATTCTGGTTGAACTTATGTCCAGATACTGCTTTTTGTTACTCTGGTGAGGTTTCATGAGATTTCTCCGAACCCCCCCCCCCTCCCGCCCCCCGCCCCCCGCCCTATATCAACTCGCGTAATAATGGACAGACACTTCATAGCTTTGAAATGTTGAAAAATCTGTTGAGTACTTATGTGGAACAAATTTCATCAAAGAAACAAAATTATGTATAATCGGGTAATTACAAAGCGCAGCAAACATTCAGTCAACATCGAGATATTTTGGGAATCTACATCTACAAAGATATTCCGCAAGCCAAATTTCGGTGTGTGGGGGAGGAAGCTTGCGCAATTATCATTTTCAGGTGGCTTTTTATATTCGAGGATAGCACGAGGAAAAATCGGATGCCTTTAACTCTCTGTATAAGTTCGAATATCTCTAATTTAACAGTCGTGGTCTGATTGCGGTATCTAAATGTGGAAATAAAATATTTCTAGCATATTCTTCGAATCTACGCTCTTTAAAATTCAACAAAAACACTCTGATACAGTAACGAACATATAGAAAATTGCAGTGGTTATAAACGGGTATGCAGGAAAGAACAGTAAAACTATTAAGGTAAATTTAAGAATCACGATGCTTTCGACATAAGCTGCGAAAATCTAGTAAAAACTACAAGCAAGATATAATTATTAGTGACAAATAATAGGGTTACTGATTGTTTGATTCTGCAGTAATGTATTTGCAGAGAAACTACGTAGTGCGAGTATTTATTGTGTCTCAGCCATGAAAGGTTAGGCCAGGAATATCACTTAGCACAGGTAGACGATCCGCTGTCAGCAGTCAAAGGGTTAATGGTAGAGTATGGCAGGGAAATCGTGACTTTGACAGAAAAATGGTATATTTGCTGTGAAGCCATTAAATGGGCTGTTAAGTGACAGAAGCAATTAGTGTAAGCAGAGTTTGGCTACGACATTGGCCCTAGCTTCCTCCATTAAACCATCTTACAACAGCCCTCAGACCCAGCCCTTTTATGAAATTTTATTTTAAGAATTATGTATAGCAAGATTTATTGTTGATTTATACAGTTTTTGTGTGATTAATTGTGATTTTGTGTATATTTTTTATGTAAATAAACATTGTTTTATGGAGAGAAACTGTGTAAATTATACGTAATTTGTCACATTAAAATATGTTGGTTAAAAGAAATAGATTTTATAGACAGAGTTTGAATGTAATATTTTGCAGTTTATTTAATTTAGTTTGTTCTGCCTAAAATCCTCCAATATCAACAACCTTTGACCGTGTCAATAATAATTTTTGAATAAAGTTTGATCCGAAGTTTTTTCAGGTTCATTTCTATTCGAGTTCTAATCAATATTCTCTACGCTAATATGATGTTCAAAATTTCTCATTATACAACTCTTATTATTTCCAAACTCAGTGTGCTGCTAGATCATTCTGTTTTTCTCGCCAGCTCTACCAACAATTCTTATAACTTCTTCTTTTTTTTTCAGAGATCATAGCTTTCTAATAATCTTGAAGCAAACAATATTTATTAGATTTGCTATTCTTTTTTATAAATTCTTTAAACTTTTAATTTACCAATATTACTTCCTTTACCAGTCTAAATATGTAATGTTATTTATTCTTAATGAACTGCTATCTTACATAATATGATCAAGAACATGAAACATTAATCAAAATTTTGTCATTGTAAGTGTGGATGTGAGCCATATGTTTGGACTGGTTTATGTTGATAACTCTGTGTGTAAATTCATGTAAACCATATTAACTTTCATTTTAATGTGGTTTTTTAATGATTGTGAGTGATTTTTAACTATTTTTTAAAAATATTTTTGAATTGATTTAAATGATGACACATTGTTAATGGTTGAGAAACTTCTGTCAGCACTCTTTACGATGTTCTGGATGTTTCTGTGTCACTTGTTTAGATGTGCAGAAATGGCGTGCAGAGTTATTTGTCACTCATTTACAGAATATTTATTTTTGAGTTGTAAAGCAGTTTTACAGTCATTTGTGGGGTTTAATCACTGAAATATTTGTGTATTTGTGCTGTACTGTCTTTGGACAAATCTATTGCCCTATGAGAGGTAATGTTATTATTGAGCTCGTGGAGAAATAAATTTGAAGTGAAAAATGATTTGCCGGTGATATCATTTGATGGAAGCATTTAATCCATTCAAAGCAGCAGTTATTTAACCTTTGGGGTAAGGTAAATCTGTCTGGTGACCAATAACAGGAACCAGTGAATTGGAGGATAAAGTAATTAAAGGTAATCATCATTGACTGGTGACAGGATGAATTAGTTAATTATTAAAGGGTGTAACAATCTCTTGACAACTTTTACACTTTACTTAATTTGTATAAAGTCCTCAGTACTGGATTTTTTCACCATTCTGATGAATGATTTGATACAGTCCTTCATCTCTTCCTACCTTGAGTTAAACCCTTCATCTCACTATCCAATTATAATACACATAGTCAATTACCTATTTCATATATTCTAATGTTTTTATCTTTCCCTGCAAATTTTTCCTTTTTCCATCCTTCTACTAACAAATTAACCAGTCCCACATGTCTTAAAATTTGACCAACTGATTATACATGTGTTTGTTTCAAACATTTATTTTACAAAATTATTTATTCTCTTTTATTCCCCAGAAATCATACTGGTGTGGAAACGATTATATTGATATGAATGATCAGAATAATACATCTGCCACAGATGGGGAATTCTTTGAAAAGGAACCATCTCACCTAACTCAAGGAGTACAAATTAAAAATCTTAGAAAGGTAAGTTTCCATTTATTGAACATTTTGGACTGTAAAGTATTAAAACATGGGATAGTGAGATATCAAGATGTGTAGCTACCCTGAATGAAAATGATTGGAAATTGAATGACAGAAAATGCTTTGGTGTTGGAGAATATGGATAATGTTTACAATGTTACCCATATCTGTAAATATAATGGAACAATTTATGGTCAAAAAAAAAAAAAAAATTGGAAGCTACTAATACTAATACATCAAAAATATTTTCTCATGCCTTAATCTGACAAGGCTATGGATAAAAAAGTATTTTAAGAAATAGATTTATTTGTTTAAAAAAATTAATAATACTTGTTTTCACAAAAAGTAAATGTGAAATAGTTAATCCACGATATTTTTCCAAAAATTAATTACCTGCAGTAGTTGCTTCATCACTACCTTTGTTCACATTGTTACATAAGTACTTGATTGACTGGTTAAACAAACAACAAATTGTTGTAAATGGACAAAACAATCCTCCCTTATTTATAGCATGAAGCAATAAAACTGCAAAGCTGAAACTTTTTTGTTGTAACTAGTCTCCCTAGCTGCAGTGTTCACTTGGTATAGACCAAAATGGTGGCTATCCTCACCACAAATATAAATGAGTAAACATTGAAAAGCAACTTATGCACCATGTGATAGGCTAATCCATTTCATGTGATTGTCGCAGAATTGCCTGTTGCACTCCTGACCAACCAGGATGACAGCAACTTCATTTGTGAGAGGAGCATAGTACTAATCTAGATGCTCTTCAGTGGGCCATTTCTCTGCAGTGATTATCAATTTATTAATCATTTTGTTGGTCCTGGGAGATAGATTCTAATGCAGCACTGAAATGATTGATGTATGGGTTTATTTAATGCTGTATGATTTGCATTTGAGTAACTACACTTGAGATCAGATTTTGGAAGTTGTCAACTTGTAAGCAATACTTAACTATAAAGTATATTTGTAGAAGTTTTGGTTCATTTCCTGGAAGCAGAGATCCAATTAGGTAATAGACTTGGCACTTAATTTTAAACGTGGACGTAAATATACCATCCACAATTTGGTTAGCAAAGAAAAGAATTGTTCAGAAATAAAATGAGAGGCTCTTAGTGACCATCAAAGAAGAGCATTACTGGCTTCTCTTTTGAGGCAGTGACAATGAAAATGAAATATTCAGACCACCTAAGTAACATCTCTTGACTACAACATAGTTACAATGGTATGACAACATTTTGACTGTTATCTTCGTCTAGGTTATAGTTGTTACTTTTTAATGCCTTTATTTATAGCAATCATATGTAATTCTCAAAATTGTTGCTCTCTTCATAAAACTTCAAGTTTAATTTAAATGTTTCAATAATTATTATGGTCCTAAATCCATCTCTACGACAGATTTGAGAATTTCAAAGGGGAAGGATTTAGGAGTCTGATTAAAGTAAAATTGGTCACTACTTCTAAGCAAATGACTACAGCTACACATCTGTGATAACTGTAACACAATGTTAAAATAGCAATCTATATTACTAATCTCTAAATAATGGAAAACTTATTATGAGACATCAATGCAACTATTTAAAGTTGAATACACAGTATAACAATCTTTCATAGAGCCTGTTTTTGAAACATTTTAGCATAAATGGAACCTCAAATCAACTGTGTCATTTCCAGAACCCAACTGCATTGTTAAGAAAATTTTTGTATACTCTCAGTTGATTTCAGCCCACACCATGGAAGTTAGAGAGGGGCACTAACTTATGGAAGGGGCAGATTCTGGGCACTTTACCTTATTTCATGTTTGGTATGTCTCATAATCTGAATGTAAAATTCATTTGCCTATTATTAATTGTATAGAAATTGATGAACTTGCAGTTGAGAAAATGGCCCACAACATCCAATTGAAAGCAGAAGATTTGCTTGTGGGTATTACAACGGAATACAGTAATTATCTGGTATGCTGTAGGAACCAGGTTGCAAAATACTGAAACAGAAGAGGCAGGTTAGGAAATTGAATGGAGTATAGAGGAACATATTGGCAGTGAGGCCTGGATGTATTTTCCTTTTTGATCTCCAACTCATCAATAATTTTTGAATGCTTGTCGTTCTCATGTTGAAAGTGTCACAAAATTGATTCATGACTGAATTGGGAATCTCTGGCACACAAATGACAAAAAATTCATTTGAACTAATGGGTAATCATGTGTATGCCCACTTTCATTTATCAGTGTGATGAAATATTTCATCCAACACTAGGGTCGCAATGACAGGAAACATATATTAGAGAAATAAGGTGTTGCACTGATGCTTATATGAATTCTTTCTTCCCTCATGCCATTCAAAATCAGATTGCATAGAAAAAGAGATTAATTTTGGTGCAAATCACTTTTTGCCACCCATGATTTTGTGAACTGCAGAGTATAAGTGTAGATGTAGAATGATTATAGCTTATTCAAAGGTAGATTTCAAAATGGGTAACAATGCCAAGCATGATTTGATGTGAGCATCATTTGTTTAGTTGGATACTGGGATGTGTTGTGCTGATACTGAATATGGGCAATTTTAGGCCAAATTTAAATTCACTCATAACTCCATATTTTCTTGTTCTCAACATCTATTGGATCCTGAAAGTAAAGAGTATTTTTTTAAAAAAAGTTTTGGTAGTTGTATGTATAATTTCTGTACCCATATTTATATTTGTAAACACAACCACACTTTCATATTGTTGAATACTCACGTAGAAGACTGAAATTTGGTAATAATTCTCATCTATAGATTGAAAATAAATCGTAGAAAAAGAGCTCATAACAGTTCTACAAACTGCATCACAACTAATTTCCAACTCTCTGAAGCAGACCAACAGTAAAATGAAACTCCAATTAATTATAAGCAAAAACTTAATACTGAAAATATATTCTGTAAATTCAATTTAACCAGCTGCTGTATCTTCTAATATTTTTAAAAGTATACTTAATTTTTTTAAAGCTAACTTAATCATAAAGATTTTTTAATAATTCGAACTTCTATAGCAATGACTATTTTTATATTTTTTATAAACACAATCCAAATAAACATTTAGCACTCCAAAATTAGTTTTATTATCAATTTTTTAAAAATTAATAAAAAAGGTTACAACTCAAATTGTTATATAATACAGATAATATTCATTTACATGGAAAAGAAAGGGAAAAAACACCCAACACTCACCAAAGTTGAAGGGAGGAGGGCAGCAGCAACACAAAACAACACACAAACAAAGAAAACACAATGTTTCAGGTGAAAAATCCTTTTTCAAGTTAACAGAGGTAGGTGGCTGGGCTTGCGCAAGACTTGCGTTCGACGCAGCCATTCATAGAATGCAATAGACCATCGGAGGTGGTGGGGGGAGCAAAGATAATATAACCACGAGTATATGAAAGATTAAAATGGTAGAAAAAATATTAGTTATAAAAATATAAATAAATAAATAAAAATATAATTTAAAATTTTTGTAAATATATGAATCTATTGTACTGGCCAGTGGAGGGTGTATAGGGTGAGGATGGAAGATATTAATGGAAATTAAAGCCTGCAGAATGTCTAGTCTGCAGGATGTGTTGATATGCCAATTCCCACCTGCAGAGTTCAGATTGAGAGGTAGTGTCTGGATGTCCTCTGATGGCTCTGACTGTGAAACAGTTATTAAGGTGACGAGTGTTGTGAGTACTGGCATGGTGAGCAACAGGGAGGTCCAGGTTTTGGGAGTAAACTGTTTGTCTGTGACCATTCATTCTGATGGATAATGAGTTTGAGGTCAGGCCAATGTAGGAACTTGGACAGTGGAGGCAGGTAAGCTGGTAAATGAGATGGGTGGTTGTACAAGTGGCATGACCTATTATGTGATAGGTTTCACCAGTAGTCAGGTTGCAATAGGCAGTGGTAGGTGGATGCATATCACAAGTTTTGCAATGGGGTCTCTTACAAGGGAAGGATCCAAACGGTGGTTTAGGATCATGAGAGGGTTGATATTTATGTACAAGAATGTTTTTTTATATTAGGTGGTCTGCTGAAGGTGACTCAGGGTGTTTTGGGAAGGATAGTGGGAAGAATGTGGTGCATTTCAGAAAAGGACCTAAGAAAGTCATAGTCTATACGAAGAATTTGGTTTAGCGATTCCAGGACAGAAAAAAACTGGTTGAAAACAACAGGGTTCTGGTTGGCTTTAGGTTGTTTGTGTCAATGTGGGGGACAGTTCCTGACTCTTGGAAGCTGTGTTTGAACTAGTTCTGGAGGATAATTGTGGTTTATGAGTGCCTGTGTCAGATTGTTGATGTACAGAGTAAAGGATTCATGATCAGAGCAGATGCTTTTGCCTCGAATGACTAGGCTGTATGGAATTGAACGTTTAATATGATATGGATGGAAGCTATCAAATGGAGAAATTGTTGTAGGTTAGTGGGTTTTATGTGGACAGAGGTGTGTAAGTGACCATTCCGTACAGAGATATCTACATCCAGACATGTCAGTCTGAGAGTAGGACCAGGTGAAGTTTAAGGAGGAGAAGTTATTCAGTGATTACAAAAAGTCAAGAAGGAGATTTTCACCTTGGGTCCAGATCATAAATATGTCCTGAACCACACGGTGGGTTGTCAGGTAAACTTTTGAAGAAAACGTTACTCTAGTCTGCCAATGAAAAGGTTGGCATAGGAAGGTGCCATGCGAGGGCCCATAGCAGTGCCTCGAATCTGATGGTAAACCTGAAACTGGAAGAAAATGGGCGTTCTGTGAGTGGCTGCATCGAATGCAAGTCTTGTGTAAGCCCAGCCACCTACCTCTGTTGACTTGAAAAAGATTTTTCACCCGAAATATTGTATTTTCCTTCTTTTTTTGATTGTTTTGTGTTGCTGCTGCTCTCCACCCTTCTACTTTGGTGAGTGTTGGGTGTTTTTTCCCTTTCTTTTCCATGTAAATATTGCCTCGCTGTACATCTTTCCCTTCATTGTTACCTAGATTATATTATTTTTTTATTTTAATGTTTTAATATAATTAAGCAACTAAAAACTATTTTAGATATTACTAAGGAAATAATGCCAGCAATATGGAACCTAACCATACATTAACAATCAGGAATAGTTTATTTTATACATATCTACACAAAAAAAGAAAGTGGTCATTTAACAGACACTACAATATTTGGTTACAATTAACCAGTTGAAAACAATTAAATAATTACAAAAAGATTATATCTGACATAAACTTGCAACACTGCACAGTCAACAGTTATCTTCTCTAAATGATCACTTTGTAAATATGTATGCAAAAATATATTCACTAACAATTAACCTTGCAAATTACTTTGTAATTTAAAGTTTCAAATTGATATAACAAGCAACATTTAACTATCTATTTGTAAATTAAGTGCGTAAAAGTTCATTCCAAACAACCAGAGATCATGCAGTTCAAAGCCATCTACCATTAAGTGCATAAGCATTCTCACATATCTAAGAAATCACATAAATTTCATTTCTATTGACCCCTACCTCATGCCTTCAACAGCAGTCAGTGACCACTAGACTTACCTTCTCTATCATTTCTCTGTTTTTACTATCATAAAAAAAGTGTTACTTATTTAACACATACTGAAAATTTGGAATAAAAATATTGTAAAATGTGTGATATCATTTTTATTTAATCCAGTGACAGTGTTCTTAAAAACCTATTTTACTTTTATATCTAGGTGTTTCGGAAGAATAAAGTTGCTGTTAACAATCTTAATTTAAATCTATTTGAGGGACAAATCACAGTTCTTCTTGGTCACAATGGAGCTGGGAAAACCACAACCATGTCAATGTTAACAGGTAAATTTAATTCGATTTAATTGTGAAGGAATATATGTTCCTGTGTAATATTCCCTTCACATCCATTTTTATTTTTCTTATTAATTTTTATCTTATATTCTTAGTGTGCAATATACTAAACCACCTACCTTTACTTCTTTTTGAATCTTAGTTTAAAATTCTTTTGTATTTGGAAAACTCTTAATCTCTGATTATCTAGTCTACAAGAGGTAATTTTACCACAGTCTTATACCCGAAATCAACTTCCAGCTTGTGGAGCTTGTAACGGCATAACTGGTTAAATGGTTAAATAAATTTGTCTGTCCCTATTGGTTTACTTAATTAGTACTAATGCTGGACAATACATGAGTACATAGTTACATCCATTTCTGAGCAGCTTTAAATCTATTACTGATTCGGTCCAGACACAGTCGCCACAGGTAAATTAAGTCACTCAACGTAGCCACAAGCATGAAACATCCTTCCTGGAATACAGTTAACACATATTTATTACGTAAAAGTTCACAAGCTGCTACAAAACACCGTGTAAACCACCAGATGTATAATTCTAGTCGGACCCCGTAGATCTGAAGATTGCCAGGTTCGATTAAGCAGTGAACAAGACTATTTATAATCGCCAAACCTGCCACACATGTGACGGCATCACACTTCACTGTTCACAGTTCTTACTCATTACAGCTTTGCACTGAAACTGCAACCGACACTTTAATTAAGTCTGTAGTCATGCTTTATAAAGTTCCTACAGCTAACTTACAGTTCACTTGCTCACAGTACATTCAGTTATTACCCCGTGCGCTTACACATCGTCATAGTCTTTCGCCATCTTATCTCTTCCTTCCTATACTCAGTTAGTCTGCTCTGGGGCAAACAATCGATCTATCGATCGTATCGTTACAAGCTGGTCATCTCTTCCCTTCCATACACTAATCTTAATTCTTCCAACAATATCCTTCCCTGCTTAAACACCAGCAAACAACTTAAACTCTCCTACCACTCTCTTAATCCCACTCTGTAAGGGACAAGTGCTATACTGGGTTTAGGATATATGCTTATCACATTAACTCCAACTGCGTAATATGTAGCCACTGGATTATCGATTCCTTGAACTTATTTGCACCGCCACCTGCCTTGATTTAAAGCCCAAGGTAGGAAAGGATAGGTTAACATCATAGAAGAAAGTCAATGATATGGTTTCAAAGTTAAAAGTTCACTATATTCTTCAAAATAATTACAAGTCCAAAAAAAATGATGGAAACTGGAAAATTCTTCACCAAGTCTTTTGATTGCAAGTAGTGAAACACGATCAGACCAGACTAAACCCCTTTTTTGAAAATACGAAAGTCATATGAAATGAGGTCTTTGTGGGTTCCCCGCCAGATAGTATTAATGAAAGACAAGCTTTTGGCAGCTTGCTCTGCCACCATTGTCAGGTCCATTGTACGTATGTAACAACTAGAATTGCACTGGAAGTCTTGCGGATTTTGTAGCAGGCCTGCCTTGTATAGAGCCATACTGTCTTCTGATTGGGCGACTACAAGGCCCATTTCCATTCTGCTTGTCTGTAATTGATCGGCTCTAGAATCAGCTATAGACAGGATAGGATGGATCACAATGTCTAAGAAGTGCAAGCAGCCATTCTCCTCTAACTTCATTGTGAATCTGATATTTGGATGAATTCCTTTGAGGTGGTCCAAGAATTCATAAAGATTATGCATCTCATGAGGCCAAACGACAACTAGAACTGCACTGGAAGTCTCGCAGATCCGTAACGGGCCTGCCTCGTATAGAGCCATACCATCCTCTGATTGGGCAACTACAAGGTCCGTTTCCATTCTGCTTGTCTGTAATTGGTCGGCTGCAGAATCAGCTGTAGATGGGGTAGGACGATATCTCTGCTGCCGGCGTCTTACCATTCATCAGTGGAAAACGTGGTTGTTTCAGAATGGAAGAAGCAGGTTTCCACATGTCACTGAGCCACAGACCCATATCCCTGTTAACATTATTATTGTTCAGCTGTATTTCAATGGCTTCTTTAATGACTGACTCCCAGAAAAAGGAACACTTAGTCAGTACTTTCACATTATCGAAGTCCATACTGTGACCATTTTTGATAACATGTTGTCCAATTGCAAATTTTTCCAGTTGAAACAGTTGGATGTTGCGCTGATGTTCGATTACATGAACTTGATTTTTTTTTCAGATCTTTTTTTCTTACTATTTTAAATTTTACATTTTACCATTTTACATATTTTACAGTGAAAAACTGTCAAATTAATCTCTACAGATACTTTCTTACTGCCAAAGAGTCTCTATTACAATCAGAGATCTTCACTCAGCTTGCATCCATTATAACCGTGCCAAAACTTAACAAAGGAAGATCGGAACTGCGAATTAAGCCAAAGGCTTTTACCATGTAATAATGAGGTTTTAGTAGAAGTTTAGTAGAAAGCCACGATTTCCGAAACAGTTTTGCATTTTACTTGGTCTCCGTCATATTTCATCAAACAGTTCATGGTGTTCCATATTTGTAGTGCTGTAATGTTATACGAGAGCATACAAATATGGGCGATGATATTTATCAATGTAGTTTCCAGTTTTCAATCTCCATCTGTCGATTCTGAGGGTATTTTTAAATTTTTCGAGTGTATGATTCTGCTCCATTGTTATGTAAGTTACAAAATGTGTAATCATCCAGACAACAGCTTGGGTTTTGACGGTTGGGAACAGTTTGAAATCACATCTGAGAAGTCTTGTGTCCGTTAAGGTATGTAAATCCCCACTGGATATTTTGTTTAATTTTGCACGCACCCATTTCCATATGGATCTTGAGACAGTGCAGGATGTGAAGAGATGGTCTCTAACATCAGTCTGATTACAAATATTACACCAGTCATTTTCTGTGATTCCCAGTTCGTAGAGTTTCCTTTTATAAGGATATAAATCATTGACCAGTTTGTATATGTTTGCTTTTTGATCAGTGGATAGAACTGGTAGGCTAATATTTTTCCAAACAGTTTTCCAGTGTAGGTTAATTTTTGCTTCAATTGCCGGTTTCTTTTGAACCTTAAGTGAAAGTGCCTGATATATTATTTTTGTCGTTACTTTTGTGATTTTTTCAGTTTTTTTTAAAATTTCTTTGAGGGTGTTATGGCTTTTCTTAAAGAGCGG
This sequence comes from Vandiemenella viatica, assembly GCA_031002005.1. NCBI lineage: Eukaryota > Metazoa > Arthropoda > Insecta > Orthoptera > Morabidae > Vandiemenella > Vandiemenella viatica. The sequence goes on along the minus strand of JARYHS010008074.1, from coordinate 311,343,559 downwards.
TGACTGTCGATAAGTACTGTTGTTGGTGTTCCATGCAGTTGTAAATGCATATTTTAGAATGTGATATTTGCTATTTAAAGTGTTTATTGTTCTGCTAATAAAAAGTGCATTTGACTTTAGAAGAACTGATTGCAGGCCAAGTCCACCCTCCGATCTTGGCAAGTACAACTGTTCCCGAGCTACCCTCCACTTAGATCTGTCCCAAATGAATTCTCCGACATACATTCGTATCATAGCCATGTGCTTGTTTGGTAATGGCAGTACCTGTGCCACATACCAAACCCGTGCCAAAACGAATATATTAGTGATTTGAATTTTTTGTATTAAATTTAGTTTTCATTCTTTAAAGGCCAGTAATGTTCCAATAACTTTATTTACAATTTGGTCCCAATTTTTTTGTATCATTTCCTGAATATTTGCTTTAAAAAGGATGCCTAATATTTTAATTTCATTGCAAGTATCAAACAATGATTTCGTGACCGAGGCAGCTGAGCCTGAAAGTGGCAGAAATTTCGATTTCATTTTGTTTATTTTTGCTCCGGAGGCTTTTTCATAACATTTTAATAGTTTAATTGTGTTCTCAATATCATGTTTATTGTTGATAATAACAGTTACATCGTCAGCGTAGGCAATAACTGACAACCTGTGTGCAGCTATTGTTACTCCCATCACATTCCGTTCTACAGATCTTATAAACGGCTCTATTGCTAAGCTGAATAGCATCATGGCCAGAGGACTCCCTTGCTTTACTGATCTTCCTATGTTGATGCAATTTCCAAAGAAGCCATTTACCATTACTTTAGACTTCGTGTTGACTACAAAAAGCTTTATTAGCTCAATGAATTGAATTGGAAAACCAAAATGAAACATTGTTTTAAACAAGAAATCATGGCTTATTCGATCAAAGGCTTTATCAAAATCAAGATTTAACAGTGCCCTGTTGATACTGGACATTTGATCCGATAACATAACAATATTCCTTAAGAGCCCTAATCCGTCTGTGATGTTTAAATCTCGATTGGCTCAAGTTTGTCCGAAGCCAATGACTTCCATGATTGCTGTTCTGAGTCTGTTTGCTATGACCTTTTCACTTATTTTTTGATCTGCTGGCAGTAATGTGATAGGTCTGTATTCATTTACACTTGCCGCTTTCTCTCTTTTGGGAATGAGAACTATAATACCCCTACCAAAATCAACTGATCTTGCATTGGCATCTGTGCTTTGCTTAATCATTTCGCATACCTCTGTTCCAATTATATCCCAGTAAGTCTTATAAAATACATAGGGAATTCCATCTTCTCCAGGACTTCTGTTGTTTGGTAGATTCCTAACAACTCTCTCAATTTCGTCATTAGTTATATCCCCGGTAAGCATTTCAGCAGTTTCTGTTGACAAGGACTTGTGGCATGTTGCAAGTACTTCATTTGCAGAAACATCATCTATTTGGCATGGTTTATAGAGTTCAGAAAAATATTGCTTTCTCACCATGAATTTTTGCATTATACCTCGTTGAAATAAGTTTGTTATGTACAATTTTCATTTGAATATCTAAGAGTTTCTCTTTCACTTGCTTTATATCTTGCACTACCTGTTCTCCTGCACTGGCTTTTCCGTTCAGCTCTTGCAATACTCTATAGTAGAACTCTTTCGTATTTCTGATTTCATTTGCCAGCTGATAAGAGTGATACTTGAAAAAATTTTTGATTGTAGGTTTCGCTGTTTCATTCCACCAGTGTTGTGTATTCGGGTGTTTTTTCCGCTTCTCTTTACATGTATTCCATGTATGTTTGAAATTTTCTTTTATTTGTAGGTCTTGTAGGAGAGAGGTATTTAACTTCCAAAAGCCTCTTCTGAACACTTTAGTCCTTGGGAATCCTGTGACCGTGACTAGTACTGCAGAGTGATCAGAAAAGCTAACGGGAATAGTATCAAAGGACGTTAAGTGACCTGCTAATCCGATACTGGTATAGAACCTATCTAACCTGGAAGAAGCATTTTGCGATATATATGTGAATGGTGGCTTTACTACTTTCATCATATCAGTAACGTCTTTCAAATGTAGTCTCTGGATTGTAGATTGAAGTCCCCATGCATTGCGAAACAGACCCGTTTTGTCATACGGATGCAGTACACAGTTAAAGTCTCCTCCTAGAATAATATTGTTTGCGCTAGGATTTATAAACGGTAATAAGGATTCTTGATAAAATATGTTTCGGAGTTTCTCATTTTGACTACCTGAAGGTGCATAGATATTAATTAACAGAGTGGTATGGATTAAACCGGAGGTAATTCGCCCTTCCGGGTCGTACTGAACTTCAGTTAGCTCGAGGCCGGGACGAGTTAAAATCGCTGTGCCCCTTTCGTATGGTCCAACGTTGAAATACTGATTATAAGGATGAACAAAATTGTAATTACTCCTGGAAAATTCTTGCAAGAAAACTACGTCAACATCATTATCAACTAGCATTTGTTCTAGAATAGCCCATTTTATGTTGCTCTTTATGGCTGAAGATTCAGCGAAAGAAACCTACAAACTCTATTCATTGCTATGGGAGGGAGTGCTGGTTTCAATTGGCTGCAATTCTTTTATAGCATCTACCACACTTATTTTCGTATTACGTGCTGCACTAAGATTTGTTGCGGTTTCTTCTTGTTTCTCCTTCTGGTAATTTTGTCTTGTGTGGGTAATATTGCCACAGAACCAGTGACTGTTTTGTCAGCGCAAGTATATGATTCCTCATCATTGGTGATTTCTGAGGTCCCCGGTGTTTGGGGTTTTTTTTTTTATTATTATTATTATTTTCTCTAGCTGATAAGAGATGCTGCGGTTTTCCCTTTTCTTCCATTGAAACCTCATGTATAGCTAATGTCTCCAGCTGCATCGCATTTTCCCCTATGTCACAACTCACAATTTTTTGTTCTGTCGTGGCCGTAGATATTGAATAATCTATATCTGTTGTGTCATTATGAATTACCTCAGCATTTCCTTGGGTGGTCAATTTTTGTTTCATGGGGTTTGAGGATGCGGAGTATTCATTATCAGAATCTGTATCAGAAACACCCCGCTGTCGTTTTTGCCCCAATCCAATCTCCCTGGTTTTAGGGGGAATAGCACTGCATGTCGGAAGTGGAGGAATTTTTTTTCATTATTTAGCGCTTCCTGAAGATTATCATTAATATCCGGAGATATCACAGCTAAATTTTCATTGTGATCAAGATCTTCTGCTCTTTTACGCTGTTTCAAGTTATTTGTCAAAACAAAAACACGTCTCGGGCAATTTTGCTTCAAATGTCCGCTCAAATTGCATATGTGACATGTAGGAAGTTGACCACTATATATTACGTGTGCCTTGAAACCTTCAATAATTATGTGCAAAGGGATATCCTTTTTAACTACCATTTCTACAGAACGGATACCATTATATCCCTGTATAGGGTAATTTTGCGCCCATTTTTCACTCATTATTGATTTTATGTCTCCATAAGTACGCAATGCTTGTGATATGTCCTCATTTTCAATTTCCGGTGGCACATTCAGTATCCTAACTGTTTTAACATCTTCACCAGCATTAGTGACACTTACCTTGCTTTTTGTACCATCGCGATGAATAAAGTCGCGATGGCCTCCATACTGATCTAGAATTTTCTCAAATACAGACTGTTCTTGCAATTTTACATATACACAGTACTCCTCTGTATCCAACTGTATCGCTGCTACATGCTCTGTCTTGATACCAATATCATTTTTGAGCCATATGTGTTCCTCTAAGGCTGTTGGTTGCACATACCTGGTTTTTTTTTTTTTATCAAATGCAAATTTTACGGTGTTCTTCCTGATACCTTGACGGGGAATTTTCAGTAAAAATGTCTCGCACACAGTGGATAAAAAGACACAGAAATAAGAAGCAGTTTTTTTAAACACTGAACAAGTAAAAACTAACCGCCAATGTGGCGATCGAACTAATAAAAAAATGTTTTTTAAGGGAGCGCTATACGATTCTGTTGTCACTGTAAACAACCAAAGATGCTACTTACTTGATGGTGCACCATCAAGTCAGTTTCACTGTGCACTTGGTACTTGATGCTGGATGCTTTGTAGGCTTCATCCATGTTACCAATTAAGGATCCTTTGAGATGTTTACCTATCTTCCAGTATCCATCTGTCTCATACTCAATAATTGGGGGAATCTTTGGCTATTGTGTTTGTTGGGGCCTTTCACTGTCAGTTATAGAATCAGATGCAGTGGTATTTAGGTCCTCTAGGGATCGAATCGATTCACTGTGAGCACATTCACCACGAGAATCAAATCCTCAGCCTCCATGGGAAGTGCACTCACCTTTTCAGAGTGCTGTCGCTTTGGGTCTGGGGGCTGTTGGGTGGACATGGTCTGGGTAGGCCTTGCAGGCTCCATGGCAGGCTGGGAGACTGAAGCAATTGACACAATAATAATACAGTAACTAATCTACACTTAACCTAACTATCTGACTAAAGATGTGGTGTATTGTACTAGTCCTTTGTTGTCACCGTTAGGTATCTAGATGAGAAACAACCCTACGCCTCACGGTCGGGAGTTCCACTCAGGAAGTAGACCGTGGAGCGGTAATACCCTATGGCCTCAGAAAAGTACCTATCACTGTGGCTGTTCCATAGTATCTAACCTAACCAAAACTCAGACGGGTCTGCTTTGCCAGTCTTACAACATTTGCTTTGCTTCGTTGTCATTGTAGCAGTGCCATGTGGTGATAGCTACAGCATCTAGTTGCCACTGCGGTCCCGTCTTCCAGGGATCGCTCGGCGTGATGCACACACTGTCAGTGCCTGACAGTGACTGGATGACTACAAAAAAAATGTGTGGATCATATTTATAGGTTCGGCATCCATCCGCGAGGCCAAAGTTCAACTTGAGCAAATAGTTCTTCGATCTTGGCTCCTACAGCTTCTACCATTCGGAAACTTTAACAGTAGCTACATATGAGGGTAATTAACAATTTATATCCTTATAAAAATTTCTGTAGCTGTAACGGATTTTCTGTAAAGAGGTCATTTAGTAATATTACGAAATTTGTTAATAATTTTATCAGTTTTGATGTTAGAGGGTTAAAACAAAGTTTTAACAGCTTCTAATGGAATTAGCTTTCTTTTGGTACCAAGTATGTCATGTTTATCCTTCTTTGGCTAATATTATTATCATGGCTTTAATACATATTTTAATGGCTTCTACAGGTTCTCAAAAACCTAAAAAGCTGTTTTCCTAGTCTCTAGCTGCTATATCTGATTTATAATTAATTTCCCATACAATATCACTGTATTCAAGAAATGTTTTGACCAAAGCTTGGTAACCTAGTTGCCCCACATTCCCTAATCATCCTCTCCAATAAATAAAGGATTTTGAAACCTTTTCCCACCACTTGTCCAATTTTTAGTTTATTATCAAATGTTTTTCCAAGAAAATTTCACTTCAGACCTTCAATGAGCAAATTTTTCCTAACTCTATAATCCTATACAACCTTTAGTGCATTATCAGTGTAACTAATAAGTTGATTATTCTTCTAAATTCATTCCATGTTGACTTGTTCTGCCTACATCACACTAAAGCTGTTCACTATCCTCTCCCCTTTCAGTTCTATTACACAACGTTATGTCATCTTCAAACAACATGATATATGACTGTAAACTATAACAATAATGACGACAATAGCAAGAAAAAGGACACGAGCTGGAAAAAGGATAAAACCCTCTTTGGTACGTGGAATGTGCAAGCACTAGCACACAAAGATGAGCAAATAGATGATAACTTGAACAAGAAAGGTGTTAAGATAGCAGTCATAACAGAAACCAAATACAAATTGAAAGGTAAAAAGGACACAAACAACTACCTTCAAATTTTCAGTGGCGTTGACAGAAATATTAGAACATATGCAGGAGTCATGGGCATGATACATAAATCGCTTAAGTCAAAGATAGTACATTATACATTCAGGAATGAGCAGATAATAGAAATAAGACTAAAAATGCAACGTGGTTTGCTGACAGTTGTGAAGATTGAAGATAAGATAGATGCTTATAGGAGATATCTAGCAACAAAGAAAGCAGAGAATTTTACTGAATATAAGAGGAAAAGTTTTATTGCTAAAAGAGAAACTCGGAAAAGGCACAGAGAACAATGGGACCACTTCATCAACAATCTGGAAGGAGATGTAACAATACCATCACCCACAACATTCAAAATTATTAAAAAGTTAAACAGAGAAGTAAGATGTGACTCAGACATTCAAGTAATAAACAAAGAGACATGGCTAAAATATTTTCAACAGTTGTGGACCCAAAATCAAGCAGACAATCAACTGGAGATCATGTCACTACCAGAAACTAACAGCCCGGATGACATTCACTACAAAGAGTTAGAATCAGTGTTGAAAGCCTGTAAAAGTAACAGAGCTCCACGAGAGGATGGCATTCATATTGAACTTTTTAAATTCAGTTACAGGAAATTTAAAGAAAGACTGTTCAACTTTATCAACAGGATCTGGAGAGGAGAATACCCACCTCAAAGTTGGCTGAGGCCAATTGTCATCCCAATTCACAAAAAAGGAGATGTCAAGGATTTCAATAACTATAGAGGAATAAGCTTGTACAATGCTGGTTATAAAATTTACAAGCATTATTAAATCAAAACTGCAAAAATTTTATGAACCACTACTTGGAGAAGAACAGAAGGGTAGATCAGGTGCATATGGCTATTTCACACTCAAGATGGTAATTGAGAAAAGAAAAGAGTTTAATCTGGAAACACACCTGGCATTTATTGATTTCAAAAAAACTTTCGATATAATCGACAGAAGAAAACTTTGGTTAATTCTGGCGGAAAGTAACACCCCACCACAGATCTTAAAAGCAATTCAAAACTTCCACAGCCACAATGTAATCACAGTCAGAATCGGACAACAGCTATCGGAATGGAAACCCATTAATCGAGGAGTGAGACAAAGATGTTGCCTATTGCCACTTTTATTCAGCATAGATATAAATGTAATCATTAGTAGCTGGTGACAAAAACCCCATGGTAGAATAAAAGTAGACAGACAGACCAACCTGGATACATTACTGTTTACAGATGACCAAGTGATTTTTGATGAATCAGGAGATGACCTGCAGAGATTGGTTTATAACCTCCATATGATAGCAAAAGAATACAGCATGGAGATTTCCTTCAATAAAACCAAGGTTATGGCCTTTGTTGGAAAAAAACACAAAAAACCAAAATCTCAATAGACAACATGCCCATAGAACAAGTGGCAGGATTTAAATACCTAGGTTACAACCTCAGTTACACCCTAGAAACCGATATGCAACAAAAAATTACAAATTACACGGAAGTTACAAGAATAATAAATAACACTTTCAGACCCTCCCTAGTTCAACGGCACACAGGAATCGGGCTATAACACCCCAGTTACACCTACACTACTGTATGGCAGCGAGGCCTGGACACTACACAAAGGTGATGAATGAAGACTAACGGTCGCTGAGATGCAATTCATGGGAACAGCTGGCTACACTTTACAAGACAGAAAGAGATCTGATGATATCCTTAAATAACTTATAGTAAAACCAATTCTCCAAACTGTACAAACCTACAGAACATCTTGGACAGACCATGTACTGAGGATGAAGACAGACCAGATCCCACAGAAAATTCTCAAATACCATCCCAGAGGCAAAAGAGATGTAGGAGGACCACCAAGAAAATAGATTGAGACCGTAACAGGACACCAGGCCTACTGTTGGACAGGAAGAAGAAGAAGAAGAAACCATAACAAAATCACTTATTAGAATAATAAACAGTCTCTATTTGTACAAAATTTTGAACAAAAAATAAAAAGGGTTAGTTAAGTTTTAAATTTTGGTAAAAATAATTTGTAATACAGAGACTGTATAGTAACAAAAAAGAAACAGGAAATAAATTAAACCGAGATAGAATTACGACAGTTTGCACTTTTAGTGAACCGACCTTCGTGCTGGTATAATCATGTCAAAATTTCAATGAAAGTAATGTAAAATGTTGTCTATTTAGATTTACTTTTTCCTAAGCAAGGAATAAAGTTATTTTAAAATTTTTAGTGCTTTTTTTTTTTTTTTAAGGCGGTTTTTATGTTTTTTTAAACAATTATTTAATTTCTAATGGTATTATAGTTCGTTTGGTATTTTAAATATGCCACAGCAGTTCCCATTTCGCGAACTTTCTGGTAGCTCAGAGATTAAAGCGCTTGCTTTCAAAGAAGAATTCTGTCTTTATATACCACAACCACTTCCAGAACGGGGTGAATTTGGCGTTGTGTTAAGGAATGTCAGTCTATCTTTCGATCTTATCATAACATTTGTTAAAGCTGCTGCTCGATAACTGAAACATGTAACATCTGGGCATTAATACATACCACATACAGAAATCTCTCTGGAATATATCTGTTTGCTCCTGCATCACACAAAAAATATAGATTTTTAATTGGTTTTCACAACGTGAAAGCTTGGGAGCAAAGTTGAAATCTGAAGTACATGTTGAGACATTACGACACATTTATTTTTTCAATATTATGTCATCACTTAAAAATAGCTTAACTGATTTTGACGGGATTTAAAACTGTGGATTTTTGTAAAGAACATTGGAAATTAAAAGGGGCGAGGGTAAAAGGGAAGTGGGATTGAGCTTTTGTATACCAAATGTAGACTGCCTTTTCTGATTGATTTAAAGTATACATGTGTAAATTTCTATTGATATCAGATAAAACTGTAGGTATGTTTTTAAAAAAAAAAAACAATTAAGGGGTGTGGATATGAAGAGTAGTTTGGTATTTGTAAAGCTAGTGTGGGCAGTATTTTTCTCTTTGTTTTAAAGTATACATGTGAAAATTTCCACCGAAACCAGATAAAAACTGTAGCTATGTGTAAAGAACATTTGCAAAAATTAAATGGGGTAAGGGAGAGAGTGGTAGGGTTTTGTAAACAGAATGTAGATACTATTTTTCTGTTGTTTTTCTTTTAAGTACACATGTGCAGTGTTCCATAGAAATCTGATAAAACTGTGGGTATCTATAAAGAACATTGGAAATTAGGAGGGGTGGAGGTAGAAGGTAAGAGGGGTTGGGCTTCAGAAACCTAATTTAAACACAATTGTTCTGTATATTTTAAAGTATACGTGTGCAAATTTCCTTCAGAATCGGATGGAAACAAGATTAAAGGATGGAAAGGAAGGAGTGGAGTTTGGACTCTCAAAACCAAATGTAGACAGTATATTTCTGTTTGTTTTGCAATATACATGTGCATACTTCCTTCAAAATCAGAAAGAAACGGTAGCTTTGTATAAAGAACATTGACAGTAATTAATGGGGTAGAAAGGGGGATAGGGTTTGCATTTTTGTGAAAGCTATTTGGACAGTATTTTTCTTTTTCTATTTCTTTTAAATTATACGCATGCTGTAGCGATGGCGCTAATTTTGGAATATCGATCAGAGAGGAAAGGGATATTTGTTAGATTTCATTCGTCTTTATTGAGTTGCTAGCTGTGGGCCTCGGTGAGCGAGCCAGGTTCCCAGTCGGCCGGACAGGAAGCGAGCTTTGTTATCAGAGTAATACCACACGAGCTTCAAGGTTGACAGCTGAAAGTTTCACTCGCGTAGCCTGGGAAATGTGTGGGTGGCGAGTTTCCCTTTCGTAAGCACTGAGTGCGTGAGATTTACCGTCCCCACCCTGTTGAACCACTGAACGCCAGTTATGAACTCTAAAAGTAACCACGTGAATGGTCTAGCCAATTATAGGGCGAGATGCCCCCTCCACCGCTAATGGTGCAGACGACGCTCTGTAGCTAGTTGAACGGGGAGTCTACCACCATCTTCGACTCAAGAAACATCTACAAGAATTAAGGTAACACCGAACCATCTGATATTCCTACGCTTGTTGCTTAAAGATTTATAGTCAGTCATTCAAGTCACTCATTTCAAGGGATAGGTCCTGTGTAACAGTTGATTATCGTAAAAGGTTATAGGTGCCTAGAACGGAGTATAAGTAAATGTTTTGTGCCATCATGATTTCAGTCTTATTGTGTGTTATGTCATGTTGGATGTTTTCATCAAGTTATAGAATAAATTATAGAGTTTACTGAATAGGTGTGTTTCCCTTCAAGAATACCTTGCCATTAGTTAAGAATTAAAGTATTAGCATTCAATAGTGACTCGTTTCCTCCAGTAAGTAACATGTCTAGTTAAGCCGCACTAGCAAACGGACAGTTGCTTAGCAGTAACCTTGTTTCTTGTCTCAAGCAGCGACTAACAGGTGCATTACCTGCTTCGATCAGTCTAGCTAACTGTAGAAGTATATTAAACCGCTAGTTGTCTATCAACATAATGATGCAATTGTTGGTTGAAACTGAACCGGCAGCAGTCTCGTTGATAGAACCCACGGTATGTAGCGGATTTGCCGCTCGATTCGCTACAATGCGAAATTCCACCGAATCGAATCAAAATGTGGGTTTTGTACAAATATTAAGGGAAGGGGAGCTAGGATAGGTTTTTTATTTTTTGTTCAGAGATCTTATCCATAAAAAATTACATATATATGTGCCAACTTTAATAAAGATCGGTCAAATGGTGTCGACTGTAGCTTTCTAAAAAGAAATTGACAAAAATCAAGGGGATGGAAAAGGGGTTCATTTTTTGCAAACCAAGAATTGGCATCATTTTTCTCTTTGTTTTATAGTAAAAATTTGCTAAGTTCTGTCTAAACCGGATAAAAACTGTGGTTGTGTATAAAAATTAAGCAGTTTAATGGGGAGAGGGGGTGGTTTTTAGATCTTTTGGTCAGACACCTTCTTCGTGAAAAAAATACATATAAGCACCAACTTTCATGGTAATCGGTCAAACGATAGCGACTGTAGCTTTTTTAAAGAACATTGACAAAAGTTAATGGGGTTGAAGGAGTAAAGGGGTTGAGCATTGGCAAACCAAATATTGACAAGATTTTTCTCTTTGTTTTAAAGTATACATGGGCAAAGTTCAATAAAAATCAGACAAGAAATGTAGATTTCTATAAAATGAAGGGGTGTAAAGGGAGAGCAGTTAAATGGTGTTGACTGTAGCTTTTAATAAAGAAAAATGGCAAAAATTAAGGGGGTGGATAGGGGGAGAGGGGTTCAGTTTTTTAAAACCAAAAGTTGACAGTAATTTTTTCTTTATTTTTGGCTATATATGTCCAAAGTTTCATCGAGATCGAATAAAAAATGTGGATATGTATAAAAATTAGGGGGCGGAGGGAGGTAGAAGGGGTGGTTTCTCAATGAAATTCATATGGGACCACTTTGGATGTATACCCTATCCACTAAAACAATTTAATTTAAATCGGTTCAAAATTGGTGAAGATATCGCTGGTCATACAAAAAAAAAAAAAAAAAAAAAAAAAAAAACAGACGAATTGAGAACCTCCTCCTAAGTCGGTTAAAAAGTGTTTAAAATGTTTAGATCTAATTCATATTAAAATTTGAGAACAATCGTAAAGGTGTGGTTGAAAAGTCTGTAAATGTTCCTAGTCAGTACTGATGACATGACATTCAACAATCATGAACATTATGGAAGAAAAAAGGGAAGAAGTACCCCTAGTTTGACAAGAGGCTACATAATGGTTGGCAGGATGGACATGGTTGTCATTACATGGATAGCATTGTTAATGAGTTACCAAGAGAAATGATGAATAATTTACCAAAAACGTTGAAAGAATTTAAAGATTAAATTTGTAGAGGGCAAATGTAGGTGGGTGCAGGATAGGGGGAAGATGGGGGTGTAGGGAAATTGCAATTAAATTGAATTAAATTAAATTAAATTTAAACTTCGTTTGTGTTGTTGGGTGGGGTTAGAGATATGAAGACTGTAAGTAGCAATTTATTCCTGGGCATTATTTTCGACTTAGAAGTATTCAATGATGGTAGCAATTTGGATTTAGAAAAATTTTGAACAACTGAAAGAACGTTTAATAAAGTATCAGTTTTAAACATATCGTTTTTATCTTCTAACCTTTAAAATGGATCTTTATAATTTTATTTATGTAGAAAAGTGGTTAGGTCTATCTATCAAATAATTAGTTGTAACATCACAGTTACCTTCCGCTGAATCTGAAGTAGTGCCTGAGAAGCGGATTAACACATTGTTTTGAGTCAGTCTGTAGCTGGCCACCGCAGGAGTCAGGCCCGGATTGTCGCAGAGCGCGGCTCCCATAGCCAAAGCATTGGCATATATAGCTACTGTGCAATGTAATTTTAGTGTGTGGACTTTGTTTAAGAAGAACTTGACGTGGCTGAGAGGAACAGTGAGTGTAAAGAGTGAAGTTGGAACAGTACTGAGACGAACTGTGAAGCTAGATAACTTAGTTGAAAGCAGACACAAATGCTAATTTTCCTTTCAAGCATTCCGTAATCTTTCGGATAATGAAATTTCGATTAGCTTTTACCTTGAAATTTGATGGTGGCCAAACCAGTTGGTGAGTGTTAATGTGCTTTGTCAATAAACTTGTCTTGGTCAGGATTATTTATTAATGAACATTATGACTTTTTATTAATTGTTCTCCCACCTACGGCTTAGAACAGGCTTGGTTCCATCATGATGACTGCGTTCACAACTGCAACATTAACGAACCACATTAATTAGTAAATTAATTAACTACAAGGCGTCTTACAGAACTTACTAACTGTTATCAAGAATTTATTTTAAAATCAAACCCATTCATCAAGGTCAAACATGTCTTGCATAGCCCATAGTTCACCAGTAGTTGGCACAAGACTAGACTGCTGTGTGGGGCAGTTGAGGCATCTTATATACAGGATCAAATGTTTGAGAAAGTATTTCCAGAACTTTCTATACTTAACTGAATTTAGCATAATGTTATAAAACAATCTAGAAAGGATTAGATAAGTGAGAGAAAAATCATTAGTAGATGCTGGGAGTTGTTCCTGGGTCGCCCGATGGTAGACGAGCGCTGAACCACTGAGCCAAAGTGATGACTCACTCCAGGCTGAGTCGAGTGACTTCATCTGGAGGCACGTGTAAAGTATTGCTGGTGTAATGGCGTACTGCAAAGTATCGCCACATCTAGTTATTTATTTATTTCTGTCTCTTAATCATGACAAATTTATATATTAAGAAAAAAAAAATATTTTTATTTTAGCTCAGATGGCTGTTATAGAGGATATTAAGAGCGGTGATCTCTGGTTTCTTACTCGCGGATGTTGTGAATTGATACCAGCTCTTTTAAATTACTTTTAATATTAAATAACGTGTAGAAATATTTATCTGGTGGTGTGTTTAGCGAATTTGAGTGTAGTAAAAGTATCATAGTTTAAATAGTTCAAAAAGGTGTTGGTTCGACAACTTTGAAACACGTGTGTTTGTTTACTGTATACTAATACCCGCTAAAAGGAATTAATCTTCTATCAGTGAAGGAAACAAGAAGTAACTAACAGGTTTATTGTTAAAATTGATTTGCTTGCGTGGTAAACGGAGAAAGGTGTGTCTTGTGGAAATTATATTGCAAAATAAGGAAAGGTATTTATAGGTTAAGTTACAACTCTCTTCTTGGCCCGTATTTTATTTTGTTTAATATCTCAATGAGCATGAAGTGTGGTGGCTGTCGCAGGGTTGTAAAGCAGGAAAACAGCTGTAATGATTGTGGAGTTTGTTTTCATCCGAAATGCGGCTACATGGAAGCTGAAAATGCGCTTCACTCTCCTTGGAGTTGTTTGACTTGCAAAAGTAGGAAGGAAAAGAGTGAACTGGAAAGTAGGATCTCTTTTCTCGAATCCACATTGGCTGAATTAACCAAAGAACTCAATGTTTTGAAGGCTGAAAAAGCAGCATTAAATGTTAAGGAATTCCATTGGACTGCAACCAAAACTGGAGGGAAACAACAGGACCTGAATTCTACAAATTTTCAGTTGGAAGTTTCCAATACTTTTGGGTTGTTGGAGAATCTAACTGAGGATGTATCAGATACCACAGTAGGGCTGTCTCATTGCAATAAAGTTGTAAAAAAGCACACATTGTGCAAAGCTCGTAAAAAGAAATCCAAGAAGGTGTTATTGCTTGGAAGTAGTCACGGTAGGGGATTAAGTGCAATGTTACAGTCAAGCTTGGGCTCTGATGTTGAGGTGTGTAGTATTTTTAAGCCTAATGCAGAACTTGGCAATGTTGTAGATGAAATTTCAAACCTGGGGAAAGATTTTACTAAAGAGGATCATATAATTATAGTTGGGGGTCCTGGAAATAGTCTGTCCAGAAATCTCAATTATTGTGTTGAAACAGACATTGACAACATTGCTAAAAACACCACTCACACAAATGTTGGTTTTGTTGACCTCTTCAAGCGTTATGATCAACCCTGGATGCGTGGTCATGTACAGCGTACACAGGCAGATCTGAAGCGTGCATTGTGTCAGGCTGACCGAACACACATTGGTCTGATAGATGTTTCTTGCATAACACGGAGTGACCATACCTCCCATGAACTACACCTGAATGGTCGGGGCAAGCAGAGGCTAACGCAAATGATTGCCAGTAGCATCAGGAGAGGCAGGTTGGATGTGAACCCCATCCCAGTGGTAATTGGTGGTAGGACTCAGTCTTTTTTAGGCCAAATTTCAAGAGTAGGAAGAGTTATTTAAGAAATGTACATAATGATATTACAGTAAAAAATAAAGAATGTCAGTCTAAAATAGCTTTGTTCCATCAGAACATTAGGGGTATCGCAAGCAAAGTTAATGAGTTGATAATATCTATAGAAGAAACCCAAAAATCATTGAATCTTAACATAAATATCATATTTATAAACGTTTCTCGGGAAACAAACCGAGTGATGTTGTTATTAATGCACAATATTTCGGCGACTTTATTCTCCGTCGCCATCTTCAGGTGCAGTAGCAAGTCTTGAAGTCTACCTTGAAGTCAGCCTTGAGCGTGTTGTTTGTAAACTGGCATCGCCAAATATTGTGCATTAATAACAACATCACTCGGTTTGTTTCCCGAGAAACGTTTATAAATAAACAACGCCGAGAAAGATTACATTCATTTATAAATATCATATGTCTGACAGAACATCATCTGAAGAATTCTGAAATATGTCTCCTCCCTTTTATTGTATATAGATTAGCTTCATGTTATTGCAGGTCAGAGATGAGAATGGGTGGTGCAGCAATATATGTAAGAGAAAATACTGAGACAAAATCGTTAGATGTAAGTAAATACTGTATAGAACAAGATTTTGAATGTTGTGCATAGAACAAGATTTTGAATGTTGTGCAATACAGTTAGAATTAGAAAACAAATATCTTATAGTGGTGACAGTTTGTAGGGCTCCCACAGGAGACTTCAGTAAATTTTGTAATAAACTTGAAGCGGTTCTAATAAATTTATCATGAACTAAAAGGGAAATTATCCTCTGTGGAGACTTCAACATAAATTTTGCTGTAGAATGTAACCAGACAGATTATCTTCCAGGAATGCTTAGATCATTCAATCTCTATCAAACTGTAAATTTCCCACTAGAACACAAAAAAATAGTAGTACCATTATTGATAACATTTTTGTAGAGCCCAATAAATTAGAAATACATGGAACAATGCCAATGGAAAATGGTTTGTCAGACCATAATGCTCAAATAATTACTCTGGATGTTGTGGGAAATGAAAATAACAAAAAGAAAGGATTTGTCAGAGTTAGGCCATTAAAGAACAATTCAATAAAAACATTAAATGATGAACTTCTCAATGAGGACTGGAGCACTGTTTATAAATTAAAAGGGGTAAATAATAAATTCAATTACTTTCAGCAAAAGGTTTTTGGAAATTTACGAAAGGTGTCTCCCTACAAAACTAGCTCCAATTGGTCAAAAACGAGTAAACAAAAATTGGGTTACAGTTGGTATTAAAACATCTTGCAGACATAAAAGGGAATTATATATAAAAGTTAGGAATACTGATAATAGGCTTCTCAAACAACATTACAAAACATACTGTAGAAATTTAACCAAAGTAATAATAGAATCTAAACGTTTGGCCATAAATGATGAGATTAGTAGTTCAGATAATAAGATAAAAAGTGTTTGGAACATTATTAAAAGGGAAACAACTGTATCATCCCCTGAACACAAACCTATATCTATAAGCGTTAATGATAAACTTGTAAATGACCCCTCTTATGTAGGAAGTGCTTTCAATAACTACTTCTTAACAGTTGCTGAAAAAATAAAAGGAAAATATAAAGGGAATATGGATGCTATAGCAATACTTAAATCCTTGTCACCAAAAACAGCACCTATGTCTCTATTTCCCACCAGTCAAAATGAAATTGAAAAAATTATTAAATCCCTCAAAAATAAAAAGTCATTTGGTTATGATGAGGTTTCAACCCATGTAGTGAAACAATGTAACACCAGCATTAGTAGAGTTATTAGTCATATTTGTAATAGTTCTTTTGAAGAAGGTATCTTCCCTGACTCACTCAAGAAGTCAATAATCAAACCGCTTTATAAAAAGGGTGATACCTCAAAAATTGAGAATTACAGACCCATTTCACTTCTACCATTCTCAAAAATCTTTGAAAAAGCAATGTACAGAAGGGTGTATGCACATCTACAAAAGAATGACCTACTCAGTAAAGTACAGTTTGGTTTTAGACAAGGCGTTTCAACAGATTCAGCAATTTTTGCTTTTGTAAATAACATACTGGAATCAATGCATAAAAAATTAAATTCCCTAGGTATATTCTGTGATCTTGCTAAAGCTTTTGACTGTGTTGATCATGAGATTCTACTAGGTAAATTAGACCACTATGGAGTTAGTGGTAAGCCAGGACTTTGGTTTAAATCTTACCTGGAAAATAGAAAGCAATGTGTATCACTGAAAGATGCTAATACAGGAAATGTTATAAACTCAGAATGGGGTATACTTAAATGTGGTGTGCCTCAGGGTTCAATTCTTGGCCCTCTGCTGTTCTTAATCTATATAAATGATCTCCCACATATACTAAGTGATAATGAACACATGGTACTCTTTGCAGATGATACCAGCATATCGTTGAAAGACCCATCAGCACAAAACCTCGAAAACACAGCAAATTATGCTATAAAGAAAATTAACAGGTGGTTTAGTGCCAACAAACTAATACTTAATGTAGAAAAGACACAGTTACTTCAGTTTGTTACAAAAAAATAAAACAAAGGACAGCTATAATGTGATATCAGAAGGAAAAGCAATCAATGAAAGTAATTTCACAAAATTCCTGGGTGTATATATAGATAACAAATTGAACTGGAAACAGCATATTCAACAACTTCTTAAAAAACTGAATTCTGCAACATTTTCACTTAGGGTAATATCTAGAATAGCTAATATAGAAACCAGAAAGTTAGTATATTTTGCATGTTTTCATTCCCTGCTCACTTATGGCATCTCATTCTGGGGAAACTCGTCACAAGCACAGAGGGTATTTAAATTGCAAAAACGTGCTATAAGAACTATTTGTGGAGCAAGCCCACAGACGTCGTGCAGAAATCTATTTAAAAACCTGGGTATACTAACAATGCCAGCACAATATGTATACTCTGTACTATCATTTGTAGTGGAAAATCCTGAACACTTCAATCTTAATGCTGACATACATAGCCATAATACTAGGAATAAATATAATATTCACAAGGATTACAAATCACTGTCAATTGTACAGAAAGGGTTAACATTTACTGGAGCTTCCTTATTCAATGTCTTACCAACAGAAATTAAATGTTATCTACAAAAACCCAACTACTTTAAGTCCAAACTGAAAGAGTTTCTGCTTCAGAATCCATTTTACTCTGTAAAAGAATTTTCTTCTTGGAATTTGGTAACTAAGAATGACTGATAAAATAGTATATATGGTGTATGGAAGGGAAAGGTGACAAAGTTGTCCACAATTACTAAAATGATATATGGTTTTTCTTTCTGTTGAAACTTTTGACAAATGAAGTAATTACACTGTTTACAAAATTTCACTCATATATAGTAACTAACATGGGATAGCATGCACTCAAAAACTGCTGTAAAAAATTATGATACTAACAAGTTTTTAAGTAATTGACTGCTTATGAGTTGTGGTAACTGGTTGGTAAGAAAATAACTGGTTGTTAGATGCTGGTAACAAGTTTATACACTGTTCCACATAATAAGTATTAACTAACTCGGGATTGTATTTGTAGATTACAGGAAATATTGGTTATACTAATGGGTCATAACTAACTTCTTGTCAATATATAATATTATCAATTATATAGTAATATTGACATTACTAATAAGTGTATGTACTGTTCCACATCCCCGAGATTATTCTCACATGGGATCAAAGTAAACATATCTATCTATCTATCTATCTTATATCATTAGTCTACTTTATATCCCCACTACTGGTTCAATTCCCACCCTTCCCTCTTGTTTCATCTTTGTTTTATTCATGTGTTATCTCTGTATGTGTACACATCACCCCGGTATGTGTAGACATCACTCTACTTGTCATATACCTCACTACCTTTATGACTAAGGTTTAAACCAAAATATTCTAAGGCTTATTCATTTCTTTGTGTTCATCTAGCCCTCTGTAGCTAACTGACAAGTTATTTTCCCTATCTTATTTCTATAATCATTTTGTTATACAAGAAGTATGTGTACCACTGATTAAATGAGGTTAAAAAAGAGAACAGTGATAAATTCTGCAAATAAAACTATAAAACTAAAAAGCAAACACACACACACACATTTAACTAAATGTTTAATATAAAATTAATGATGCTAGTTAATATCATACTACTAATGAGCAAAGCTTTAAAATACCAGAATGCGCAATGATGTAGATAGTCTAGCTAGTGATGTAAATATTACAGCATCTAATGAATATAAATAGGAGCAGTGGATGTAGACTAATTGTGACAAGGAAATGTATTTTGTATGGCAAAATAAAGATGTGGGTTATAGTTTGCGGAACATGCTACACCATGGTCAATGCAATAACAGCTTCCCACCCATTCTCCATTGCCCCTACACACCTGAAGGGCAGGCACATTGCACATCTGTGACAGGACGTACTCCCCTCCCAACAGTAATATAACAAGCGCAATACACTACGTTTTAGTAAATCAGCCTGCATTGGTCCAAGCACAAGAAAAGGAATTCAGTTCTAGCAAAGAGTTGACCCACATACATTACTTGGTCAAAGAGATGTCCAGAGTCATCAGGCAAAATGTTGCCAAAATCAAAACTGATTCACCTCAACAATAGTCTAAAGGAGCAAAAGATTATAAAACTGTAGTTTGTGACATTGTCAGTCAATTTAGTGATAGATGTAGTGATATGAACACTTTCTTTAATAAAGAAAGATTGTACATATATTCACCAATTCATGGAGTCATTGCTTATGTGATCCACAAGTGTGATATAGGAATTTTGAAATATGATTGATAACAAAGGAACTAGACATATGTAGGGGTGGAGTGAGGAAAAAAAATTACCATGACATTGTATCCTTTAGAAATATACACTGCAGTATCAAACACCAGCAATTATTCCTCTATCATTTAGCCAAACAAAATTTTTCATTTTCTGATTATAGACATGATCAGCTTATAAGGTTTCCTTCTTATTTATAAATAAACACAATTATATTTTACAATTTCCAGTATCAGATCAGTTGTAAGGGATCTTTATTTATCCTCTATCTCCATAACTGGGTTAATACCACAGCTGAAAGTAAATTATCGTTTAAATGAAATAACTTATTTGCAAACATCAACTCAAATAGTTTATTACACTTTTACAATAACAATTACTATCTATTTATCTTTTCACATCCTCTTTACAAACATTATTCTATCTGAACACAATGGTTACAGTTCATTGATACAATTACACTTCTCGTTTGCCCTCGGGCTAATCATTTTTCAATATTAAGTTACAATTTTGCATTCCTTCTGCCATTAATATGGAACATCTCTTTAATTCATGCTTCTCAAGCCATCTTTCTTCCAACACCTACTTGTAACCTGAGATCTTCTTACTTCTAGCTTTTCACAGTGAAGTTGGGTCACAGTAATGTTCTTGGTAATGTGATGCTGTCTAGATCACTGATTCTTAGGCTTGCAGGTTTTTTTTTATGTTCAGAAATCATAACATGGTTCGCTTTACAGATCACTATAGAATTATTCACATTCTCTTACAAGTTTCTCCATCACCGCCAACAGTTATTTCAGTTACTTGGCCATGTATAA
This sequence comes from Vandiemenella viatica, assembly GCA_031002005.1. NCBI lineage: Eukaryota > Metazoa > Arthropoda > Insecta > Orthoptera > Morabidae > Vandiemenella > Vandiemenella viatica. The sequence goes on along the minus strand of JARYHS010008074.1, from coordinate 311,323,239 downwards.
GACATATTGTAGTTCTTCAATTATAATCAAAGGTTAGTACCACGCATAAGTTTGACAACACAACTCGCTTTACCCAGACACAAATTACCAGTGCTTTCAGTTCTTCCTGAGCATTTGTCTAAAAGTCTAACAAAACTGCATCATGCTGCTTCCTTCATAGTCACATACTCAAACGTTGGAAACCATATTGCCTAATTCACAAATACTCGACCTGCTTGCCTATTGGCTCCACTTCGTGCAACTGCCAGCTTCAGACTACTTAGAACAATTATTCAACTGTTTCTACACTGCGTGCTTCTGCACTCAATAATATCTCATGGAAAAACTGAGGATTTACAAACTATTAACTTTACTTAAATTATTTCTCTGGCTCTTTTTATATTTCAAAATATTTTGTTAAATCTAAATACTACCCCAAACACATTAAATTTATGACTGCCTCTCCATTCCTTCTGCAAGACGTTCTCTGGCCCTCAAACTTAATGTCCAAAGTAAAAGAAATATTTAATTTTATTGGAGTGTACCCTGTACACCAATTTTTCCCCTATCTTTTATCCTCTGCAAAGTTTAATTTCAAATTCCATCAGCATTTTTGATAAATTATTTTTCACATCCTTTGGTAGGTTATTCCAATCCCAGATTCCCTTGCTGGTAAAAAAAAAATTTCCACACTTTTATGCCTGAAATCAAATGCCACCTTGTGGCCGTGGTCATCTTTTCCCTTCCATGCACTACTGTTAATTCTTCCGCCAATATCTTTCCATGCCTCACTACCAATATATGCCTTGTACACTACCAGCACTCTCTTCTTCCTCCTCCTGTCTTCCAATGAATCTGATTCTAGCTTATTTATCACACCAGTTACTGATTGTGTTTTGCAGTAATTTCTGGAGACAAATCAACAAACATTCTTAACAACTCCTCCAACTCATGTATTTGACTCTCAAAACATGAGTCACATACTATCATATATATTATTTCTATAAGGTATTTTTTTGTCACAAGCCTATATCTTCCTTCATACTTAACCGAAATCAATAAATGAGGTGTCATTTTAAAGCTTATGGTCTCCACTTTGGTAAAATCGTATTTTAAGCAAGAAAGTTTTCGAAATTCGACCCTTAAAGGACAAAAATGTAATTTTTTTTTAAATGCTGTTTTCTGTGTTACGAGTCAGTTATCTCCCTGGATACCTATCTGAAACCATTTTATGAAGTATCGTTTTAAAGATTAAGATCTCCGCTTTAGTGACGTCATATATTAAGCCAGAAAGTTTTCGGAATTCGACCCTTAAAGGGCAAAAGTATCAATATTTTTGCAATGCGTTTTTGTGTCACGAGCGATTTATCTCCCTTAATATCTAACCGATATAGATAAATGAGGTATCATATTAAAGAATAAGGTCTCCGCCATGGTAACATTATATTTTAAGAAAGGAATTGTTCGTAATTCAACCCTTATAGGGCAAAAATGTCACTTTTTCTAAAATGCGTTTTTTGTATCTCGAACCATTTATCTCCCAGGATATCTAACCAAAATCGATAAATGAGGTAGGATTATGAGGAGTAATGTCTCAGCTTTGTGACATCGTATTTTAAGAAAGAATGTGTTTGGAATTCAACCCTTAAAGGGAAAAAGTATAAATTTTTCTATAGCCGATTTTTTTGTCACGAGCGATTTATCTCCCTTGATATCTAACCGATATAGATAAATGAGGTATCATATTAAAGAATAAGGTCTCCGGCGTGGTAACATTATATTTTAAGAAGGAATTTTTCGTAATTCGACCCATAAAAGGCAAAAAAGTAAAATTTTTCTAAAATGCGTTTTTTGTGTCTCGAGCCACTTATCTCCCTTGATATCTATCCAAAATTGAAAAATCAAGTACGATTGTGAGGAATAATGTCTCAGCTTTGCTGACATCATATTTTAAGAAAGAAGTGTTTGGAATTCAACTATTAAAGGGAAAAAGTATAAATTGTTCTAAAACGTATTTTTGTGTCACGAGCCTTATATTTCCCTTGATATCTAATCGATATAGATAAATGACATATCGTATTATAGACTAAGGTTTCCGCCGTGGTAACATTATATTCTAAGAAAGGAATTTTTCGTAATTCGACCCATAAAGCGCAAAAATGTCAATATTTCTAAAATACGTTTTTTGTGTTTCGAGCCATTTATCTCCCTGGATTTCTAACCAAAATCGATAAATGAAGTAGGAGTATAAAGAGTAATCACTGAACTTGGTGACATTATATTCAACCTCACTATTCATCGCATTTTATTCACGAAATTTTCGCATGGGTCGTCTAGTACCATATATTCAAGCAGTGACCTGACCAAAGTTTGAGAACCCAATTCCCTCATTTCTTTGGTACATCCTCTCATGATTATCTCCAATAAATGAAGGTTTTGTAACATGTTCCTACCACCTGCCCAATGAAATGTGCTTAATTAATCAAATGTTATGCCAAGATATTTATACTTCAAGTCTTGGACAACCAATTACTTCCCCACTCAATAACCATAATCAACCATTAGTGATTTTTTATCTGTGTATCTAATAAGCTGGCTTTTCTTTGCATTTAACTTCATGCCATATCAACCTACCTTGCTAGATTTCCTGTACACAGCACCCTGTAGCTGAGTGGTGTGGTGGCTGAGTGGTTAAGGTATCTGACTGGATATTGAAAGAGCCCTGGTTCAAATCCCACTCTCAACTACGATTTTCAGATGTCCTTAACCTGACCTTTACCTCTGGCACGCTTCTTTGGTTTGGATACCACCTTAAATTCTATGTCCTCTTTAAGCCTGGCTAAATCGCTGGATTACGTTAGGCAAGATATGAAACAGGCAGATTGTGCAGCCAATAAAATCCATGTCACCATGTCCTCACAACCACATTAACCGTACCCCTGTTGCTGTTCATGGTCTTCTTATCTTTTTGATCCATCAGAAAAAGACCTAACATTAAACCATTAATACAAGCACTTATTAAAATAATGAATAGCAGTAGTCCTAATACACTATCCTGAAGTACTCCCATTTTCTCTTTTGATGCTGCATTTCATACCCCAACTTTTATTCTTTTGACCTTTGAGAGTTCTTATAATCAGCAAATCACTTTTTCATCCACTCCAATTGTTTTTACCTTATTTGCCACTATTTTGTGGCTCATTCTGTCAAATTCCTTAGAAACTGCTAATGCTGAACTATCAATTTGGATTTTCTTGACAATTTCATCTAAAATTTCTTGCATGAAGTCCACTAACTGAGATTCAGAGGAATATTCTTGCCTGAATCCATGTTACCAATTTGAAAATCAGTTTCTTTCCCAACAGACATTTCTGATGTGATTGCATCCATTAATTTATCTACCACTAATTTTTTAAACTATTATTCAATTCTCAATTATGTACCAGTACTACTATCACACTTTTCCAGTCCTGTGGTAAGCAACAAGTCTCTAGAATCAGTATAAATAACATATCAAGAAAAGTCACAATATTATATCCTACAGTTTTTAAGACATATATAGCAATATTGAGCGGTGTGGTAGCTTGGTGGTTAAGACACTTGCTCTTAAGACTTTGCTGCTCCAGTCTTGGGTTCAATCCCAGCACGTGCAGGAATTATGTTTGATCACATGTGCTACGCCAGGAAACTCCATGGTTCGGATTCCATATTAAATTGTAGGTTGTCAAAATATAAATGTTCATCAGGGGCTAGCGATATACAGCTTGTCTGAACTGTGACCATAAAAGTTGCCTAAGGAAAATAAATTGTAAATTCTTTCATCTTGTCCGCCATCTAATTGGATAAACTCAATTGGAAAAGGTATGTTGCAAATCAAAGTCACTGTAATCTCTAGAAAAATTTAACAATCACTGTATTTTAATATTTTTTTTACAAATTCACAAAACAATCTATTGGCATCAGAGGTGCTTTTCTAAAATATCGACTACAGGTTAGGATTATTGAAATCAGGCATGGTCAACTCTCTTACCCCTAACTGAAAATCAGCTACGTGAGAAAAGGCGACATGGTCACCCACTTATAGAATCTCAAAGCTGGAGATTAGGTCATGAAGACTTCCAGTATCGAGTGACCACCTAAAAAACCTGTAATGTACCAAAATGCTGATAAAGTCTTCATGGCTTCCCCTACAAACGCTAGTAACCAACTGACACTTTTCCCATTCCTGGGGCGTCTTTTTATAACCACAGCGTGGGAACTACCTCTCTGCTCTGTTTCCCATGAAATCACCAAATCTTTTCTGAACAGGATAGCTTCCAATCAACTTGACATCTCAGTGAAAATTTCTGTATCTATAATACTTTAGCGGTAAAAAATTATTTTCATAATAAATTTATAAATTTCTCTCATGGCTGGAGTGTTTGAATTATCGAGCTGAAACAAGTTTTAAAGTGATCTACTCCTGTTCCTCTTTCTTTTAATATATAAATATGCTTGGTTACAACTTTCTAACTGGGTGAAATGAAAGATGCTTGCATGATGTGTAATTTAAATAATTGTTATCTCCCAAAATATTGAATTTTCAGCTCTGAAATATGTTTTAAAAGATTCTATATATCATCTTCTATATAAGTTATGGCTACTCATTAATTGCTCAAATTACTGTCTAATAGTTTTCTCATCATGTTACCGAGCGTGGTGGTGTAACGGCTAGCGTTCTGGCCTCGCATTCGGGAGGATGCCGGTTCGAATCCCCATCCGGGCATCCAGATTTGGGTTTTCCATGGTTTCCGAAATCACTCCATGCAAATGCTGGGATGCTTCCTTCAAAAGGCCATGGCTGAATTCAATCCTTGCCCCCCCCCCCTCCTTTCCCGTCTCTGAAGACCTCGGTGTTAGAGAGACGTTAAGCAGGTAAAAAATAAAATAAAAAATAAAAACTCATCATTTTGAAAATTTTCCTCCTCCTCAAAAATCCCATTTCTTACAATCAAACAACTTCTGGTAACCATTTAATCTGATTTACTACTATTTTACTTTTTTTGATTCTGGTAAAAATACTTCATGAATCCTAATAACAAATAGTGTTTTGTGCTCAGAAAAAATCCTACTTTCTTTTAACTATACTGCTCTTTCTGAATTTAACTGAATTCTTCTACCTTAAGATATTCTTGTCCAATACGTTTTACAATTTTTACTAAATCATCCCAAAACAACCCTTAAATTTTATCTATGTTTCTCAAACTTTTATGTAATGTGCAATGAAAGTTAATGCATATTTTAAGATATGAATCATCCTCGTGTCTAGAAAACTGTAGCTTCAGGAATTGTTAATCTGTTTATGATGACTTCTGAATTTAAACAACCTTTGATTTTAAAATGCCAACATCACTTCAGAGAAAATTTCTACCTGCTAAGGTACATATCTCGTTTTATTATTCATGGTCTAAAGTACCTCTAAAATGAATGTAATGTTTTCTTTCACAAAATAAGTTAAACTGCATTATGTGGCAATATTTACTTTACGTTCTGACTTCATATCACTGCTTACTTTACTATGTCCTTGAATTACTTAAGAAACTTACTTTAAACATGATATGCAATGTATTTTAAGTTATCTTTACACTATTTAAACAAATTTTAGTTATAACATAAAATTTACATTATGTTACAAGATCCCAGAGGAAAGGAACTGTCCATCCTACCTCCGACACAATGGCTTAGTACACCTCCTATGGGAGGATCAAATCAGCTTTTGGGTTGTGGACCAAGTCAGTGTGTATATATATATATATATATATATATATATATATATATATATATATATATGTAGCCCCTTTAAGCATCTTAGTTCTTTTATTTCCTCCTAAGGATGATTTTCAGATGTTTTACTCTGCTCGTTTCTAATCTCTATAATTATCTAAATACTTTCTCTTCCCTCAGTTTTCTACTGAAGTCATAGAACTTTCTATAAGCTTCATCCATTGCTCCTCCTATATTGATATTATTTTTCATAAACCTATCTTTAGTTTTTTTGTTGCTATTAATTCCTTGTTTAGTTGTTTCAAGTGTTCTGTACTGATTTGCTATCTCTTAGTTCTGTTGTTTTTTTCTTCTTACCAGCCTCTTCTATTATAATTTGTTGGTAGGTTCTATGCTGTTATTTATATTTGTTGTGGTATAAATGTTTCTTCTCTGATACTCATTATCTCCTTGAACTGTTCCCACTTCAACTCCCCTGTATTATGTACCTTCTTCCCATATATGGAACCTTTCCTTGAACTATCCCTTCAATACCGAAAATATATAACATTTTTAGCTGCAGTTTTACTAACTTTAAATTTGGACACTGTTTTACTGTACCCCATAATATTCACCAATATTGTTTTATGATCATTTATCCCTTCAGTTAACTGAGACCCAAAAAATTAACTTCAAAGGAGCCATAATGGGATTCATTGAAAAATGGAAGTAGTGTGAAGGGAGTGGTAAGATTTTACAAGTTGTACTATTGATGATGAGGAGTGGAAAGGTATTTGTGAAAGAATAAAATATGATTATTACAACAAGCTGGCACTCAATTTCAGACATAAAGTTGAAATTTGTAGAGGGCAAAAATAGAAGGATGTAAGAAAGGGTAAAATGGATGGATAGGAAGATTGCCACCAGAATGGGCACTCCATCACTGTTTAACTGTGTCCTTGAAAAAGTGTTACAGGAATGGCAGAAACAAAAATCAATCCTTGGAATTGACCAACCAATTATATTAGGCAGAGGAAAATTAAAGATAGTTTGCCTAGCATTTGCAGACGACTTAGCAATCTTATCCCGTGACATTGCAATGGCCCAAATACAGATCAAACTCTTGAAAGAAGTAGCGAGAAAGTGGGTTTAAATATTGAATTCCAAGAAACAGAATTTGTGACCTGCAATAAAGAAACACCAAAATACATGGAGACAAAATATGGAAAAATCAAACGAGTCTCATACTTCAAGTATCTCGGTGAAACAATCCAAGAGACTGGAACTGAAGCAAAAGCTAATGAAATTAGATGCCAAAAGATGGAAACAGCTTATCGCCTAACACAAAACGTCTACAGCAAAAAATGCATCTCCAAGCACACAAAACTGAGACATTACAATACAGTTATTAAACCAGAATGTCTTTATGGATCAGAAACACTTATTTTGAACAGAAAAAAAGATATAGAAAACATAGAGAAAAAAGAACACAAAATTATAAGGAAAATTTTGGACCCAAGACTCATAGGAGACCAGTACAGACTCAAAAGTAATCAGGAAATTTTACAATTTGCAGACATTCACACTGATATTAGAAAACGCCGACTAAAATTTTATGGACACATCAAAAGAATGAACCCTAACAAACTGACAAAACAAATAGTTGAATTCTATGATAACCGAAGTAAATTAATATCGGATGCAATGAAATGGGTTGGAGAAGTCAAGAAAGACCTCAAATTGGCAGGAATTGTTCCAGAAGATATAAAAAAACAGAGACATATTTAAATCCAAAATTCACACGTGGCAAATTGACCAGGAGGAAAGTTTTTTGAAAATACCAGGAACAACATGGTCAGATGAGAGAAAAGAAGCCAGCAGCAAGCGTATGAAGGAAATATGGGCGCAAAGGAAAGCGAACAAACATTTCTGAGTACATTGCGTTGTCCTAATAGGCTTATCCGCAAATAATAATAAAAAATTATATACAGTATTTTGTGTCTCCTTGTGCTCCACACAACTGCTTGCATGAAGCCTCCTTCCCTTACTAAGGTGTCATCATATCTTCCTTTTGTTTTATTAATGTTATTTCCTACCCACTTGGCACCTGGTAAATTAAATCACCAGCAATAATGACCATCCTAAATCTGAATATTTTTATTTAATTTCTAACCAAGTGCCTATTGATCATTATCCATTATTCCACTACAGTAAGCAGCAGACACCATAATTGATACTTTTTTTTATCATCCTAGAAATCTGCCTAGGCGCTCATGGCCTGGATCAATGAATATGGGTAGTATTTACTAACCAGTTACCCTCCTCCAATTGTCCTCTGTATCGTGTTTGCCATAAAAAGCATTCTGTTTTGTTGCAGAATGGAAGATGCATAGCAAAACAGTTAAATTAAGAATGTTTGATTAAAAAATTAGATTATCTTGTAACCTTATATGATCTCCAATATAACTGATCCCTTTCTGTTCCTGGCTGCTAATTGGAATAATTTCCTCTTCCCAGTGGCGGATCTAGGATTTTTTCCGAACCGGGGCAAAAACTTCACGCTGGCGCCCCCCCCCCCTCGTTTTAGAAAACGCCACACTCAGTTGGGTACTATTAAACTAACCTGATAAAAAATGGCAAAAGACATAATAGGAAATGAGTTCTTTTATTGCTTGCATTATATATAATACAGACAATCAGAATACATAACGCACGAGCCAGACTGCTCACAACTGCAGTCCTTAGGCCCTAGCAAAATTTGCACTAAATGTTCCTACAATTTCACTCGTCGAGCTTTCATTTCCGCGAAAGAGTCTATAATATCATCAAAATTCGTCTCATAAGCTGTTCTATTTTCGATTGATAAGATCGCGAGGCTAGAAAGACGTTCCTGACTCATTGTTGACCGCAGGTAGGTTTTTATATTTTTAGTTTACTAAAACTCCGCTTGCAACTTGCGGACGTCGTTGGTAACGTGCAGTATATTCTCAGAGCTATACAAATATTAGGAAAGGCTTCCTGCAAGTCTTTTTACACATGTGTTGCAACAATTGGAATGGACTAGTTGTTTTCATCGATTCCAATTAAGAATGGAGCTTGTTTTTTAAACATGGCAAGTTCTTGGCAGAAATCAATTGCGTTTAAATCCTTGGAGTATCTGCTTGCTAGAACGGCTCCATTTTTTAGGAGATCTTCTGTGGCACATTACTAACGTGTGGCCACCAAGGAAGGCAAAGTTTTCATTTAGTTTTATTGCACTTTCTACCCTTATTCCTATTTCTGTTAAAATTCTGTCAAATACAACTTTTATATCTTTTGGAAAACAGCTGTGTGGGGTCTAATGCTCTTGATTCGTCATCGCAGATTTCGTCGTGTTGCCTCTTTCGTTTGGAAATTCGTTTATTTTGAGTATCGGAACGATTTCCAATTTTTGTGCTACAGCCCTACAGGGCAGCTTCTTTGATCCAATATTCTATCGGCTTTAGTCTCATTTCTTGCAATATCTTTCATTTCATTTATTTTATTCACCATATGATACATTTTCATGTATATGGTTTCATCATTTTAATACATTATCTGTACAATTTGGATATTCATCTATAAATGTAAGGCATATGGAAATATACATATGCCCTTTCATTAGTGACACAGAACGCGAAAGGATTATGTCCTCCTTTTGTATTTCCACGTTTACTCTATTAATTTCTAGAAGAAGGTTAGCCCAAATTGTTAATTTGAGGATAAATTTAAAATCCAATACATCATGTAAGAGATGAGCGGATTCATACTTAGATTCTGCAGCCAGAGAAGATTCTTCAATTTCCTCCAGTGCTTTGACAACTTCAGGTAAATTATTCAATAGGGCGGCTGTAACAGCAAGGTGTTTGGCCGACCATCTTGTCTGGCTACTACCTTTTAAGTTGGTTTTTGTACAGTGTAGTGGATCCAACGAAGAAGAAATAAAGTTTTTGTACAAGTCCAAATAGACTAAAAAAAAATGGATATCGTCTCGTCCTGCATAAGACTGTAAGCGAGAATAAGCTAGTAATTCAAATTTTCTAAAAACAATTTGTTTCAACTACCATAAAAAATCTGTATTTTGACGATATGGCTGCTTAACAGCCAATTCCCTAAATACGTTTTCGGAGAGCGACGTTTTATGAGTGCTTTATTGTAGGTATATGTCTTGAGAAACGACGGTATATACTAATAACAATTAATAGGTTTGGTTCATACTTTATACAGAGGTAAGAAATAAGGCCCATATAAGTTAATGATCAGAATTTTTCCTCGGATTGACAAAGGATGAGTTACGCTGAGATATTTGATAACGATAGATTCTTCCTTACCTGTTAATGGTTCGTTTCCAGTAATATATATTTAAACTCGTTCAGCACAAAAGTAGATATTTAAACAAAACTGGGCTAATCATTCGAACGCAGCTGCAAGAATGCGAACATCAGATGGCAAAATTTATAAATCCAAGAATATCGGGAGTTCCCGCTAACAATGACGGAATGAATTCCATTCTATGAATAGAGCTTTGTTTTAAGGCCGGTCTGTCACAGAACAATGATTTTCCCGTCCTTTCAAGTTGCCGCCGCGGTCAGTGTACCACGGCGCTTTACCTAAAAAATGTTCGGCAGCACATGAATTTTCGCCTTGGCGCTTATAAAAAGATGCCACCGACACATGATTTTGGCGCCCCCCTGAAGTTGTCGCCCGGGGCATGAGCCCCGGTTTGACCCACCCCCTAGATCCGGCACTGCCTCTTCCCCCACTTTCTTAAGAGCTTATGCTATTTTCTCTTCTTTTTTGGCTACTACACTTGTGTTCCAGGTAGCTAGTTTTACTATGTTTTTTTCTAATTCAGTTTATTCTTTTTATTTGTCCGGTCCATTATATGTCGATTATGATATTGGAGTGGTTGCCATAAATACATTATGTTTCCAACTGTGTTGGTAACAAACCACCTGAGCACCATGAAGGGCAAGGAATATTTTTATTCAGGGTTCCTGTCCTTGGCTATATATATACATATATATATATATATATATATATATATATATATATATAGGTAACAATGAAAGGAAAGAAATGCCGTGAAGCAATATTTACATGGAAAAGAAAGGGAAAATACACCCAACACTCACCAAAGCTGAAGGGAGGAGGGCAGCAGCAACACAGCACAACACACAAACAAATAAAAAACAATATTTCGGGTGAATGTTTGTGTGTTGTGCTGTGTTGCTGCTGCCCTCCTCCCTTCAGCTTTGGTGAGTGTTGGGTGTATTTTCCCTTTCTTTTCCATGTATATATATATATATATATATTAAAAAAAAACACCTTCAATAAGACAACTGTTATTTCCTCCTGTTACATTTACACCATACCAAAGGTCCCATAATCCTTTGAAGTGTCCTTAATTAGTGCTACCAGACAGAGCCAGCTAGATAAAGCTTTTCTCAAGAGGTATTACTCCTCTATCCATGTTCATTTAATAAGGCTTGTGTCTGATATGGCCTCGCCTCCCATGATAAGACTATGTTAGCTTGATTAGAATCAATAGCATAATATGAAAGAAAAGAGATGACCACAGAAATATATAGGCTCTTGATTTCAGCTGTGGTCAAATGGAAAAGTTTTCATTTGTAGTTAATGGCATAAGTAACTGGATTAAATATAAATGGTATTATCAAACAGTTTGGCTCATACAGTGAAAGAATTTTTAAGAAAAAGATTTAGATGTTTCAAGACCAGGTTTGTAGGTAAGTTGTTGCATGATCATAAGTTTCATTGTATTAATAATAAAGAAAAAAATAAAGTATCAGGTGGTGTTTAGTTAGTTTTTTAATGAATTACTATAACTAACTATTACTAACTGACAAATTGTACTATATTCACTATACTTCCAAGCTATGGTTGTATTTAATCCTAGCTGATGTTTTTCCAATGTAAAAAGTACCATTTCTTTGTGGAGATACAAATGTTTTATTTTATTTCTTACTGAGAAAATTATGTCTATTTGCTTTTCTTTATCATAAACAAACACATCATTTGTGTGTTTGGTGCGATATCCACACAGTTTCATGCTTTATAACATGCCTTTTTTCTTAACTCTTTCGTGGGTGGTGGGAAACCTTCTTCCCACTCGAAAAATTGAAGTAAAACTCTTGAGGGAAGCGCATTTACCACCTCTGACAAGTGCTGCCATCTGCCAGAAGCTTGAAGAAACATGTTAAAATTGCTTTATGGTGCATTTTTACGTTGTGGTCTGTGCAACACAAATTTCTTGATGATCATTGTGAAATTTGTGTCCATTTTCAAACTGTGTTGGACGAAATTGCTATTTTTTTCCCCCCAAATAAATTGTTATTAAAGGAAACCATTAACAAATTCTGAATTCTATTTATGTAATTAGGTACCTTAGCAATATTCTCAAGTGTTGCACACAAAAAAATATTGTACATGTAATTTGTAAAGTTAATTTTTTCGAGTGGGAAGTAATCTTCCCACGGCACTGTCCCTTGTTAGTATTACTTGGAGAAGCTCAATAACTTATTGGGAATATTTGCACTAAATAGGTTTTATATATGTCAAATATAATTTTATATTGATGTTCTATTTGTGAACCTAACCTATTATTTGATAATGCATGTACAAATATTTATTACTGTGGCCCTAACATTTCATATTATATTTATAGTGGCACACATTTGAATAACAGTGACATATTTCCTGCCTTGAATGCTATCATACATTTTATTTTGGAAGAAAGTAGTGAGGAATGGGGAAGTGACTGTTCACATTTTCACAATATCAAAAACAAATTAGTGGTGGGTTGTTACCTCAAAATTATTGGAGGTGTGGACAGATCTAACCAACTTAGGGAACGATATGCAGTAGGAATGCGTTCTGTAGAGTAGTGGCACAGGATCTTCTAGTTTTTATTGGATCTAGTAATAATAAACAGCTTTTATGGAAACAAAACAAAAGAAATTCTGGAAGTTATGATCAACTGACATACAGACTTCACCTTGACAGGCAGTTGATTGCAGGATTTTCTTATAGAAAACGGTATGGCTGCAAACCAGCATTTCTGGAAAAAAGAGGGAAAGTAACTGATGATGTAAGATTGATAGGTGTAGGGACACATCCACCAATTGTAAGTAACACTTATAGAAGGTGCAGAAATTGCAGAACTAAAGTTGCCGAAAAACGCACTAGGTAAATGTGCACAACATGGGATGTACCCTGCTTCAGAAAATGACATGAGAAATGAAAGGAGCATATTTGTGTATAAATTATGCATTTTATGTCAATAAATAAAAAGAAAATTTATACACAACAAGCTTTTTTATTACTTCCCAGATGTGCCCACCTCCTCGTAGAGGAAAAGACAAAGAGAGAAACTTGGACTCTCTTCTCCATAATACTAAGAAGACAGTTTTTAAGATTAATTTGCTTTGTTAGGCTGCCAGAACTATTTTCCCTGCGAAAGGGTTAAAATGTGATATACCAAGGACCAAATTAACACATAACATTAAGCATTTAATACTAAATTCCCATAATTATTCCTCATATGCAAGATTAAATCATTCACAATGTTGCTGTATATAAATATTTTTATATCAGTATATGAAAACCCACCAACCATATCCTTTTAATATAATGTAAGAATAATTTACTAAAGTTATTATTCTTTTCTTAAGGTATGCTTCCACAAACAACTGGAACCGCTATTATAAATGGTTATGATATAAGGAAGGACCTGAAATCAGTACGAGATAGTCTAGGATTCTGTCCCCAGCATAATATTTTGTTCGACAAATTAACAGTTACAGAGCATCTCTACTTTTTTGGAAAGGTATGGAAATATTAATTTTTAGATGAATAGTATTTATTTTATGACATAATATGTGGTAGAAATATAAAAACTTAAGAAAGTAAACCCACTGTCAACTGGGTAAGATGATATCCATAAAAAATTAATTGGCCACAATAACACTGACCCCACTGCTTTGAACCCAGTACTATTGTTAAGAATTACAAGGTGGAGCTGTGGTCTTCAGTAACAAGACAGGAAAACAGACAGATTTTATTTTTACATTGTTTTTATTTTATTAATGTATGAATTTGTAAGTATCACTTATATTCACATAAATATTATTAACAGCAATAGAGCAGGAAGGAAAGCAACATTAACATGGAAAACAAAGATATAGTAGACCCATCACATTCAGAACACTAAATATGACTTGGGGAATGGCAACACACTGCAAGTTAACTGTGACCATGGGTGTAACTGTTAGAACTCTGATACCTACTCTGGTGGAAATTAAAATCTCCACATCCAAATGGAGTTGTGATAAATGGATTAAATTTGGCCCCAAGTATCTCCACATGAAGAGTATTAAATGAATAAAAATTGAAATAGTGTGAAAATTATTAGCTATTTATTATGCAAAATTGCTACATTTTTTAGTGTATAGGTGGTGAACAATGTGGTGTAACATGACACTTTTTTAATAAATTTCTCTCAGGCTTCCAGCCGTCTTAAGATGTTACATTTGTGGGACGTTTCAAAGGTGTCCTTCTCTGCTTTCATTCTCAACCAAATGTCAATGATTAACTATTTGTTTATTCAGCCGCTGCCACGGAAACAGTGGAACACAAAAACCAACACAACTCGATTATGTCATCCATTCTTCTGCTTCTTTCGACGCGGAACTGTTTCAGAATTTTAATAACTGGGTTCCAGGCCGCACTGTGTCGATAACCAGTGTCCCTGTTGCCTAATAAATCAGTTGATCTTATTTCTACTGCTTCTGTAATAACGCTGGCCCAAAAATCTTTGACCAGGGCTAAAATTGTTGTTTTTTCAAATTCAAATGTGTGACCCTCTTCCACACTATGTTCGGCCACTGCAGATTTCTCTTCTTGCCCAAGACGAACATTTCAGGTGTGCTCAACACATCGCTGTGTCTGTCCAATGTAACCGTGGCCACATTCACATGTTATATAATATACACCATGTCAGGGCGTGGCGGAGTACTGGGGTTAGGTACCCGGCTAATACACCTGAACCAGATGTCGACACAAATATTCTATGTCCATAAGAAGTTCTGAAACCGTGCTAAATTACTTATTGCTAACAGCTAATATTGACCACAGTCGCCACTTACAGTCTTAACCTGCTGTAAGGAAGGTATTATGATAGTAATGAAAGTCACATGTCGTAATCACTGAATTATATTTTCCCAAAAGTTTCACTTAAATATTACATGTCACTGTTAGCTAGGCAATCGGAATTTTATTCTTCTCCAAAGATCACAAGTTGAGAATCCAGAGCTAAACCGCTTTAAAAACCCCAAAACTGAATTTAACTGACAGGTTACATGGTTAAGAACTGTTCACCAGAAAATTACAACATGGCTGCTGTATAGCGTTCCTTCGCCATGGTTGGTTCGTTCCCGCCTGTTCCGCCAGCCCGCGCTGACCCCGCACAAGACGTGCGTTCGCCACCGAGTTACAAATGAGACTGAAGACAACCGACCAACTTCACACCTCTTAGCTGCCTTATATGAGCTCGGGTCCCTTGACGCATTCTCTCTACAACAAATTACCAAATATGGATGTGTTACATGGATTACTGCTGTAGTCAAAGTTCTGTTATTTCCTTATTTAAAATCGGCTTGATTAATTCACCTGAAATTACGTTTAAAATATTATTCCTGATTTTAGACTGTCTCTAAATATGTACTTTGTTTCAATCTGTTGAGATAAGGTAAACAGAGTAGTTCTAACAATCAAGTGTAACTATAATTTATGTTTTTTATTTATAACTCTGAAAGTTTATGGATTAGTAAGCCGGAAAAATTCTCACTGTGTAGCCTACATTGAACTACGTATTTTAGTGTTTATTTCATCTTTGTAGCTGTTATATCTGAGGCACAATAAATTATTCAAATATTTACACGTGTGTTTAGTGTCGGGTGAATTTAGAAAACCTATAACATCTGTTCTATTGCTTCAAACGGCATGAAATAAATATGTAGGAAGCTAAAAGGATGGATTATTAAAACAAGCTACTCTTTAACCCGGAATCTAAGTAGGCTTTTAAATAATAAAATGCTCAAGGTAGGTGTACAATTTTACGTGTTCTTTTAATGTTTAAAAATACTTAGAGCGTTGGAAACTATCTGATTTAGGTGAATTTACTTCGCTTTATGGCTGTTTTAATTTATTCTCCACTTTATACTGTATGGCAGTGTTTAAAATTAGTGTAGAAGCATTTTATATGTGTAGTGTTTCTAGCAAGTCACTATGAGATTGGATTATCCTACAACAGTTTAGTGAAATGCCTTTAAATGTGTTTAGAAAATTAATTATGAATGTTAACTGGTATTTACATGCTCTTTGCGCTTTTAAAATGGTTTAACAGTGTTAGAATTAATTCCGAAAAGTCGACGAATTAGTTGGTTTACCGGCGCCTGTTTATTCACTGATATCTCGTATTTTACGGCTTGAAACTACTTAAAACCTATTAAAACTGAAAGATTAATTTATTTACTGCCCGTTTTTCTACTTTTTAAATCCTGAAATTACTTAAAAGACCTAAAATCATTTATGTGAACTATTTATGGGAATGAGTATTCAGAATCCTACACAATTACTTGTTTTGATTATTAACCTCTTGAAAACTATCAGAAAACTGTTAATTAATCTACTACACTGTCTCAGGGATTATTCTGTTGACTTTTAGAGCTTTAAAATGGTCAGATTCCATTACAATGAGTTATTTTCATACTGCTTCAGACTATTATTCAAAACATCCAGTCTATTTCTTTAAAATACTTGCTAAACTATATTTAAATGTGAAGTTATGTTTATAATGGTTCTAGGCCTGTGTATTATTAGACTTTTATACTCTTTACTGGACAAAAATCACTTCAGAAATACCAAAGTCTGTTATATGCCAAAATTAAAAGTTAGATTTGCCTGATATTGAAATTATTTATTTATCTCTGAAATAAAGTTTATTAAACACGATAAAAGGTTTATTTATGCATTCTATTTGCAATTATTTATCATTTACTTCGTCTAAATCGGTTCATAGCAACTCGTTAAGTAATGTCAGTATCTGCTATTACCAGTTTACTTTTACCTGGGAATACCTATTTTATACTGGAATATCACTGATTTAATGCAATTTATATGTTATTTACCTTGGTTATGGATTATTTATTTACTTTAGTGTATGGAAAGTGTTGTCAACTCGATTTAAAGTGTGGTACCGGATACTAAAGTTAACCCAAAACTCGGCCCGATTCTAACCAAATATTGCAAATATAACGAGGGATACCTTACAACCAGGGGTTCGTAAACCTAGGTCATCTTTAACACTGCCGACCAAGTTTCTAATTTTGGTGGGTGGTCTATAAATTATCTTGACTCCGTGTTGTGATAACAGTCTACCTATTTTGAAACTTAGGGCACCCAAGAACAGCAGAAACGCAAGGCCCTTGGTATCAATCTGATCTCTCCATCGATTTTCCTTCTGTTTAAACACGCGCATAATCTGCCCCTGATTATAACCATTATTTAAAAATGTTTTCTGGAGATCGTCCAATTCACCAGCCGGGTTATGTTTGTCACAAATCCTTTGTGCTCCGTGTACCAAGGTAGTTAATACAGAGTTGCGTTGTGCCGGATTATGACAGCTGTTGGCATTTAAATATAAGTCGGTATGGGTAGGCTTCCGATACACAGTGTGTCCCAGCAACCCATCGGCACGTTTAATAACAAGCACATCAAGAAACGGCAGGCAACTGTCCTCCTCCAATTCCATTGTGAACCGAATATTTTCATAGATAGAATTGAGATGCGCAAGGAATTGGTCAAGACTGCTTCTGCCATGTGTCCAAATCACAAAGGTGTCATCGACATACCTATAAAAACACTTCAGCTGGAGTGGTGCATGGTTTAGTGCCTCTTATTCCTGTTCCTCCGAGGTTGTACAGTCTACCAAAAGTACATAAAGTTGGAGTACCTATGAGACCTGTTGTAATTGCAATTGATAGCCCTATGTACTTTTTGGCTAAATACCTCAAAGATATACCCATTGGTAGGGAAGGGTCATCGCAGTATTCGAAATTCCAGTGGGTTTGTGGAAATATTAGACAACATGAAGTTAGATCCTGGTGATTTAATGGTGAGCTTCGATCTGGTCTCTCTTTTTACTCGTCTTCCCTTGGTCGACTCTTTAGATCTGTTAAGGAGGTATTTTGATTAAAAAAAATGATTGATATTTTCCACCATGTGTTGACAACCACTTATTTTCAGTTTGAAGGAGAATATTACGAGCAAGTGGACAGTGTAGCAATGGGTTTGCCATTGTCTCCTGTCATTGCTGATTTCTTCATTGAATTTTTTGAAGAAGAGGCACAAAACCATGCGCCACTCGAACCGAAGAGTTTTTATAGGTATGTCGATGACACCTTTATGATTTGGTCATCGACCAATTCCTTGCGCATCTCAATTCTATCCATGAAAATATTCAGTTCACAATGGAATTGGAGGAGGATGATTGCCTGCCGTTTCTTGATGTTCTTGTTATTAAACGTGCTGATGGGTCGCTGGGACACACTGTGTATCGGAAGCCTACCCATACCGACTTATATTTAGACGCCAACAGCTGTCATAATCAGGCACAACGCAACTCTGTATTAACTACCTTGGTACACAGAGCACAAAGGATTTGTGACAAACATAGCCTGGCTGGTGAATTGGACTATCTCCAGAAAACGTTCTTAATTGATGGTTATAATCAGGGGCAGATTACTCGTGTGTTTAAACAGAAGGAAAATCGACGGAGAGATCAGATTTATACCAAGGGCCTTGCGTTTCTGCCGTTCGTGGGTGCCCTAAGTTTCAAAATAGGTAGACTGTTATCACAACACGGAGTCAAGATAATTTATAGACCACCCACCAAAATTAGAAACTTGGTCGAAGTGTTAAAGATGACCTAGGTTTACGAACCCCTGGTGTATATTATATAACATGTGAATATGGCCACGGTTACATCGGACAGACACAGCGATGTGTTGAGCACACCTGAAGTGTTCGCCTTGGGCAAGAAGAGAAATCTGCGGTGGCCGAACATAGTGTGGAAGAGGGTCACACATTTGAATTTGAAAAAACCAACAATTTTAGCCCGGGTCAAAGATTTTTGGGCCAGCGTAATTACAGAAGCTGTAAAAATAAGATCAACTATTTAATAGTCAACAGGGATACTGGTTATCGACTCAGTGAGGCCTTTAAACCTGGCTATTAAAATTCTGAAACAGTTTTGCGTCGAAAGAAGCAGAAGAATGGATGACATAATCGAGTTGTGTTGGTTTTTGTCTTCCACCGTTTTCGTGGCAGCAGCTGAATAAACAAAGAGTTAATCATTGACATTTTTTTGAGTATGAAGGCAGAGAAGGACGTCTTCGAAACGTCCCACAAATGTAACATCTTAACACGGCTGGAAGCCTGAGAGAAATTTATTAATATACTGCGCCGTGAAAGATTACTATCTTACATGGCACTTTTTTGTCGACACATTCTTGTTGCCCACGTCTGTCAAGTCAAATAGTGATGATACTTTATTTTATTATTATCATTATTAATTTTCATGGCAGTGGACCTAACTAATGCTCTGGTGCAATGCCCCTAGTCATCTAATTACCACTTCATATATTTAGATATATATATTTTAGTCATCAGTCTCTTGACAGATTTGGTGCACTCCTCCATCCCTTCCTATCTTGTGGTAACCTCTTCATCTCTACATATCCCTTACAACCCACATCCTCAATTATCTGCTTCATCTATATATTAATATGCTATACAAAAACTTCGGATCCCTTTTGAAGAATATAGCGCAAACAGAGGAGTGTGAGATTTGGCATAGTTAACGTTTATTAGGAGAAGAAGTGCAGAAAACTAAAATCTATTTATAGTATGTGTTAAAAATGCAATAAATTAAATAAAATATTCACTATTTACATTCAATTGTTTTTTACTGGCAACGAAACTTAGCGATTCTGCCAATGTATGTAGTCTTGGTCAACAGTAAAAAAAAATCGTTAATACAAGTTACAAATAGATTATTAAAATAAAAAATTAATTCACGAATGTGTGTGAGAATGAAATAGGATTGAAACCAATGTTCTGAAATGTATTCCCAGTATTGCGATACTCTGTGGTCTTTAGTGAAATGAAAGACTAGCATAAAGTAGAGATTAATCTTTGAAGTTGTAAAAGGAACATTTCAAAAAGCAATGTAGCAATTCTGCCAGATACTAAAAGGTCTCTTTATTATTTAAAAGGTTAAACTTTTTTTTATGGTTTTTTCACTTTTGAATTTCAGTAATTTCATTATGAATTTTTTGTTGTGTTCAGTTATTTGCACCTACTTTCATTATGCCTCGATATAGAACATTTGCAGGTCAGAGAGAATGTGTGCGAGAGAGACAAAAAACAAGGAATACTTATCCACGTGAAATTCAAAATGATAATAGACCAAATTTAGATAGCGAACACATAAAATGATGACATTTTTTTGTTGGATACATTTAAATGCGCACTAAATGTCATTCCACAACATTTTTATAGTTTTGAATTTATAATGCAGGTTTCACAATGCAAAACATTTCAAATCAGAAGTCACTTCAGGTGAAAGGACTACATTTACTTCATATTGTCATTAGGCTAAAGCAGTTCTCCAGCCTTAAATGAAAATGAATATTTTAAATCATTGTATAGGTAACAATGAAAGGAAAGAAATGCCGCGAGGCAATATTCTATGAGTGGCTGCGTCCGACGCAAGTCTTGCGCAAGACCAGCCACCTATCTGTTTACTTGAAAAAGGGGATTCTTCACCCGAAATATTGTTTTTTATTTGTTTGTGTGTTGTGCTGTGTTGCTGCTGCCCTCCTCCCTTCAGCTTTGGTGAGTGTTGGGTGTATTTTCCCTTTCTTTTCCATTTAAATCATTGTATGATGGACTAAATTCAAACAAATCATCAATAAATACATTTCATAATTTGCTATGTTTAGTTCAAAAGCTAAAATTTAGGAAACAGTCACGCTTGGAGTGTATCATTTTAATTTTATAGGTATTGCAGGAAATTAAGTCAAACAACACAAGCTAATAACGTATTGGTACACGCTCGCAGCCAATGACATCAATGTATTCTGTATATAATATATCTATGCTCACAGCAAATGCAATTGAACTAATTCAAATACTGATTATTACTCTTTAATGAAAGAAACTAAATAACTTAATGAATTATAGTCGAATTTCGACCTCTGGGCGTTCACTAGTATATTTCTAATCTCTGACTTCCTCTACAGTACTCACCTTCGACTGTTCCCTCCACCAGAAAATTAACCAATCCAGCATCTCTCGAAATATGACCTACCAGTCTGTCTCTTCTTTCTGTAAGCTTCTTCCACAAACTTCTTTCCTCACTCATCATTTCCAGAACATGTTCATTTCTTACTTTGTATGTCCACTTAATTTTCAGCATTCTTCTGTAGGACCACATTTCAAATGCTTCAATTTTCTTTCTTTCCAGTATTCCTAAAGTCCATGTTTTGCTACCATAAAGTGCTGTGCTCCACACATGGAGTTTTAGAAAGTTCTTTCTAACTCCTAGATCAATATTTGAAACTAAAAGATTTCTCTCTTTCATGAAGGCTCTTTTTGCTAGTGCTATTCTGCTTTTAACATCATTCCTGCTTCGACCATCAGTTGTAATTTTGCTTCCCATGTAAAAGAATTCACTTAATTTTCCTATTGCATCCAATCCTACTTTTATATTTACTCTACTAGTATTGCTGTCATTTCTGCTACATTTCAACACTTTAGTCTTGCTTTGATTTATATTCAGTTAAAAATCTTCCTTCAGTATTTTGTTCATGCCATTCAGTAACTCCTCAATATCCTCAGCCCTTTCTGCTAACAAGACAATGCCATCAGCAAATTGTAGTATTCTAATTTTTTTCTCCCTAAACACTTATACCAAATGGAAATTTTTCCTTTAATTTCCTTTATTTGCTTCATCTACATACAAGTTGAATATTAATGGGGATAGACTACAACCTTTTTAACTGATGCATGTCTCTTGTGATTCTCTATTTTTATTATAGCCATTTTATTCTTATATAGTTTATAAAGTATTCTTCTATCTCAATTTTTTAGAGCTGACTTCTTTAAAATTTTGAACATCTTGTCCCACCTAACATTATCAAAAGCTTCTTCTAAATCAACAAATGCTATAAAAGTATCTTTGTTTTTCTTTATATGCTTTCAAGTACTAATCTTAAAGCCAGAATTGCGTCCCTTGTACCATGATTTTTCCTAAACCCAAACTGATCTTCACCTACTATCCATTCTGCTACACTTTCCATTCTTCTATATATTATTCTGGTCAATAATTTTGAAGCATTTCTCCTAGACCAAAACTTCCTACAGTAATCCCCCCTTATACTTCTCCCATTATCAGATTCCAATCACCTATGATTATTAGATTTTCCTCCCCCTTCACATATTGGTTTAATTCTTCAATTTCGGCATATATTTTCTCTATTTCGTCGTCACCTTCCTGTGACATTGCCATATACACTTGTGCTAATGTGGTTGGGGTGGGCTTAGTTTCTAACCTCATCAGAATAATCCTGTCACCAAACTATTCATAATAACTCACCGATTTCCCTACTCTCTTATTCATTACAAATCCTACACCAGTGACTCCATTGACAGCTTGTGCGCTAATTATCCCTTGTTTCCCAGACCAGAAATCCTGCAAATCCTTCCATTTAATCTATCTAATCCCAAAACATCTATCTTAAGTTGTTCCATCTCCCTTTTTAAGTTTTCTAACCTACCTGCCCTATTCAGATATCTAACATTTCGTGCTCCAACTCGTAGAATGTTTCTATCAATTATGTTGACTCCACCCTGAGTAGTCCCCACCCAGAGATTTGATCAGGGGACTATTTTACCTACGGAATAATTTACACAGGAAGAAGCCATCATTATATATGTAATTAGAGAGGATTATATATCCTCAGTATTCCCTTTTGGTCTTTAATGCAGTGGTTTCCCATTGCATTTTGCATCGCCATGCCATTGATCATTTCTGATTCATCTGCCATTAGGGGCCGATTCCAATCCCACAGACAAGAGGGTGCCCTGGACCACTCCCCACTCTTCCGCCCTCCTTTCAGAGGCTGTTGGTAAGCAGTGGGTGACTCCTTATACCAGGAATCTTTCAGTCACCAGAACCTCGTCCGTGCAAACAGGGAGCACCACGTGAAGGAGAGGTTGACATTTGGTTGGAAAAGGCTAGTATAGTCTCTCCAAAACCCTTATAAATATAAAAATACAATTTTCTTTTATAATTGGAGTGTTAAATCCTTCCCCCTTTACTTTTCCATTTTACAAATTTTTATTTTAAATTCATTAAGGGATTTTGGTAAATTATTCATTATTTCACTTGGTAATTTGTTCCAATCACTGACACCCTAACCAACAAAATAAAATTTTCCCACTGCCTATCAAACAAAAAGTCTTCACTTTGAGGCTAAGCAAAACCAATCTATGACTGTGAACAAGCTATAGTTGAATAATTAGGTCACTACACAATTGATATAAACCTCAAACATGAAAGATATGATTAAATGAAAACATTTTACACAGTTTACATTTGCTTAAGAAATTACAATCTTCCAAACAGTCCTTCTACAAATGTTTGGTACCAGATTTCAGATTTTCCGATAACAGTTCCATTAATGATTACAAGTTAAGCACACTCTCACGAGAGAAGACAAACTCTCATCCGGTCCCTTACCAAGATGAAAGTTTAGCTATGGGATAATTAAATGTATTATCTATGATTACAATGTGGAACCATAGCACCACCAACAACACACGATCTGACCCTACCAAAAACTGCTTGCTAGCCAAGATGGCTGTGCTCTGTTTATTGAATTGGTTGATTTTATGACATCAGCTCGCCACTTCTATTGCTGAAAGGTCGATATCCATGACACCCATAAAATCTGGTCTGGCCCTAGCATAGGGATTAATGAATGGCCAATTCAGATGCCAGAGTGAAGGCATCAAATTCCATCAAAATGTTTTTAGATTGCTATTTTCACCAAGTACTATTTTGGATAATTTTATTATTCAAGTCCAAGCTCATTATTGTCAGTAATGTAGTCACTGTTGTCATTGTTAGTGAAGACTAATACAACATTGCTCAAGATTTTCACAGTTGCCTAAAAGTTTGTTTTGGTATCTTCTGATGGTAGCATTTTTTCTGTGTAGGTAGAAGTCTATGCAGCAGAGCAGTGAAAAAGTTGGCATACATGCAGTTATTTGTATCATCAGTATTAACTAATTTCTTTGTTTTCACTCCATATATCTGATATTTGGATCTAGAGTTGCACCACAGTGAAGTGACAGGCATAGAGATATCCATTTGCTCCTTTTGATCTGTAGATGTAATTTATTGTATATTTTATTTTAAATAAGAAGTTAATTATTTTTATTCAGTTTTGAAGGTTGTTAATAATGAAGATGTTAAGTAATGCAACCATTGCAGTAACAATATGTTTTCTAACAGTTTATCAGGAGTATATGAAACAGAAGTAACTCCTCTTATTTTCATTCAGTCTGAATAATTTTTGGGGGAAACTTTTAAAAAAGTAAAGAAAGTTTTCACAGCACAAAAAGAAAATTTGAGAAATTATTTTAGTGGCAACTCCTACTCCATCCAAGAATTTTTACAAAAGGATAAAGTGTATCAAATATATCTTCCTCATAATTGATTTATTTGTAAACATGAAATTTGTTTTACTGCTTTTTAACATATAATACATTTTCATTATGATTTTTACTGGTTTAGCATGACATGTTACAACTCTCAGAGATCATTCCCCAGAAGCAATCTATAGGAGAAGAGTTAAATAAATAAATAAATATAAATATTCTGTTTAAATTCACTCAGAAATTATAGTCAAAAGGAAAGAACCTGACTCACCTTTTGGCTCACAGCAAAAAATTCAAAATTTAGGGAAGCAAATTTTGAAAAATTTCATATTAAATTAGGCTATCTTCCTTCAAGGTAATTAGTATCCATAACTTTAAGGATATCATCAAATAATAGTGATTATTACAATAGTAAAAGCTTTTTATTCTAATTTGATTTCTCACAAGTTGATTGTAGCCAGTTGCCTAATATTTTGCTAAATGTATTAAATTAATGCATGTTCTACTATTAGTCAATATTTATAAATGTTTTTACCATAAATGAATCATTTAATAAATTAATATTATATGTGTTAATCCTAAAATTAACTTTCCAGCCTGACAACATATAAAATCTTTACATAGAGTTATAATTTTCATTTTTGAAAATGAGAAAAAAAATTATGTAACAGGAAGTTAACTTGCAAGAAATTTTTTCTTTTCCACTAAATGTATGAAACGAGTGGTGAAAATAAAATACAATAGGGTACAGTATTATTTTTAATTTTTACAAGAGTGATACAAAATGGTACAAAAATATCTTTCATTGTATATGTCAATATTGTTTCTTAATTTTCCTTATCTCCCATAAAAAAATATTGATTCACTAATTTTATGGTAAAAACATTTCATCCTGTATTTTTATTTTTCCATTGTTGCATTAATCATAAGAATAGTATATCAGATACAACCTCTAACAAATTTTGATTGTTTTGGATTGATCTCATGGTGATTAACATAATAAGATTAAAAAATTATGTTTAGTACTTTAAAACCTCTAACTAATTCACTTTGTCATTAACTAATGGGCACCAGTTTACTATCCCACTACAGTCTGGCACCGTGTAAGTTCGATAAAATGTGAGTCTTTTTTTGCGTGTTTTGCCATAATTTGTGGTAATCAGTTGTCCCTTCAAATAGCCAGATTATTATATTATTTATATCAATTTAAACAGTAAAGTTAGATAAGATAATTGCAAGGAAAGGGAAAATGACTCATCACTCACCAAAGTTGAAGGCAGCGACGAGAGAAGAACATATATAACGAACACTCAAATAAACTCAATATTTTGGTTGTTAAACCTTATTCATGACGGAGAAAATGAGTCATGTGGCTTGGGAGGTGTGCACACGCCGAGGGTTGCTACGTGACTAGGTGGATTATGAATATGGCGGTGGGACTGAGATATTGTATATAAATATGTAAATCGCAGATGGTGGTACAACTAAAAAAAAAAAAAAAAAAAAAAAAAAAAAAAAAAAAAAAAAAAAAAAAAAAAAAAAAAAAAAAGTGTGTGTGTGTGTGGGGGGGGGGGAGGGAATAAAGTAAATAAATATGGATGGATAAATTTTGAAAAATAAAATAAGGTAATTGTTTAAATGACAATAATGCTACTACTAATCCTACTAATAATGAGTGATGTGTCAAGGAAATGAATTTTATCTGTGGTTGAGGCCGGGTGGGTGTCTGGTATCTAGGATGTTTTGGTAAGCAAGTTCCCATCTGCGAAGTTCTGAGGCGGCGGTAGTTTCGGGGAAAACTCTGATTGCTCTCACAGTGAAACAGTCATTGAAGTTGTTGGAGTTGTGGTAGTTAGCATGTTCTGGTATGGGAAGATATAAATTGCAGGTGTGGACTGTTTGGCTGTGGCCATTAATTCTGGTCGAGAGTTGGTGTGTAGTCAGGGCTATGTAAGAACTCGTGCAATGGCGACAAGTTAGCTGGTATATGATGTGCGTAGTGGGACATGTGGCATGTCCAGTGATGGGAAAGGTTTCCCCTGTGACAGGGTTGGAAAATGTAGTAGTGGGAGGATGAATGTTGCAGGTTTTGCAGCGGGGTCTATTACAGGGAAAAGATCCATTGGGTGTTTTTAGCTGACTTCAAAAAAAAGGAGGAGGTTCTCAATTCATCTGTATTTATTTTTTTTTTTTTGTATGTATGTTCAACGATATCTTTGTCAATTTTTAAACGATTTAAATGA
This sequence comes from Vandiemenella viatica, assembly GCA_031002005.1. NCBI lineage: Eukaryota > Metazoa > Arthropoda > Insecta > Orthoptera > Morabidae > Vandiemenella > Vandiemenella viatica. Next base: position 311,296,447 of record JARYHS010008074.1, on the reverse strand, counting down.
AATTTTTTTAGTGGATAGGGTATACCTCCAAAGTGGTCCCATATGAATTTCATTTAGAAACCACCCCTTCTACCCCTTTCCACCCCTAATTTTTATACAAATCCACATTTTTTATCCAATTTCGATGGAACTTTGGACATGAATAGTAAAAAATAACAGAAAAATACTGTCAACTTTTAGTTTAAAAAACTGAACCCCTCTCCCCCTACACACCCCCTTAATTTATGCCAATGTACTTTATAGAAAGCTACAGTCGACATCGTTTAATTGATTACGCTCAAAGTAGGCATATACATGTAATTTTTCATGGAGAAGGTTTCTGACCAAAAAATTAAAAAAAGCACCCCTCTCCCCCTTTACACCTCTTAATTTTTTATACAAACCCACATTTTTTATCCGATTTCGATGGAACTTACGACATGAATAGTCAAAAATAAACAGAAAAATACTGTCAACTTTGGTTTGAAAAAACAGAACCCCTCTCTCCCTACTAACCCCCTTAATTTATGCCAATGTTCTTTATACAAAGCTACAGTCGACATCGTTTGACTGATTACCATCAAAGTAGGCATATACATGTAATTTTTCATGGGAAATGTTTCTAACCAAATTTTTTTTAAAAAACCTGGCCTCTCTCCCTTCACACCCTCTAATTTTTATACAAATCCACATTTTTTATCCGATTTCGAAGGAACTTTAGACATGTATAGTCAAAAATAAAGAGAAAAATACTGTCAGATTTTGGTTTGAAAAAATTGAACCCCTTTCACCCTACCCACCCCCTTAATTATTGCCAACGTTCTATGCACAAAGCTACAGTCGACACTATTGAGCTTATCTCCATTATAGATGGCATATACATGTAATTTTTCATGGAGAAGGCTTCTGACAAAAAATAAAATCACCCCATATCCCCCTGTAAACCCATTAATTTTATAGAAACCTCCATTTCTTATCTGATTTGATTAAATTTTGCCCATGTATGCTTTAAAATCAAGATTAAAATCCTTCCAATATTTGGTCTGTCAAAGCACAACTCCACCTACCCCCCCCCCCCCTTAATTTTTGTCAACATTCTTTCTAAAAAGCTACAGTCACCACGATTTGACCAATTACCATGAAAGTTGATGCTTATCTGTATTTTTTCACAAAGAAAGTTTCTGCCAAAAATATCCATAAACCACCCCCTCACCCCATTAAACCGCTTAATTTTTATACAAACCCAGAGTTTTTATCAGGTTTGTACAGAACTTGGCATACTTTTACTATAAAACAAAGAGAAAAATAATGTCAACTTCTGGTTTGCAAAAACTGAACCCCTCTCCCAGTTTCCACCACCTTGATTTTTTCAAGTTTCTTTTTAAAAAGCTACAGTCTACACCAGTTGACCGATCTTAATGAAAGTTGGCACATATTCATATTTTTATGGAGAAGAACTATGACCAAAAAATAAAAAAACTACCATAGCTCCCCTTTTACATCCCTTGATTTTTGTACAAACCCACATTTTAATCCGGTTTCATCGGAACTTTGCATGCTTATACATTAAAACAATTAATAGAAAAATAAAAGTACTGTCCACATTACTTTCACAAAAACGCAAACCCTATTTCCCTTTCTACCCATTCAACAGATATTATGATTATGTCCAAACACAGCCAGGACCAAAATTTAAATTGACATTCTTAACACAGTATCCAATTCACTCAGTTCTGGAAGTTGTTGGTGTATATAAAGACAGAATTTTTTTTGAAACCAAGCGCTTTAACCAGGAAGTCCGCAAAATGAGAACTGTTGCGGCATATTTAAAATACAAAACAAACTATAATCCCACTAAAAATTTAAAAATAAAATAATTGTTTTTAAAAAAAACAAAAACCGCCTTCAAAAAAAACAAAAAAAAAACAGTACACTAAAAATTTTAAAATAACTTTATACCTTGCTTAGAAGAAAGTAAATCTAAAAGGACAATATTTTACATTCTGTTATAGAAATTTTTACATTAATTAGTTATTTTTGGAGTCGGTGCCAGCCAAAGCATGAAAAATGCAAAGATAAAAACAATAATAATAATAAAACCTAAAAAATAATGTTACTACTTACCTACAATTAATGCTAGAAACATGTTTTGACAAAACTGAAACATAGAGAGGATACGCCGATATTATACTAACTGTAAAGTGTTTACTGCATGATGCAGACTACCAACTAACACTGTAGCGCTAGAGATATGTCTGGAAGACCAACGAGGCCGTGACACAGATTAAAATACTATCTAATTTGTTTCCTTGAGATGTCTCACGCAATAACAAAATCTTCCTCATGACATTCTATAAAATATTTGGATTGTTTATCGTAATCTCCGTTTGGCCTCAATCACCAACTAAAGTTCACTAATTCGATGTTCGCAAAGTGACAGCTGGCACCGACTCCAAAAATAACTAATTAATGTAAAAATTTCTATAACAGAATGTAAAATATTGTCTGTTTAGATTTACTTTCTTCTAAGCAAGGTATAAAGTTATTTTAAAATTTTTAGTGTACTTTTTATTTATTTTTTATTTTTTTTTTATTTTTTATTTTAGGCGGTTTTTATGTTTTTTTAAACAATTATTTTATTGTAGAGTCAGATGGAGAGTATTTGTGAACTAAGATGTTTTTAGGTTAGGTGGTCGGCTGAAACAAGTACGGGGGATCGTTGGCAGAATTTTTGGCAAGAGAGTGCGCATTTCTGGAAAGGACCGAAGGAAGTCATGCTCCTGTTGTAGGATTCGATTGATGGATTCGAGACCAGGCGAGAACTGGGTGACAAAGACAGCGCTATGGTTGGATGCTAGAGGAGCCAGGAGGGAGTGGTTCCGTGGAGGGTGGGTGATTGCATGCGTGATTTGTTTATGTAAAAGATCTGCTGGATAGGAGTGGGAAATAAGGGCTTGGGATAGGTTTTGGGAACACTGGGAGAGGGATTCAGCATCAGAACAGATACGTTTGCCACGAATAGCAAGGCGGTAGGGGGAGGGAACGTTTGGTATGGAATGGGTGGCAACTGTCAAAATGTAGATATTGCTGTAGATTAGTTGGTTTGATATGGACAGAAGTGTGAAGAGCACCCTGCCTGAGTGTGATGTCAACATCGAGGAACGTGATGTGTGAACGGGAGTAGGTCCAGGTGAAATTAATGGAATGGCTATTATTAAGGGATTGGAGGAATTCCAGAAGTTGATCTTCACTGTGGGTCCAGATCATAAATATATCATCTGTGTATCTGAACCACACAGTGGGTTTGAAGACGCCCAAGGAACAGGTTGGCATAAGAGGGGGCCATGCAGGTGCCCAGGGCAGTCCCTCGTATCTGGTGGTATACGGTGGAATTAAAGGTGAAGAAGTTTTTGAAAAGGATCATGAGGGCCAAGGATGAAAGGAAATATGTACTAGGACGGCTGTGTGGGGGTCGCACATCTAGGAAGTGTTCCAGGGCACTGAGACCCTGACAGTGTGGGATATTGGTATAGAGGAAGGTTACATCAATGGAGACTAGGAAGGCGTCTGGCAATTATATTGCCTAGAGCAGTTTCCTTTTTCCTTAGTTTAATTAAAGTTAGATAATCTAAGATATAATTTTATATCACCACTCTTTTTTCCAGCTTAAAGGTTTTCAAAAATATGAACTGGAAAAGATGATTAAGAAATATCTTAAATTATTGGGCATTGAAGATAAAGCTAATAGTCAATCACGGACACTTTCTGGTGGAATGAAACGTAAGCTGTCTGTTGGTATAGCTCTTTGTGGCCAGTCAAAGGTAATGTGATAAGTAAACAATACATATAGCCACTTAATCATTACATTATTTCTTTGTGAGAGAAATTGGATATATCAGATGTCTAAATAACATTATTATAAAATATATGTAAAATATATATGTCCAAGATTGAAAATTTGGAAACCCACTTCATTTGTTTCAGTAAAAACTCCCTCTGCAGCAAATATCTGTTGTTAATTCAAACAAAGTGAAATAATTTTTAGTTTTCTTCTTATTGTGCTGGGTAATTCAACTTAATTATCTTTTTCTAGCCTTGTCAGAGAATTTTAATGCTTATTAGTTATGAAATTAGATGGTAGCTCATAAAGTTCTCTGTGCTCTGTGCTATAATCATTGTTCACAGAAATTATTGGAATAATTGTGGTAAGTCAATGAGAGTCCCTCTGAATTTCTAATTCTTATACATAACAACCTCAACTCTGATGAGATTAAGCTCTTTTCTCGTACCAAAACTGTGGAAGGGTAGTTCAAACATGAAAGTTCATGGATGTGATAAATGACCTCATTTATAATCATTTAAGATTGCCCTCCAAAACAAACACTACACTAATATAAATTTTCACACTTTTCGCAGGTGTCATTCTTAAAAAAAAAAATCGCACTTACTTTTTCTTCGCGGTTTGCTCTGCATTTTTTAATGACCGCACCAACACTTTCGTACCAACCTGGAGCCTTTATAAGGGCTTCTATCTATCTAGCCACAACCTACCATCTGCTAGTTGCTACAGGTTGAATTAACAGCTTGACAACTGATGTTCAACAAACTCTGCAACTTACGAATCCAATTTGAGTGGTATAAACAGTGAATCAGTGTTAAAAAAAAAAAGGACCAGGCAGCTAGATCGATAGAAGCCGAGATGAAGGCATGAGGTTGGTGCCGAAATGTTGGCGAGGTCAATTAAAAAAAACGCAGCACAAACCCCGAAAAAAGAGGACAAGTAAGTGCGATTGTTTACCAAACACTACACGAATTCAATAAAAAGCTTTGATGCACAGTCAAGATTTTCTGGTTCACTAATATATTTTTAAACATTAATTCAGGCATATTTTTAATTTCACCCTTCATGACTGAAAAAACTTGCCCCATAATAATTCAAAAGTTAATGCTACAAACTCCCTACCAGTAAATTTAAGTTTCACTTCTCAGTGCTATTTCAAAGTATTGCACATTTAATTCTCAAATTACCTACATGGCTCATCTACATTAACTGCTTCCGGTTAATATTTCGCATTCATTATTAAATTATCACACCATTGTGGATGGATCATTTCACCAACTGAACCTTATCTTCAAATTCTAATATTCATTCATTTCTCATCATTAATCTATTATTTTAATCATCGTTTTTTGCTTTTAAAATACCGATACCAAATTTACTTTTCTAAACATAAATTAAATTAAACACTGTTTTTCCCATAATAATGTGAATGTAAAGCTCTTCCTGAGTGATTCCTGTGGGAAGTGGCAGAAGCCAGAGAAACGAGTTGTCACATATCAGTTATCTCATACAAAACTGCTCAGAAGGGGTCTATCACATTTAGTTGTACAGTAAGGGTCTTATATAAATATTTCCTTAAGGGCGCATCCCTTGATTATGTGAGGTGTTCTCTTGGAGACTTGTTTTCTAGCTCTCCTGTTTTTTAAGGGCAGTGAAACCCTGAGACCCTGGCCCCTAGCATTGTTGGAAGTAGTTTTAGGCCTTTATTTTAGATGACATGAGATTTCTGTTGACCCCTCCCCACCTGGTGAGATTTTGCTAGGCCCCCTTCCCTCTGTTTCACTTCATCAAATTAATGGATGGTTTAATAACTTGATTTTAAACCATTTTCATTAAGGACATAAGATTTCAATAAAGTAAATTTCTCAGACATAATTAATTTTGTTTCATTCATTTACATGAGTAATGCATAATATTACAATTAATTATACATGTAATATGAATGGGCAAGGAATTTTATTTAAAAAGATACGTCAATTTTAAGTTCTATTACAACACAAGCTTGGATAGAGTAAAGTATGAAAGTTTGAGTTTTTGATGAAAGAGAAGAACTATTCCAAATTTTAATACCATAGTTTGTTGACAGCATAGGTAAAAGTATTCTGATTAAAAATTTGAGTTGTTAAGTAAAGCCTTAGTAAAGTAAAAAAAATCAAAATCTCAAGAAAAATAGTTAGAATGATATAATTGGATGCAGAAAAAATAGAAAATTCCTGGGATTATGAATATAATAATAGTTTTGTGAAAAGTTAAAAAATTTAGGGGGTAAAGTAGCATTTTCAAAGTTTAATTGTAGAAGCATTGTTTCATTTACCTTGCTTGAACACTTACATCACAGACAGAAATTAAGATTTATGAGAAGTACTATTCAGAAGAAAAGGGCGTCTCCAAACTTCAAACAAATTTCCCTAAGCAACATAGCTAAACTGCAGACTGAAGAAGGAAGGGGTTAGCGAGATATAAATTTTGGAAGTTTTGTCTGATTACATTCTGGTGGGAAATGTATATACACTTTTAATTAAACATAGTTTGAGATTAAGATATGTATAAGTAATGTAATAGACACCAAAATTTAAGGGAAATTTTAATAAATAATATGGTCTAAAAAGCTGAGTGGAGAAGTAAGTACCCTAATAGGGTATATGGACAAACTATAGAATTCTAAGAAAAGGTAAATAGGAACTGAAAATTTGGGGCTTCATCCTGTAAAAATCTCAGGTGGATAGGTGCAAATTGAGAGGCTGAGGAGATTTTCCTGGCTTAATTTTCTTATAAATATGTGGCTATTTTGTCAGCTTTGATGCAGTTTTCACTTGGTTTCAGTAAGATGTGTGTTTGCATGGCTCCATAACAACATAGCTATAGTCACAATGTGGGCGATACGATTTGGCCGTTGTGTTTGGAACTTATAAAAACTTTTATGCTATATAATGTCATCGTTAATTTAACAGTTGATTGTGAACTCCATTAATATTACAATGAACCAAAGGGACTTTTTCTAAGACTTTCAGTATGTTTTGGGGGAGAGGTTCACCGAAGCTGTGGACTTAAGTAAGTTAGTTGAATCTAACTGCTGTCTTAGTTAATGGATCTGTATGTCAGATGCCTTTCCTTAGGCTTACAACTGATACCAGTTAAGCTACAAAAGTTTTCAGAATATACAGTTCTTGATAAAGTGACCTTTTTTCATTTGACTGTGCAACCTACCACCTGTTAGTTGCTACAGGTTGAATTATAGCCCAGTAATGGGGGCGTAAACAGGAGGTCTCACAAATATTATATCACATAGAAGATTTTTTTTTCTTATCTTGTATATATTAGTGAGAGTATGCAGAAACCAAGTTTTCAACCTCCAGCACCCTTGGCACAATTTTCTGTGGCCAAAAAACATAAAAAAATTTGTATTTTTTTCAATTTTTCGTCTATACCTCCTTCCTGATGAGTCCTAGCAAAAAACCTCCAATTCCAATTGTACTAAAAACTTTTTTCTAAACTCAAAACCAAGCGAGCTACAGTTCTTGGAAAATCAGCAAAATTTTACACTTATCCTAAAAGTTGGTTTTTTACCTACTTTGTTGCTCAAAATGACCTTCAACCCCTGTATATATATCTGATATATATGTATTTCTGTATGGCATAGTATATATATATATGTGTACTATACTTTGATCACTAATTTTCAATTCAATAATCATATAGCATTTTTGGCCGGGAGATCCCGAAAGATTGTTCGACTGTCAGGTGACAGTGTTTCGATACGCCGCGCTATGCGTTCCTTGGTGGCTATCTAACCTGACCAAGGAATAGTACCGGATGTAGGGAACCTACAGCTTAAGGTTGAAACCAAACCACAGAATTGTGCTGGCTTACTTCATATTACACAGCAAGCTGTGATACAGGTGAAGGTTGGGTCAATGGCCTTTCAAAATCACTGCTGAGACTGGGATTTCGATCCCCAGTCATATACCAGTCCGTTCTATTACCTGATGGTATTTGTACCAGTTTGAAGAAATGTTGAAAACATTATGTTATGGCACAAAGTTTATTTACACAGTCAAAATTAAGTCATAATAAGTCAAAAATTATTCATTAATCCATTTCATTTCCAATTTATTGAATTGGAACAATGTTTTCCATTCTAATTTGTTCTGTACTGCAAAGGAACAAAATTGTCTCTATATGAAGCATTTATATCTCTTCAAGATGCAACACCCAACATAAAAGTTTTGTTATGCACGGATGATGCCTCCTGCATAAGGTTATGTGGCATCGTAGTGAAGACCTTGGCTGCTTCTGTGGAAAACATGAAGCCTATTTGTCAACGAACTACAAATCCAACATCACAGTTATAGTTGACAGATACTGAAGGGATGCTGCACAGCAAGGATAAAGTCATCTGAAATGTTTTGTAGTTTTAAAAACACCAAATACTTCAGCAGACATCATTTTCAGTGAGGAAATATGTGCTGCAGTTGCGCAGCAAATGAGAGCAGCAAGAACCATGTAATGTTGATAGAAATTCAAAAACTGAAAAAGGAGGCATCCAAGATCAACAGGCAAAACAAGATGCAGCTGGATTGATCGTTGACGCAGCTATTTCCCGAGCAGCAAAATCTGACTGTCTCACTGTTCTCAGTGAGTATATTGGCATTCTCATTTTGCTAATGGGCCTTCATAACACTTACGAGTTTGAACCCACACATATCCTCTTCATACATGCATTTACAGCATGTGATACAAGATCAGCATATTTCGGCTATGGGAAAGAAAAATTCTTCTGTCTCATTTAGTACCATCCTTATCTGAAAGTAACATGTATGCTAACTTCTCAGAACTCCTAGCCTCCAGAGACTAGCATCTGGAGAACATGCAGGGAAACGGCTTGGAACAGTACAGAAAAATTGCTTGTGGAACATTGGAAGGCTCAGATACAAAATAAGAAATCTGCCCAAAAAATGCATTCAGGCTAGGACGGTTGCCACCAAAATCAGATGCGGCAACGTTTCACTCAATATGCACGTACCACCAAGTAAAGGATGGTTGGGTCGAGAAACGTACCCATTTTCATAGGGATGAAGAAAAGGCTTGTGCAGTCTAATTCTAGTTACAATAATAAACGCATTCAGGAGGACGCCGGTTCAAATCCCCTTCTGGGTATCCAGATTTAAGTTTCCCAAAATCACTCCAGCTGAATGCTTCCTTCAAAAGGCCATGGCGAAACCCTTCCCGTTCTTTGTCATCAGTCCCATTGTTTCTCTAATGACATTGACGTCGACGAGGCATAAAGTTATAAGAAAAAAACCATAATAGAAGATGCTACACTGTAGTTTACTCCGAAAGCTGTATCATATGCCTGCAAGAAACCATATACTCCACCATGCAGCTGTCGCTAATCAGGACTGCACTATTCAGCTGCTTGCAAAAACTGCTCTGGTATGTCTCATCAAAACCTTCCTGAAATGAAGTAGATGAAGGAGAGCAAGAGTTCTTCGATGTCGAGTAAGCTGTTCCTGATGCAATAGATGAATGAGACACAATTCATTGATAAGCCGGGACAAACCAAACGGAAAAGAAATTGATTTATGACCATTTTTTTTAACTTATTACGAATTTATTATGTCTTAACAACTTTGAGCCATTACATTATGCATTCACTTATGCTCCATTTATCCTCAGTAATACCTCGATCTGGTAGGTCAATGGTTAAGGAGTCTGACTGGACATTAAAATCTCGGCATCAGGAGTGATTTTCAAAAGGCCATTGACCCGACCTTCACCTCTGCCACATCATGCTGTATAATATGAAGTAAGCCAGAACAATTCTTTGGTTTGGATTCCACCTTATGGTGTAGATTCCTTACATCCGGTACTATTCTTTTGTCAGGTTAGATAGCTATCAAGGAGTGCATTGTGCGGCGTATCGAAAACACTGTCACCTGGCGGCCGATCAATCCTTCAGGATCTTGTAAGCACCTTAGAATTTTGGCAAATTCTAGTTTCTTAGTTTCAAGTACAAGGGAGGAAGTAAATTCAAAGTAAACATGTAGTTTTCATTGCATACACGGGTTATGGGAGGAACGTTTTATGTAGAAGCTGATACCACAACATAACTCTCTAAATAAACCATTTTAAAAGCAGTAAAGATGCACAACAGTCGATAAAAGCACTAAATAAACTTTTTATAAGAGTAAAGAAACTTTATACTTACCTGAAATAGGATAATCCATTATTGTTTAACTCCCAAACAATAGATTTTTGGTATATGACCATTTCACTATTTATGAACATTTTTAAGTGAAGTAAAGTAATTTTAAAATAAAAATAATTCAAAAGAAAGCTAAATTCACTAAAATTCCGTAGTTTCTGACCGTGTAAATAACTTAAATAAATGTTTAAACACTTCGATAAATGCACGTCACTTTTAACATTTTTTATCATAGGTTCATAGTAATTTTTCGAACTAAAAAGTAGATTTCCTGAAAGAACTAAAAATCTAGTTTAACATATTTAAATTTCAGAACGTTCCATGCAGTAGAACAGATTTTATAGAAGTTTGTAAAATTATTTCGTCACAAAGCACACGTGGTTGACTTAAGATTTATTTGTAACTAATCCCAACCACTTTCAGAGATAAAATAACTTTTAAAACACATAACTAAATTCAAAGAAAATCCTGATAATTTTTCCTTTTCGATATAAACCATATGTTAATAATTATTAACGAAAAACCATATGATTTCTAAACAGTTACTTTACCAAATCTTGTCTAAGCTATCTTGCTACCGATTTTTGTAAAATTTATACCATTGAACTCAGGAATTTTTGTAGAACATTTTGACACTAATTTCATTCAGGTAATTTGCAATTCAGCAGAGTTTCTAAAAAATTGAATAAATCCATACGTTTAGGTAAATCCCCACTTGCTTCAAAGACGTGGTATCACTATGCAAATTAAACCAAAATTTAAACTAATCACTTGAAATTTCTCACTAAAAATCCTTTGAGCATCTGGCAGATAAGTCTACACACTGATAAAGTTTGAACACTACACACTTTTTGTTAGGCAGCAGCATAAACGTGTAATACAGCTGGAGTCAATAAAAAGCTGGAGCCCAGTGGAGGGGAGGACTTTCTTTCTTTCTTTCTTCATGGTTTCATCTTGTCTTTACTCCTGGAGCGTTATGTGAGGTAATCTGCGATAGTTTATTTTGGAGCGGGAAGGCGGCTGGTGGAAACTTGCACTCAGTGTCGGCCATGTTGGGTGTCATCATAATAGGCGGCTAATGTAATGTCTACTAAGAACTTTTAAATTTTCTAAAGGAGTCGTTCGTAGTAACATTCTGATATCTACTTGGAGTAAAAAAATTGTAAGATATCTATTGTCAGGCGGAAATGTTCATGGGGGCTTGCTACACCTTCACCTGAACTATGAACAATTAAGTTCGAGACCATGTATAGCCTTCTGGTACCTATGATATTAATGAACCTGGTCGCCACGCACTCGTATTAATAAACCCCAAATGCGAAGGGTAATCAAGATAAAATCATTTAACACAGTTTGAGAATAATACAGTACTTATATTCTTGATAATAATTCACTCGTACATTGTCGGTACCAGAATATTGAATAAAGCATCGAACCACAGTTTCTTTGAAGATTGCAGATTAAGTACAATTCTACGAGAAGACAAAAACTCACAAAGTCCCCCTAACAATAGTGAGTTCTATGGCATGTTGAAATTTGCCTAAACCGCTACCCTAATCTGCGCCGCTAACTAGCGATCACTTTCCGGCGTAAGAATGAGACAACGTGAGCTTACAGCAAGGTCTTTTATAGAATTATCCGAGCCTGTGACCTTGGCGATTCTTTCTTTAATTAATATCTCCAAAAGTACATAATGGTTCAACTTGGAATTTTTACAGGGACTTTCTATTGTCATGTTCTATCTGTTTTAATTTAATTTAACATTCAAAAGGGTTTCTAAAGTATTAAAACTAAAGTAATCACATGACCAACTTGGCGGACATTTTTTGCGCTTCACCAACAATCGGCGACAATCTATTTTTCAAAACTTAATTACCGGACAAATGCTTAAACTTTTTACCGAAACCATGATATCTCCATAATCGTCTCAATTAGGGCTATCTACTGATATAAATCAAATTAATATTCCTTTTAATTAAAAAGTTCATTTTTTCTCTTAATTAAAACTGCTAATTAAACTTTGCCGAATTACTTAATTTTATTACCAAAATATCAGGGACAGTACTGACTATAGCTGGTGATAAAAGGTCAGCTATAGCTATACTCAATTTAAAGATATTTCGAATCTTAGTTTTCTACTTTTTCGATCGCGTGTTTCAAAACATGAACAAACTGGAATATCTCTTAAACTAAACGTTTCCCGATATGATAAATACACTTTAAAATGATTTTTATGGTGAATTGTTCTGTGGGAAAGATTACAGGAAAATTTCTTAAAGTTGACAACTATTCTTCTCGAAATTTCTAAGTCCAACATCGGCAACTTTACAATTGATCTATAGAATAATTTACTGCTGTGGGTAGCTAGTGGGAGTACTTTTGGTGAACAAAAAGGTACTTTACACTGTCCACTATTATTTTAAAGTTTAAAATCTGTAAGTTTGTTACTCAATCACGTCATAAAGGCGTAACCCACTTTAATCAAATTTAGTGGGTTTTTGGCCTAGAATAGAATTTAGAAAATGAAAAAATTTTCTCTCCTCCTCTGACTGTTTGTTCACTTATATCTTTCAATCTAAATGATAGATTTAAATGCGATTTTCTCGATTATTCAACATTATCTGCTGTCCCCTACATTTTTATGTCTATCAAAAATTTGAAGGTATTTAGTTTTTTTTTTTTTTTTTTTTTTTTTTTTTTTTTTTTTTTTTTTCATGGATCATTAAATATTTTATATTTTCAGGATAAAAAGTAGCTTATGTTAGTCCCTGCCAAATCAGTCCCATCAAAATTTTTTCACAATTGCCATCTAATGAGTATAAATAACCACAGGATTTTCAAAAATCCGGTGCTACTGCTGCCACTAGAGAACTGTTGAAGAATAATGAATGAAGCAATAGAATTTAGTAACTTATTGGATAGAGTAAAATCACAGACAGCTGAATCTGTGGCCTTATTTGAATTAATTTGTGAGTATTTGAGGTGTGAAGTTAGTTCATGTGAGTAGTTGTCAGATGTTGTTGATATTCTGAATCACTTTTCATATTATATTTAAATTTCAATGGCAAAATAATTATTAATTAGTACTGAATGGCATGAACAAATTACTGAAGGAAGATTTTGGACTGAATATAAATCAAAGCAAGACAAGAGGGATGAAATGTAGCAGAAACGATACCAATAATAGTAGATTAAATATAAAAATCAGATCGGATGCAATAGGAGAAGTAAGTGAATTCTGTTACTTGCGAAGCAAAATTACAACCAATGGTCGAAGTGGGAATCATATTAAAAGCAGAATAGCACTAGCAAAAAGAGCCTTCATGAAAAAGAGAAACCTTTTAGTTTCAAATATTAATCTAGGAATTAGAAAGAACTTTTAAAAACTCTATGTGTGGAGCACAGCACTTTATGGTAGCGAAACATGGACTTTAGGTATACCGGAAATAAAGAAAATTGAAGCATTTGAAATGTGGTGCTACGGAAGAATGTAGAAAATTAAGTGGACTGACAAAGTAAGAAATGAATGAGTTTTGGAAATGATGGGTGAGGAACGAAGTTTGTGGAAGAAGCTTACAGAAAAAAGAGACAGGCTGGTAGGTCATATTTTGAGACATGCTGGATTGGTTAATTTGCTGGTGGAGGTAACAGTCGAAGGTAAGACGGCAAATACTGTAGAGGAAGACAGAGATTAGAATAAATGTAGCAGATAATTGAGGACATCGGTTGTAAGGGGATGTAGAGATGAAGAAGTTAGCACAGGATAGGAAGGGAAGGAGGATTGCAGCAAACCAGTTGAAACACTAACGATAGCAAAAAAAAAAACTAGTGATGTTGAAACTGATGAAATAATTAAAAGGAGGATGCAACAAGGAGAGTGAGGATAAATCTTCATAAATATGGCTTCAATAGTATTAAAGGTTGTGACAATCATGTATTTTATAGGTTATTCCATGGTATGCGAGCATGCTTATATACATATAGATTCCTTGAGACTCCAGAGACAAGAATATTGATAGTTGAAGAAACCAACATCGACAGAAACAAAAAAATAGAAGACATTCAGGATACATGTTATAGATTCAATGCTGACTTAGTTCACTTGCAACACAGTTGTGACACTGTACACCAACAATTGGAAGGAAAACACCCAAAGGTGTTTACCGATAATAGAAAAATAAATAATAGATTTGAAGAAATACAAAAAACAGAGCATTAACTAGTGCAGCAATTGCAGTCAATAGGTAGTCCGCACTTACCCATAGGAGTAACCAAGCATTTTGGCATAGACAACTTTTCAGGTCAGGGTGCTAAACACACAGTCTTTTTTTATAAATGGTTTTGAACAACATGAGACCTTTAACCTGTCAAATGATATGTCAATAAAAAAATTGGAAATATAGAAAAAAAACAATACCTTGTGGCATGGAGGAGCGACTAAGAATCGCTTCCTCACCCCATGCAATATTTGGTGGGGGAAAATAATGAAAAAGTATGATGGGGACAAAGTTAGGGAACAAAACCACTACTTTGGTTCATCAGAATAAACTGTTTTGTATGAAGGACAACAAACACATGTCTCCAGAAGGTTGTGTATTTATTTTTTTTTTTAATAATAATGAAGTGTAGATGTTATATTTATTTAAAAAGGAAAATGATATAATGATGTAACATTATCTGTAAAATTACCCAGCCATTATGTATGAACGTCTTTTTTTTTTTTAGATGTAAGATAATTTTAGTAATGTGGCCAAACCTAATTTCAGAGTTAAATGCTCCATTTTTGAAGTCACAAAACTTCCAAAATATAACGATAAATTGGAGGGAGTTGTGACAGTCATGTATTTTATAGGTTATTCCATGATATGTGAGCATACTTATATACATATAGATTCCTTGAGACTTTGTTATGTTCATGCTGTTGTTGTTTTAGAGTAAGTTGGTTGCAAAAATTGACACAATTAAGCCTGTAGGGTTGAGTCATTATGTTAAGTTCGTAAATTTGATATACAAACTAGGAAATATCAAGAAGAAGTCCAATATAGATGTAATGGTTTAAATTTCTGCTGGTGTTGGTGGAAAATGTTATATAATTAACTAATAGAATAAAAGTTATTTCAAGAACAATTAATGGTTTGTGCTTCTTTTCATAGTTAGATGATTTCTACGAAAATCAACTAAAGAAGAAAGGTGACCATGTTTGAAGAGAATAAAGTTATTTTCCACAAGGATTTATGAAATTACGTAAATCATAGGCACCAGGCTGAAATGATATATGAACAAATCTACCACAAGGTTTTTTTTTTTTTTTTTTTTTTTTTTTAAAAATATACTGGGTGATAAAGGAAGATTTAAGTACTATGAAAATGAAATGGAGCATTCCCCTGGTTCACTGGCAACACTAAAATCTCGTTATTCTTACAAGGTAAAGCCACGATGAAGCTAATGTACTAAATACTGTATTCAAAAATTCATTTACTGATAAAAATAAGGATAGTATTTCCGTTTACCCACGCCGTGTCGAGTTGGTGATGGAATCATTATGAATAGATACTGCAGGTACCATAAAGCAGTTAGAGCTCCTGAAGTGGGGGAAAGCACTGGGCCCAGATGGAATTCCAGTAAGAGTATTTTCATAGTATGCAGCGGAAATCGGGTCATTTCTGTCTGATATATTCAGTAAATCATTAGAAGAGCGAAGAGTACCTTCAGACTGGAAAATCGTGCAAGTAACTCCGATTTTCAAGAAAGGTGATCGAAGTGATCCTGGAAACTATCATCCCATATCTATAACATCTGTTTGTAGTAGAGTTATGGAGCATATTATATGCTCGAACATTATGAATTTTCTAGATGATAATAATTTGCTTACAACAAATCAACACGGATTTTGGAATAAAAGATCATGTGAAACACAGCTGGCCCTCTTTACACATGATGTAATGAAAGTTATCGATGCAGGTTCACAAGTAGATGCAATTGTTTTAGATTTTCAGAAACCCTTTGACTCTGTGCCACACAACCGCCTTTTAGCGAAGCTACGAGCGTACGGTATATCGGATCAGCTTTGTGAATGGATAAAGGATTTTCTAACTGGTCGATCACAGTATGTTGTTGTTGAAGGAGAAAGTTCTTCTAATCTAGATGTTACATTGGGTGTACCTCAAGGAAGTGTATTAGGACTACTTCTTTTCTTAATTTTTATAAACGATCTCGGAGACTAACAAAAAGAATCCAATTGTTCCGAAATACAAGTTAAACAATTCAGTTTTTGATATGGTTGATTCTATTAAATATTTGGGAGTAACAGTACAAAGGAACATGAAATGGGACATACACATTCATTCGGTAGTAGGTAGAGCTAATTCTAGGTTGCGATTCATAGGTCGAATCTCAAAAAATTGTAATGAACAAACAAAGGAGATAGCATACAATAAACTCTTGTGCGTCCACATTTGGACTATTGTTGTGCCATTTGGGATGTGTTTCGTAAGGAGTTGATCGAACGTATAGAGAAAGTACAGAGAAGAGCCACTCGATTCATGACCGCTTGCTACAGTCGTTATGAAAGTGTCACAGAACTGATTAGTAGACTAGGCTGGGAGTCTCTGGTAGATAGACGACACACGTTTCGTTTAAACTTATTGGTAAAGATGTGTACTCCCACTTTCACTTATGATTGGAGTTAAATACTTCGTCCATCAACCTATTTGAGCCAGAATGACAGGAAAGATAAGATTAGAGAAATAAGGTGTCGCAATGATTCTTATATGAATTCTTTTTTTTCCTTGTACCATTAGGGATTGGAATGCACATCAAAGATATTAGCTTTGGTGCTGAGCACCCTCTGCCACCCACAATTTTATGAATTGCAGAGTATATATGTAGATGTTGATTAATACTAATATTCTTTTTACATCTGGTATGTATGAGGCCAAGATAAGGAAACTGCTTGATGGCATCATTTACAAGCCTCTGAACAATGATCCTGCTTCGAGGCTTGAGAGAAAGACGTCAATGATGTTAAAGATTTCCATCAGACATCATAAAGAGCCTTCAACCCAGTGCCGCCAGGTCACCCAGCCTCCCCAAGATTCATAAGTAACATGTACCTTTACAGCAGAATGTAAGTGCCATACAGTGGTGGATGTATGAATTTTTGGAGTGGGGATAAAAATTGTGAGTGGCTGCAACTGCAAACATTACTTTCCTGCCCCCATTGTTCCCACCCTGAGTGTCGCTGCCACCACAATTATATAAAAAAGGGCCCTTCAGGACCTGATGGGAATGCTTAATCATTTATTGGGAATTGTCCTAAATATGTGAAGAACCCGGTAAAATTTTCGAACATATTCCACATTGATGCTGCTATCGGACATTGATATCTGGTCAGTTCTCGTTGTTCACCAGGGTTCATTTGTGAGACACTCTACAGTAGTTATCATGTCTATTTGAACCCAACATCATATACATCTTCAAGCTGGTTCCTACTTCCGCCTATTTCATCTATGGTGGCAGATTCTATGAACAGGTGGCTGGTGTGGCAATGGAGCAACCATTGTCACCTGTAGTTACCGATCTCTTCATGGAGGAACGAACATTAAGTAATTGAATGGTCTGCCCTTAATTCTTTGACCAATATCCCTCCCAGCCCCATCAGCAACATATACATTCCCTATACATTCCCAGCACTCTCTTCACCCACCTCCTCTCCTCCAGTGAGTCTCAATCCAGCTCCTTTATCATATCAGTACTGACTGGGTCCTGTGATAATTTCCACAAACAAATCTAGATCTTTTTTGCACACCTTATAACTTCTGTATTTGATAAACAAAACGTGGATCCAAACTACACCCCCATATTCAACCAATGGTCTGACCAAAGTTTTGTAACCCAACTCCCTAACTTCTTCTCTGGTACATCCAATCATCACCCTCTCCAGTAAATGAAGGATTTTGTAACCTTTTCCTAACACCTGTCCAATGTGCTCTGCCCATTTCAGTTTGTTATCCAATGTTACGCCAAGATAGTTACACTTCAGACTTTCAACAAGCAATTTTGACCCCTCACTATAATCATAAAAAACCTTTAGTTTTTTTTTTTTTATCTGTGTACCTAATAAGCTGACTCTTCTTGGCATTTATCTTCATTCCATGCTGGCCTATCCATTTTGATATTCTATCCAGGTCACCCTGCAGCTGTTCACAGTCTTCACCTTTTTTGATCCTATTGTATAACTTTATATCGTCTGTACATTCTGACCATCACCCACCAATACAATCATTCATTAGAATAATGAACAGCAATAGTCCCAATACACTACCCTCTGGCAGTCCCGTATTTATTTCCACCTCTTTTGATAATGTGTTTTCACTGTAATACTTTGCTTTCTGGCCATTAGGAATTCCTCTACCCAGCAAGTCACTTTTTCATCCAATCCAATAGATTTTAGTTTATTTAAAACCATTTTGTGTCTTACTTTGTCAAATGCACTAGAACGATTTAGTGCCACACTATCAACTTGGCCTTCCTTGTCCAATTTATCTGGAATATCTCACTATCTGAGATTCACATGAATATCCTTGCTAAAGCCATGTTGTCGATCGCAAAACCACTTTCTTTACTCACAGACATTACTGATATAGTTGCATATCAATCTGTCCATGATTTTGCCTATCACTGATGTCAAACTAATTGACCTTTAATTTTCAAACCTGTTTGTAACACCTCCTTTATGAACCGGTACTACTGTCACTCTTTTCCAATCCTCTAGTAAGCAGCATGACTGCAAACTCATTTTAAATAAAATTTCAAGGTAAGGTACAATATCATATCCCAAAATCTTTAATACACAGCAGTAATAGTATGTACACCAGCCCATTTAAATTTTTTAAACTTTTGTTTTTCCTTCATAATGTCCTAAGAATCTATTTCAAATTTTGTCATTTCCTCAACGAAGTTTATTTACACTATAACGGGCAAAGGTGAACCACCCGATACTGCAACCTTAGAACCATTCTGTATATATGATCAACACACGCAAACTTCGACTTTTGCCTGGTGACACGCGGAATGATAAGCACATTTTGCTTCAAGCAGGAAGAGCTGAGTAGTGAGACATGTGTGATGATCCGCCATGATAGAATTTCAGTAGAACAGTGAAACTTATGTAACTTCAATGTGACTTTTAAAATTTTATAACGGGGTTTAGTTTGGTCTGATCACATTTCACTAATTTCAATCTAAGAATTTAGTGAAGTTTTCTGATAGCCATCGATTGTTTGAACTTGTATTAATATTTTCAAGAATCTGGTGAACTTTGAATCTGAAAGAATAGCAGTGACTTTCATCACGATTAGAACCTAACCTTTCCTCAAGGTAGGTGGTGGCCAAGATAAATGTAAAACAATCAATAATCCAGTGGCTTATATATCAAACGGTTTGTGGAGCTAAGGTGATAAACTGTATATGATAACCCCGGTATGCACGTTAGTCCCTTACATGATATTGAAGTTTTATTCCCATCCCGGTAAGCATTTGGTTGTTACACTACTCTGAACAACTACATGCTATATATGAATACTTATGTTTATTATTTATTATTATCAGAACTAATTAAATAACAAACTGCATTATTTTAAACTGAACAGAGACTAAATATGGGACAGTACAATAACCTTAACAATCGATGTTCGAACTACTGATTTGAATTAGTTACGGTATATAAGAAATTAAAACTGTTCACTAACTTACAATACTATAGAATTGTCTTATTATTAAACTAACTGCCAAACTTGTGCTTTATATAATTGCAATAACTAGAAAAGGACTCTAACAACAATGACATGAACTTCAAACCATTATGTATGGAGGAAATTTTAAATAATTGATCTTTCTAGCTATAACCCTAAGAATTTAGATGATAATTTAAAGATTTTAAATTTAGTATACAAAAACTTAGCTGATGAAAAATCGCAGTTTTGTGAGCAGTTCTCTACAAACATTCAACACTGGAGTTAGTCATCAGCATGCACATCCTGCGAGAGTGACAGAATTTCATCTGTATTGGGGTATACAGGATGGAAGTATGCCTGACATGTTAGACTGGCTGAATAGTGCCTTCCTGCAATCTTAATATACAGATCCGATAGTCTGATGCTTTATTCTATGACCTGGTACTGGCAATATAAATTTTAATGAGGTTATCTTTTTTATTTCTTTTGGTCCCTTTAATTGTTGTGGAAAAGTAAACTAGTTTGCTGTCCATTTTAAAGAATTAGTAACTTCAAAAAGTATCATATTGGACAGTTGTCAGCAACCTCCCAGCAGCAAGCTACAGCCTTGTTTTTTGCTTCTTTTTCGATCTAGGAGAAGACCTAAGGAAAATTTCAGAAATTATATCTTTTTTATTTAATGGGGATTTCTCTATCCTTCTTAAAATTTCCCACTTTATATAATTATTTATGTCTCACTTTAGGCACATTGATATATCTTAATTACATTTTATCTGTGATGATTACATAACTTTAGGCATAATATCTAAGAATACCTTTTTTTCACCCATTAGACTTATTTTTAGTTGTTATTGAATTATTACTTCGATTTAATTTACTGATAATATTTTTAATTTTTTAGCTGTTTTATTATAAAGTCATATTTTTTATTTTATTTCTCTTAAAAGTATACTTAGCATCTACCTACAGGTGTTAAATCAAATTTTTGTCAGAATGTTCATCTCAATGGTGAAAATGTTTTGGCTTAGTTAAATTTAGATAAATAAATACCATTCCATTATTCTCCTTGAAATTTGCTCCCTATTTCCATGTTGACTTGCTTCCTTGCATAATCTACTTCCTTGTAACCGCATGACAAATGAAACTTTTAGATTCAATTCCTGTCCTAAAGAAAATTTTATGACCCCATTATTTTTACCTTGAAACATTTATTTTAACTTTTTATCAGTGGAAAGATTCATGAAGTTTTCCTTTTAATTCAATTAAGCAGTTCAATTTTAGAACATGGTACAGATATGATTTTTACTCAAAAAGTCTTTCAGTATTAAGTTTAGAGTTTTTTAATTTATTTTCAATGCAAAAGGTTTTATGTTGTCTTCTCTTTTGGTCTCTGGTGATATTATAACCAGTCCATAAAGAAATGGTAACAATTAGGGTTGAAAATACAGGCCATTCAGTTTGACATCAGTGGTAGGTAAATTAATGTAGAATTTGATATGAAATCACATTAAAAAAAAGTCTTTGAGGAACATAAGTGGTTTTGAAGTTATTAACATAGCTTTAGACAATGATATTCATGCAAATCTCAGTTAGCAGGCGATATGCAAGATATTTCAGATGAAATTGACAAGGGAGGCCATATTTATAGTGTAGCACTAGTTTTTTCAGCAGCTTTTGACAGAGTGGGCCATAAAATGGTGCTAAATAAGTTAAACACTATTGGAGTGTATGAAAAAAAATGATTTGCTGTATTTAACAATTCTTAAAACATAGAAAGTAAAGGCAAGGTAGGAAATTCAGTAGCAAAGGAAGTGCATATGATAATAGGAGTGCCACATGTCAGTGTCTTGGGACCATTGCTATTAGTTATTCTAATGGATTATTGTATTGATGGTCTGCTATCAGAAGTTAGGTTTGTAATCGTAGGTTTTCCCAGTGACTCTGTTGCTTAAAGATCTCTTGGGCATGCAGCTGGATCAATTGATCTTAGTTTAACAAATCTTCAATGGTGTAATGTGCCATCATCTTATCTCAGAAGATGAAGGCACATTATGCCATCAAAAATTCATTGAATTAAGATCAATTGATCCAGCCACATGCCTGAGAGATCTTGAAGCAGAAGTTAAGTTGTTTGCAGATGTCATATTAGTGCTATATAATAGGATCTAAACAGTAGAAGACTGTGAACACCTGCAGGGTTATCTCGACAGTATATCTAGCTGGGTACGTCAACAAGGGATAAACATAAGTGCAAAGAACTGTTAGCTTATTAGGTACACAGATAAAAATCTAAATTATGATGATAATGTGGGGAAAGAAATGCCTTTTGAGGACTTGAAATTTAAGTACATTGGAATAATATTTTATAACAAACCCAACTTGGCAGATAGTAGGAAAAGGTTTCAAAATCCTTCACTTGCTGGAGAGAGTGATGAGTATACCAGAGAAGTAAGGGAACTTGGTTACAAATCTTTCAATAGACCA
This sequence comes from Vandiemenella viatica, assembly GCA_031002005.1. NCBI lineage: Eukaryota > Metazoa > Arthropoda > Insecta > Orthoptera > Morabidae > Vandiemenella > Vandiemenella viatica. The sequence goes on along the minus strand of JARYHS010008074.1, from coordinate 311,274,204 downwards.
TTGCTTGAATATGGTAATGTAGTACGGGACCTCCATTTTGTATATCAAATACAGGAGATGGAGGGAGTGCAGGGATGGTCTGCAATATTTGTCTTTGTAAATAACTACAGAACACAATCAGTACTGATAACTGATATTATAAAGGAGCTCAACAATGTTTCATTGGAATACAAGAAGAGTGTTAAGAGAGTTATGGGAGTGTATAGGCCGAATAATGGTGATGGGACATGTAAAGATATTAGGAGAAATGCATGGAAGGAAACAGATGATCATGACCACAAAGTGGCACTTAATTTTAGGCATAATGGTGTGGGAAGATTGATGTACGTAGGTAAGGTACGGTAGTCACATGTTTTGAATAAATTACCAAGAGAAACAATGAATAATTTGCCAAAAATGCTAAAAGAATTCAAAGTTGAAATTGCTAGAGGGCAAAAATAGGTAGGAAAAGGAAAGGGGAAAATAAGTGTGTAAAGAAATTACCGCTGGAGCAAGCGCTCCATCACAATCAAATTAAATTAAATAGATTATAGATTTAACTCTAATATAAAAATTATACTTTTTCCTCTACAATTATTTGTTGGATTACTTATTAATATTTAAGTTGTTTCATATTGGAAAGAAATTCATTCATTGAGTGAGAATTTAGTCTTCAAATAAATTAATTTTTTAACCAGCTCCTCTCAAATAACTCTACTTAATTTCCTTTCCTCAGGTAGTGTTTTTTGATGAACCAACTGCTGGAATGGATCCTTCAGCCCGCAGATCTCTCTGGGACTTACTTTCTGAAGAAAAAAAAACCCGTACAGTACTTCTAACTACTCACTATATGGATGAAGCAGATATACTTGGAGATCGCATTGCCATTATGGCAGATGGAAAGCTTTGTTGCTGTGGTTCATCCTTCTTTCTAAAGAAAAAGTTTGGTTGGTGCACCTTTAACTGACAGATTAATAGTAAAAATGCTTTGTTAGATTTTATCGCAACTTCTTTGAAATATGTACAAAAGGAAGACATGGATTTTCATGAAGTTTAAGTTAAAAAAATACTTTTAATATTTATCACAGGTATTCTTTATTTTTAATTCTCTGCAGTAAAATTATCATTACAATCACAGATATGGAAGGTATTGTTAACTTCTGTCCTTACTAAATAAGGAAGAATTAATCAAATAAACCAATCACTCACCTCAGGATGGTTGCTGAATCTAAAAACATGAAAATACAATGTTGTGGTAAAATTTCTAATCATGTTTCAAGGTGAGATATGGCAAGGGTATTAGATAATTTTCATTGCCTAGCAGCATTTCCACTATTCTTATTATCAAATGTAACCTTACAAAAAAAATTTAAAGCATTGGAGAAAATTGGAGTTTTTACAGAGTAATAGGAAGGTATTTAATCCTCCTTCAGTCATAGTAGGGAAACATTAATATAGCTGGCTAACTTACCAACTTTCCTTCCAGCAATAATCATAGTAACAAAATTATATTATAGAAAATTGTCAACTACTGTTCTGTTTTTCATCTAGAAATTCATGCAATACCTATACCTTTCTGAAATACATTAATGTAAAGTGACTCAGACATAGGAAAGATATGTAAACAACTTTCATCTTGCACATTTCTCACCACTTACATGATCAAGATCACTTACTAACATATTGTAAAATGTTTCTGTGTTTTAGTGCTCGTCATGGCCTTTTTTCCTTCATCTGTAGTCAGTGTCATATTGTTTTCCCTATCTTTCTTTGTTTTTAAAGTAGATATACAAATATACAATTGCTGAAGCAGGAATTATATGCTAATTACTAGGAACTGGTTTTCTGTTAACTAATAATTGAGTGTTCCAACAAATTCCTTCATACCACAGGTAAATAACAATATGCTCATTCTGCTGCATTCATTATGTTAAGAATTAATTATCCTCCCACAACACTGACACAAAAGAAAATATTTATTTCCTCATATCTCATCAATTTACAATAATGTCATCAATCAGCTGACTACAGAACAAAGAATTTTATGTTACTGTTTCTACCTGAAATGTCTTTCTGAATATTTTGGAAAGTTTCAGAAATGTCTCACATCTCTGCTTTCTATCTATGATGAAAATTCTTTCAACTCTTTTTTCTAGAACAGAGGTTGATTGCACACATGTAAGTCATTGTCATGAATCAAGAGGATTAAAGTACATACCTTGGTCCAAAACATTTTTATAATTTTGTAAAATTGCTAAATGAATAGATGATTTATGTAATTGCAATGTTGATTTTGCCAGTTCATACAAAGTTTTGTTACATATCGGAATAACTCATTATTGATTTCAATTCATAGATACCAAAAATGTTATCAAGGAAATCTTACTGCCTCAAATCATCAGCATTAATTTTCCACTCCATCAGACTATGCATGACAATGGAAAGACCTCTAATACTTAGTTAAATACCACAGTTGTTTAATTTACTTATATTTCTTATAGAAGTAAGTTAAAGTTAAGTTCAAAACTGTATCTGATACTTCCCCTGTAACTTGTTTCTTATGATACCTGGCATTTGAATTACTTGAGTGATACAATTAAGGATCATGCATTTATGTAAACATCTACTAAAATCTAAAAAATGTGAAATATGGTTAAAAATCTGATAAGTCCAAAATATTAGCTTTTAAAACTAAATCAACAATATGCCAAGTTAATATCTTCAGCTTGATTTAACTTTTTCTAGTTCTCTATGAGTATTCATGGCAGAGATAAGTTTTCAACATCATGCTGTTTATGACACCATATACAGAAGAAAATAAAAGTATCAATGCCTTGGTAATGAATCTCTAAACACTTATTTTCTATTAAACAAGTTTTTAGTTTATATTTTTTATAGCATTAGAAGCTACATATCTACTGCTATCATCAACACAAAAAGAAGAAGTTTATATTTTTTCATTAACTGATGTACATTGTTTAATTCTCTCTTATTAATTTATTCCAATCATTGACTCTCTTACCCACAGCAGAAAATTTTCCCACTGCCTTTGGTAAAGGGCCTCTTATTATACACACTTTTTGGTTTTGTTCATCCATGGACCGATCAGTGTGATCAGCTGAGTTTGGCAGTTTGCTTAGTTGGGTTTATTTACAAGCAATCCCTTTTTATTCTATTGCTACTAAGGCAGATAGTCTCCTTAAAGTTAAGTGTAGCTATTGCTAGGGTTTAGTGCTAACAGCATACGTTTAAGTTTTAACCGTGAACTGATACCATTAAAGATTTGTCTTCCTGGTTGCCAATCCCTTGTGATACCCCAAGAGATAAAGATATTGTTCATAAATAATGTTCACTGTAAATATTGGTTGAGATTTTAAAACTGTTATTCTTCAAAAGTTTGTTACAATTAGCGGTACCTGTTTAGGATAATACATTGGACTACTCACCAAAAATATAGCACACCAAAAGCAGCTTCCAATGATACCCCAAAATTTAAGCAAATGTTTATACACTCATTGCAAGTTTAACATCTCTACTATCCGGTGACAACACTAAGAATTCTGCTACATCATGATATGCCTTTACTTACTAACTTGCCACAGTTTCATTTAATTAAAACTGGTAAATACTGTACTTACAGAGACATTGCTTGCCTCATTTGTCGCGACCTGAACTTCATTATCAGTGAGTGAAGTCTAAAATAAGTATCACGGAGCAGCTGGCCATAGAATATCCTTGCTAAGAACACATGGGAGACTGAGAAATTTTCAACATGGCTGACCTCTATTTATCAATTCCTTCAGACCTCTGACGTTAGCTTTTAATTCAATACCTGATTAATCACCTTAGCTTTTTGCTGCAATTAATCCATTTTCCTTTCAACAACCTGTTCTGAATATTTTTTCTTTCCTTGTTCTTCAAAGATCTTTCTACTGGACTAAAATTTAATTCTGTCATGTCACTGCCTTCATGGGAAGCTGATAATGCTTCCAATAATTTAATTTGGAAAATCCTATTAATGAAATTCTAAACTTTTTGAGGAACTAATAGTATGAATTGGACCAGCTTGATTTTGTCTATCTCCTGAAATTTATTTATTCCTTTATCTCTTTTATTCTATATTTTAATTTTTTAGTTGATTTAAAATCAAATCTACAATTTATCTAATTAGCCAAATTTATGCTCAGGACATTCTTGGGAATGCTGACTACAGCATGTGATAAAAGGTCTGATGTAACTTCTTGCATTAAATATAAATTAAAAAAAAAAATATATTCTTCCTCCTTTAAGCACATATTTTTGCATCACCAAAAATGAGATAACTTTCAAACTAATTTTTTCTGAGCCTATAAGATACACTTTACAATGATGGTTGTGGTAAGTTCTCTTAGTGGAAATGGGTGAGGCCAAATCCATGATGCTTGAAAAACAACTTTATATAGCTCTAACGTGTTTTATGACAGTGATTTAAAAATGATCTAAAGGATGCATTAATATAGGTACAGAAAGTATTAGTAAAAGTCATTGATTGTATATATTACCTAAAATAGGTATCTTTCTAAACAGTTCTGGCAAGGTTATAGATATACTACACCAAGTCCCAAAAAGTGGTTGTCTTTAAAAACTCCTTAACTTTCCTGGAATGAAATTTGCATTCATTTTCAAACATTTTTTCAACAACTACCTATGTCTGTTGCAATTTAATAATCAGCATTTCCCAAACTTGTGTTTTAGAATGGCCATGATATTGGGCAAGGTTTATTGTTATGTGTTTCCATATGCAATGAAGATAAGTGCTAAAGAGATCCTATCTTGATTACAGTTAAGAAATTAGGGATTTTGTAGAATTACACATTGGAACTAGTATCTTTAATTGAAGAGATAAATGCAATCTTGGGAGATCAGTTAATAATGAGCTCAGTTCAGCAAGTACACTGGTGGTGGTTTCAAAATACTGAATGTATTGAACACAGTAATGAGCAGTGCCAGATTAAGACACCATGGGGTTTGTAGCAAATGTGAACAAGAGGCCATTGGTTTTCTATAGGTATCAAAGATTAGGAAATGAAATAAAATGGCAAATTTACAAAACTACCATTAGTGATTTAATGAGGCCAAATTTAGAGATGACACCAGCCAAATCAATATTTATAGGTAAGTCATTTTCTATATTCATTAAAGCCACATCATTCTGATGATCTTCTCACATTGAGTTCCTTAACTCATTTTTAATGCACTTTAATGTTGAAAAATAACTTTCTCCACTGCAGTTTATCACCATCACTTTCAAATAAATGCACAACACTCTTCCTAATTTTGGGAACAAAGTTCTAATCAATTTTCCATTAAGAATATGTAATATTGAAGTTCTAAAGCAGCAGCCACATCTCTTTTCAGCAGCTCAGCGAATGTAACAGTTTGTTGCCAAGACTGTATTTCACATTGTCTGGGTAAGCTCTGATGATAATTGTTGATCTTTTCAATATTTCTTCTACTGGTGAAAACTTTTATTTCCTAAGCATTCCAAATACTTTGGTCACTTGATGGTATGCTTCGATGTATTTATCTAATGAAGGCAACACATTATCAATTATGACAATAAAACCTGACTGTCATAATGTTGTCTAGGTGTTTGATTTTCTACAACTTCATCAAATGTAGTAGAGCCACTGACATGACCATGTTTTGTAGTTTGCTTGTATTTTCTTGACTTCAGTTGCTGATATTCTTTACAGTGAGTTGGGCCTTAGTAAAGAGAGCATCTTATTTCAAGGTCTTGATCAGGCAACTGCAGAAAGTGTAATTCATTAGTTCCATTTCTACTCTTTTTGCCAAGCTGTAAGTCTTTTTATTGCTGATGGATGGTATACCATTTGTAACTTATTGAGATTTAGATATTTTTATGTTTAGGCACAATGTATCACTAAGGCGCAGGGCCTGTAGCATTTTCTAACTCTTGCTGTGTGGCTGATACTGGGGGAATGCAACAGGGGAATTTGAAGAAAATGATGGATAAGTAAAACAATATCTAGAAACTGTGTGTGGTGATAATTTAGTAGCAACAGTTGTGAAGTAAAATGAGAAAATGGTCATAAACTAGCCTTTTTTTTTAAGTATAGAGGATGTTTTCCTTATCATATAGGGAATTGAAGAACTACAGGGTGGGCGGAATGTAACTTCCTATTGGTAATAATTTTTTTGCTCCTAAACGAATGTAGGACTGAAGGCAATTTTTTGTACACATTTAGTTTATTCTGTGGCGTGATAATTCAAAAAGTTACAATTCAATGTGTGCCCCAGTATTTTATATACACTCTCTTAAATGAAAAGGTATGTTTGCTATGGCCTTCCACAAGAAATCATTAGGAACACCATTGATGGCCTCACGGATTTTGTTCTAAAGGTCACCAAGAGTTTGAGGTTTGCTGTGGTACACTTCTTCCTTAGTCCATGCCCATACAAAGTAATCACATGGGGTGAGGTCTGGACTACGTGCAGGCCAACCTGTGGAGCCTCGGCGGCATATACATCGTCCAGTGAATTTCTCATCAAGCCACTGCCTGACAGCCAAGGCATAATGAAGGGGAGCTCCAGTGACCCATTCATAAATTGTAGGCCAAACAAAAGTTTATAGCATTTCCAGGTATTGTTCAGCATTCATAGTGTCTCTCAACAGATATGGTCTGATAATGCGAGAAGAAGTTAATCCGCTCCACAATGTCAGTTTCGGCTTACCCTGCATTTTTTCAAAAGTCTCCTTGAGATAATTTCCTGCCCAGTAATGGCTGTTATGATGATTAACAAACCTCCCCAACATGAAACAGCTTCGTCACTCCACAGAATTTTTTGAAACAGCTGTTGATCATTGTCATACCTCGCGAGCATCACTTCACAAAATCAAGATGCCTATCACAATCATCAGGATAAAACATTTGGGCATAATGAGGCTTCCTTGGTCTGGAATGTAACTGTTCATGGAGAATCTTATACATAGAATAATGTGTCATGCCACTCTCACTTGCTGCTTGTCTTGTTGATTTTGCAGGGCTTCGCTGGAAGATCTCCCTCACTGTGACCTCCTTTTCCTCTGACACCGAGGTCTAGGACCGACCTGATCTCTTTGTGTCCACAACACTACCGGTTATCAGTACCTTCCTATTGCAATTTTTAATTGTCTTTGCATCCAAAACAGCATGTTCCCCATGTTCACCTCTCCACCACCTTTAAACCTGTATTAAAGATTGCCTTGCTGCAATTTTTGCTCTGTCCTTAATACTTAATCATTGTGACATCTGTCTGGAATTTTTTTTTAATAATATTAGACATAATGCCACACTACCGTCTACAAAACAAGGTAACTTTCATTGCAATTTACACATAACATCAATAGCTATTCTAAATTCAAAATAGGGAGTTACTTTCCGCCCACCTTGTAGAATACATTACCAGTTTAGAGCAAAGTTTAGTAGGTGTGGGGACATTCATATCAATGAATTAGCTATATTATAAAAAATACACTAAATTTTATGTATGTGTTAGATTTAACTATGAACTTTCTTTTCATTTATTTAGATAAAAAAAATGATATTCTTGTTTTTGTGAGATATGTTATTTGAAAATTCTGTTATGAATTTATTTTTAATTTTTTTCAATACCACTGGTTAATACTATGGAAAACATAAGAATGTATCAGAAACTATGAAAAGGTGGAGAATATATAAACTAAAATAATAATGTATTACAATTAAAACAAATTAAGAAAATTATTTTCTTTCACAATAATAAAATATTCCACATCAACTCTGCAGGTGCTGGTTACCATTTAATTATAGAAAAAGGAATGAACTGTGATTCTAATAGAGTATTAACGCTACTAAGAAAATACATAAATAACTTAGATGTTGGTCAAGATATTGGTTCAGAACTATCTTATGTTTTAAATGATGACATGTCATCAGTGTTTGAGAAGATGCTACGAGAACTTGAAGAAAACCAAAAAACATTAGGAATTCTTAGTTATGGGATATCTTTAACCACAATGGAAGAAGTATTTATGAGGTAAATATTTAAAGCTTCACTATACATACATAAAATAATATGAAAAAAAGAGCACCACGTACCAATACAATAGAAACCAAAAATTTTCTAGCATTACTACAATTATTTCACAAATACTATTGCCAGCTTTCTTTTTATCCTTATCTTCATATTCATATTGTTTCATTTTCTTCCACCCACAGTTCTAGTAAAATATAGAAGGACCGAGACCTGAAAATTTCAATGTCTTTTGTGTGTATATTTGTTACTTGTGTTCACATCACACAGCTATCATCTTAAGGTAGTGGTAGTTCATTTTAGTTTGTAATTTCTTAATATATAACATATATGCTATGTTGTGCATGGTTTCTTGTTATCACCAGATGGTAGCTGATCAACCATATGGAGAACCTTGATTTCAGTGTATAATGCCTTACAAAACCTTTCCTATCAAATTTGGTGGGTGAGCGATAATGCTATGGCCTCACATTTGGTAATACATGGGCTCAAATTTCCATCCAGATTTTGGCTTTCCATTGTTTCCCCAAATCTCTTGAGGTGGATCCCAGAATGTGTCAGGGACAAGCGGGATACTGGGGGATGATACCCGCTTAAATCACCTGAACCAGATGTCATCCAAAAATATTCTAAGTCCATTAGAAAGTTCTGTAACCGTGTTAAAATGTTTATGCTAACTGTTAACATTGACTACGGTCGCCACTTGTAGTTTTAAACCCACCACAAGAAGGGTACTAAAGTATAAATGAAAGTCACAGGTCGAAATCACAGAATTATATTTTCCAAACAGTCGTGTTATTAATGTCATTTTACAGTTAGCAAAGCAATCGGACATTCATCTTCACCAAAAATCACAAGTTGAGAATCAAGAGCCAAACCGCATTTTCCCCCAAGTGAAACAAAACAAATTTGAAATACACCTCTCCTGAAACTGATTGTGCGAAATGATGATGGACTACACTTTCAAACAATGGCCGCCACTAACGCAAGGTTCACATGGTTGTCGAATCGTTTCGCGCTACTTTTCCGTGACGTCAGCGTTACCCACCATCCTACGCGCTCCTAGCATCGCTAAGCAAGCGTGCTTCCACCACAAAGTTTTAAACAAGACTGAAGACCGGAGCTTCTTTCAACACCTCCTAGCTGACTTATATAAGCTTGGGTCACCTGACCGCTTCTCTCTCCAACAAATGACCAAATATGGATGTGTTAAATGAATTACCACGTTAGTCAATGTTCTGTTATCTTATTATTTAAAATCGGCTTTAGTAATTATTTCGAAATTATGTTTAAAATATTATTCCCGATTTTAGATTCTACCAAAATATGAACTTTATTTAAATCTGTTGAGTTATGGTAAATCAAGTAATTCTATCAGTCAGTTGTAGTCTTTATTTATGTTTTTATTTATAACTCTGAAGGTTTATGGATTATCAAGCCGGAAAAATTATGAGTGTGAAGTCTAAATTGAACTGCATATTTTAGTGTTTATTTCATCTTTGTAGCTGTTATATCTGAGGCACAATAAATTATTCAAATATTTACACGTGGATTTAGTGTCGAGTGAATTTAGAAAACCTATAACATCGTTTCTATTGCTTCAAACGGCATGAAATAAATATGTAGGAAGCTAAAAGAATGGATTATTAAAACAAGCTACTCTTTAACCCGGAATCTAAGTAGGCTTTTAAATGAAAAAATGCCAAAGTCAGGTATCCTATTTTACGTGTTCATTTTATGTTTAAAAATACTTAGAGCGTTGGAAACTATCTGATTTAGATGAATTTACTTCGCTTTATGGCTGTTTTAATTTATTCTCTACTTTATATTGTGTGGCAGTGTTTAAAATCAGTGTAGAAGCATTTTATGTGTGCAGTGTTTATAGCAAGTTACTTTGTGATTGGATTATCATGCAACAGGTTAGTGAAATGCCTTTAAACGTGTCTAGAAAATTGATTATGTGTGTTAACTGGTATTTACATGCTCTTTGCGCTTTTGAAATGGTTTAATAGTGTTAGAATTAATTCCGAAAAGTCGAACAAATTAGTTGGTTTACCGGCGCCTGTTCATTCACTGATATCTCGTATTTTATGGCTTGAAATAGCTTAACACCTATTAAAACTGAAAGATTAGTTTATTTCCTTTATATTTGTCTACTTTTTAAATACTGAAATTACTTAAAAGGCTTCAAATTATTTATGTGAACTGTTTATGGGAATGAGTATTCAAAATCCTACACAATTACTTGTTTTGATTATTAACCTCTTGAAAACTATCAGAATCTATTAATTAATCTACTACACTGTCTCAAGGATTATTATAACTATTTTTAGGACTCTAAAATGGTCAAATTTCATTACAATGTGATATCTTCATTCCGCTTCAGACTATTATTCAAAACATCCAGTCTATTTCTTTAAAATACCTGCCAAACTGTATTTAAATGTGAAGTTATGTTTATAATGGTTCTAGGCCTGTGTATTATTAGATTTTTATACTCTTTACTGGACGAAAATCACTTCAGGAATACTAAAACTGGTATATGCCAAAATTTATGGGTTAGATTTTACTGGTATTGAAATTACTTATTTATCTCTGAAATAAAGTTTATTTACCATGATAAAAGGTTTATTTAGTGGCTATATTTACTATTTTTAATCATTTACTTCATTTAAATTGTCTCGGAATAACTCGTTAAACAATGTCAATATCTGCTATTAAAAGTTTACTTTTACATGGGAATACCTATTTTATATTGGAATATCGCTGATTTAATGCAATTTATATGTTATTTACATTGGTTATGGATTATTTATTCACTTTAGTGTATGGAAAGTGTTGTCAACTCGATTTAAAGTGTGGTACCGGGTACTAAAGTTAACCCAAAACTCGGCCCGATTCTAACCAAATATTGCAAATATAATGAGGGATACCTTACAAATGGTTCCTTCAATATCTGAATTCTTTCCCATTCTCTGTACCTAGTCCTTACTGCCTTTAGACCTAAATGTCAATGAATCATAAAGAAATTGGCAAAAAAAATGACCACTTCCCTACAGATTTTGGCCCTCTTAGCCTTAATTAACACAAATATGGATTAACTTCTTTAGTGACCAATGATAATAATTATAGAAATTTTGTTACCTCATTTCTTTTCCAACTGATAAGAAGTAGTATAAATATATAATGTATTTCTCACTGGTGTTAAGGGCTCAGCATAAACACTTCAATGTTGGGAACAATGGATTAAAAGGATATTTGGTGCAAAGGCATTATGTGTTACAGTGACACTGTAAAATAAATAAAGAAAATTTTATACCAAAATAAATATTCTATTTTTATTGCCTGTAAATCTTTATCATCATCATTCTCCAGTTCCAGTCTCCTGGATGCTGGTCACTCTCCACTTCTTCCTGTCCATGAATAGCTGATGTTCATGAATAGTCCTCCAATGAAGCCCTATGTCTTCCAAATCCTTCTTGATTTAGTCTATCCATTTATTTATTTATTTTTGGGCTTTCCCAAACGTCTTTTCACTTTGACATTCATATTAAAGTAGTCCTTTGTTCTTCTTCCTGCATTCTTTCAACATGTTCATACCACCTTAGGTGAACACTATAACCAATCTCCCATATTGTTTTGCTTGTCAGTTGACTCTAACAATCTACTGATCCAGCAACTATCTTATGAGTTGAACTTCTGATAAATCTTTTGTCTCCTCTTTAACATGGAATATATATCTTACAACAATACAGTAATATAACTGCAAGTTCCACTCTTAATCATCTTATGTTTACTTTTATTTTAATATACTGAGATATCACTGATGTTTATATATTAATTTTTCAGAGTTGGAAAGGATGAGGAAGAACATGAACTGAATGAGAATGTAGAAAAATACACTACCGACAGTAAAGAAACACTTCACATTTACCAAGGTATATATATTTATTTTTCTGTTACCTTATGTTACTGCTATTATGACAAATTCCATTTATTTGAATGTCATATGTTAATATATAAATTATTATTTGTGTAATTAATAATATTTTGTAACAGAATTAATTACTCAATCAAAATAATTTATAACAAATTAAGAAAAAGAATAAATTTTGTATTCTAATACTTAATGTGACATATGTTGTTGTATATAAATATTATTTCATTAGTTGGGCTGTAGCACATTACCCAATTAAACTATCTACAATATTGACATTTTTTTGTCTTAAATCCTATGAGTACAACTACTCTAAAAAAAACTACTTTTTTTCATTTTAGGACTTTTAATTTTGGTATTTAATTCACTTTCTTCCATTAAAAGAAGAAAAAAGTCTCTACAAAGTGCCAGTTTCTAGTCGTGGACATCTTTTCCCTTTTATGTACTATTCTTAATCTATTTAGCAGTATGAATCAATTCTTATAGTGTCTTTCAATCAAGCTTCTACATAATATCAGTTACATATTGTGTAATGTGGTAATTCATAAAAAAATCTTATTGTACTCTTTATCACATCACCAACTACTGTGCCACTTAGACACCAGTAATATGAATCTTGTACTACTCTACCATATTCAGCAGTGGTCTGTTCAAGGTTTTCTATCCCATCTCCCTCACTAAATGGCTTAATTTAATGTAATTGCAATGTATCACACACACCAGTGACAATTTCCCTATACCCCATTTTCCCCTTTCTTTCCCCACCTACTTTTGCCATCTACTAAGATCAACTTTAATCCTTTCAACCTTTTTGGTAAATTATTTATCATTTCTCTTCCAATCCCTATATAACTAAAACAGCCTTGGAAGTATCAGATGTAAGTATTTTGTTTAGCAATATGCTTTTTTTTTTTTTTTTTTTTTTGCAAGTTCTGTTATTCATTTAATTCCATTGTAATGGATGTTATGATCTTAAAGGGAGAATTACTGTGTGAAATTATAGAGCCCTGGAAATGCAGTAACTGTTAAAGCCCTACACGAACCCTTAATAATTATGTCCAACAGGGTTCTGGTAATTACATTAGGCCAAGGAAATTGACAGTGGGATGGAGCTAGTTTTAAAACTAAGCTGAACCATAGAAAGGGTAGATCAGATAACAATCTCAGGCATGGACTGGACTACAAGTAGTAACAATAATTATCTTTTCCGTGAAGAAAAATAAACAGGAAATTGTAAGTTCAAACAGTTTTCAAGCAATGTCTGTCCACAGAACCTCCTCAAGTTTCCAGCCACTCCTGGGAAGTTTTGATGGACCATTTCCCTGCTCCCATGGAACCAGGTGGCCTGCAGCCATTGTGCATATGGAGTGATAGAATAGTTAATTCCTCTTGCCACGATTGTGGATAAATCTTCACTGCCAAACTTTGGCTGGTGTTGCCATCCCTTAGCAATTGCGCAGCTCCTTCATTCATTTTGACCATGACTGAATTGGTATCCTCCATCCATTTGTGTCAAGTGTTCAGCTCATTTATAATATTAATATTTAATTAAATTGCAATAGAGTACACGCTTCGGTGGCAATTTCCCTACCCCCCATCCACCCTGTCCCTGCACCCACCTATATTTTCCCTCAGTAAATTTTAACTGAAATTCTTTCAACGTTTTTGGTAAATTATTCATCATTTCTCTTGGTAACTTATTCCAATCCCTGACACCCTTATCCAAAAAGAGAATCTTCCTACATCTTTTTGCCTGAAATCGAGTAACAGCTTATGGTCACGGTCATCATTTCCCTTCCATGAATTACTTTTAATTCATACACCAATATCTTTCCATGCCTCATCACCAATATAGGACTTGTACACTTCCATGTCCCTCTTCACCCTCCTCTTGTCTTGCAATGAATCCCATTCCAGCTCTTTTATTATATGTATAAATGATTGCATTCTATGGTAATTTTCAGAAACAAATCTAGCAGCCCTTTTTTATACCCACTGCAATTCCTGTATTTGAAACTCAAAATGTGGGTCCCATACTACACTACCATATTCAAGGAATGATCTGACCAAAGATTTGTAACCCAATTCCTTTACATCTCTCGTACATACCCTCATCACTTGCTCCAACGATTGCAGAATTTTGAAACCTTTTCCCACTACCTGACCAATGTTTCCTGCCCAGTTAAGTGTGCTATCAAATGTAATGCCAAGATATTTACATTTCAAGTCTTCAACAAGCAATTCTTTACTAACCTTATAAGCATAATCAACCTTTAGTTTTTAATTTGTGTATCTAATAAGTTGACTCTTCCTTGTATGTTTACCAACCCAACTAGATATCCTGTCCAGATCACCCTGCAGCTGTTTACAGTCCTCTACCATTTTTTTTCTTTTATATAGCTTTATATCATCTGCAAAAAATCTAATTTCTGATAGTAAACAATCAACACAATTATTCATTAGAATAATGAATAGCAATGGTCCCAATGCACTACCCTGTGGTACTCCCATTTTTACTTCCACTTCTTTAGATGCTGCAATTCCTACCCTAACTTTTAAAAATTCTTCTACCCAGTAAATGACTTTCTCACCCACTCCAATAGTTTTTACCTTATTTACTACCATTCTATGGTTCACTCTGTCAAAAGCCTTTGAATGATCTTGTGCTACACTATCTGTTTGGCCTCCTTGTCCATTTCATATGAAATATCTTGCATATATCCCACAAACTGCGATTCACATGAATATCCTTTCCTAAAACCATATTGCCTACTTAAAAAACCACTTACACTTCTCACATTTATTTCTGATGTCGTTGTATATCAATCTCTCCATTAATTTACCTACCACTGATGTCAAACTGATCGGCCTATAATTTTCGACTCTATTTCTCACCCCTCCTTTATGTACCTGTACTACTATCACGCTTTTCCAGTCCTGTGGTGAACAACGAGTGTTTTTTTTTTTTTTTTTTTTTTTTTTTTTTTTTTTTTTTTTCTGTCGACTAGTTTGATGCAATCCTCCATTCTTTCCTATCATGTGCTAACCTCTTCATTTCTACATAACCCTTACAGCCCACATCCTCAGTTATCTGTTCCATATATTCTAATCTCTGTTTTCCTCTACAGTTCTTACCTTCGACTGTTCCCTCCACTAACAAATTAACCAATCCAGCATGTCTCAAAATATGACCTACCAGCCTGTCTCTTCTTTCTGTAAGCTTCTTCCACAAACTTCTTTTCTCACCCATTATTTCCAAAACTCGTTGATTTCTTACTTTGTCTGTCCACATAATTTTCAGCATTCTTCTGTAGCACCACATTTCAAATGCTTCAATTTTCTTTATTTCCGCTATTCCTAAAGTCCATGTTTCACTACCATAAAGTGCTGTGCTCCACACAAAGAGTTTTAAAAAGTTCTTTGTAATTCTTAGATCAATATTTGAAACTAAAAGGTTTCTCTTTTCATGAAGGCACTTTTTGCTAGTGCTATTCTGCTTTTCACATCATACCTGCTTCGGCCATCGGTTGTAATTTTACTTCCCAAGTAACAGAATTCACTTACTTCTCCTATTGCATCCGATCCTATTTTTATATTTAATCTACTAGTATTGGTATCATTTCTGCTACATTTCATCACTCTTGTCTTGCTTTGATTTATATTCAGTCCAAAATCATCCTTCAGTATTTTATTCATGCCATTCAGAAACTTCTCAATATCCTCAGCCCTCTCTGCTAATAAGACAATGTCATCAGCAAATCGTTGCATACTGATTTTTTCTCCATGAAAACTTATGCCACATGGAAATTTTTCATAGACTTTCTTCATTGCTTCTTCTACATACAAGTTGAATATTAAGGGGTAAAGACTACAACCTTTTCTCACACCCTTTTTAACTGATGCATGTCTCTCGTGATTCTCTTCTTTTATTATAGCCTCTTGATTCTTATATAGTTTATAGATTATTCTTCTATCTCTATACTTTAGGCCTGACTTCTTTAAAATTTTGAACATCTTGTTCCACCTAACATTATCAAATGCTTTTTCTAAATCAACAAATGCCATAAAAGTATCTTTGTTTTTCTTGATTTGCCCTTCAAGTAATTATCTTAAAGACAGCATTGCTTCCCTTGTACCGCGATTTTTCCTAAACCCAAACTGATCTTCACCTACTATCTCTTCTACCACCCTTTCCATCCTTCTGTATATTATTCTGGTCAGTAATTTTGAAGCATGTGATGTTAGACTAATGGTTCGATAATTCTCATATTTGTCGGCTTGTGCTTTCTTTGGAAGTGTGAAGATGATATTTTTATTAAAATCAGTTGGAATTTCTCCTGTTTCATAACTTTTTGATATCAGCTTGAATAATCTTTCGATTCCTTCCTCTCCTAGGGATTTAAGAAGTTCTGCAGGGATCTCATCAATTCCAACTGCCTTATTTGCTTTCAAGTCATTCAAAGCTTTATTAAATTCTGTCCTCAAAACAGGATCTTCTAAGTCATCAATGTCGACATCACCTTCCTTTTCACTATTGTTCAAGTTGTCCCCAACATACAGTTTCTCAAGGGGGCATCCACAAATTACGTGAGGTGTTTTTCAGGATTTCTGGACCCCCCCTCCCCCCTGGTGAGATTTCGTGAGATCTGGCTGGACCCCGCCCCCCTTCTGGTCCGTGAGAACCCTCCCTACAAATCGCCCTGGAAACTTTTGTAGACCTTTTTTTGGCTCTACTGTCCCCAAATTTATCGCAAAATCTCATGGTAGATTTCCATTGACCCCCCCCCTCCCCCCTGGTGAGATCTGGTGAGATTTCGCCAGACCCCCCCCCCACCCCACCCCCTATTCCCCCAATGTATTCTTTCCATCGGTTAGCTCTATCTTCTGAACTTAATAGAGGTTTCCCATTGGCAGCTTTAATGTTCATACCTCTCTTCTTCATTTCTCCATAATTCTGTTTGATCTTTCTATATGCAACATCTATTTTACTTATGACCATTTCCTTTTCTACTTCTTCACACTTTTCTTGTAGCCATGTTTCCTTTGCTATTTTGCATTTACTATTAATTTGATTTCTAAATTGCCTGTACTGCTCTCTTCCTGCTTCATCCTGAGCATTTTTGTACCTTCTCCTCTGATCCATTAGCTCCAAAATTTCTTCTGTGATCCAAGGTTTTCGGGCAGCTTGTTTCCTAAAGACTAATGTTTCTTTACCGGCTTTCATTATTTTTGTCTTTAATGCATTGCATTCGTCCTCGGTTGAGCTCCTTTCAGAGTTACTTCTTAGACCCAAGTCTACCATTTCTGCAAATTTTTCTCTTGTGCTAGATTGTTTCTGTTTATTCCCTTCAGTCAGTTCTGCTTATACTGCTTCCTTATTCGCTTACATTTCAGCCTGCACTCCATTATTTTCAAATTATGGTCAGAGTGTATGTCTGCTCCTGGGTACCCTTTACAGTCTATAACTTGATTCCTGAATCTCTGTTTGACCATGATATAATCTAGATGATATCTGCCTGTATCCCCAGGATATTTCCAGGTGTATATTCTTCTTGCATGGTTCTTAAACAGTGTGTTTGCCACTACTAGCTTATATCTTTCACAAAATTCTAGCAACCTGCTTCCTCGCTCATTTCTTTCTCTTAGACCAAAACTTCCAACAGTATTCCACTCTTTTCCTTCTCCCACTATTGCATTCCAATCACCCATGATTATTAGATTTTCCTCCCCCTTCACATATTGGATTAATTCTTCAATTTCAGTGTATACTTTTTCTATTTCTTCATCATCTTCCTGTGATGTTGGCATATACACTTGTACTAATGTGGTTGGGACGGGCTTAGTTTCTAACCTCATCAAAATAATTCTGTCACTAAACTGTTCATAATAACTCACCCGTTTCCCTACTTTCTTGTTCATTACAAATCCTACACCAGTGATTCCATTTACAGCTTGTGTGCTAATTACCCTGTGTTCTCCAGACCATAAATCCTGTGCATCCTTCCATTTAATCTCACTAATCGCAACAACATCTAACTTAAGTTGTTCCATCTCCCTTTTTAAGTTCTCTAACCTACCTGCCCTATTCAGACTTCTAACATTCCATGCTCAGACTAGTAGAATGTTTCTATCCATTATGATGACTCCTCCCTGAGCAGTCCCCACCCGGAGATCCGATTGGAGGACTGTTTTACCTCCGAAATATTTTACCCAGGAAGAAGCCATCATGATATATGTAATTTGAGAGGATTAAATGTCCTCGGGATACCCTTTGGGTCTTTAATGCAGTGGTTTCCTGTTGTGCCTTCTGCATCCCCATGCCATTGATCATTTCTGATTCATCCGCCTTTAGGGGCCGTTTCCAACCCCAAGGGCAAGAGGGTGCCCTGAACCTCTCCACGCTCTTTCGCCCTCCTTTCGGAGGCCGTTGGGAAGCAGTGGGTGATTCGTTATACCGGGAATCGCCAGAGCCTCGTCCGGTGCACCATGTGAAGGAGAGTTTGACATTTGGTTGGAAAAGGCTATTATAGCCTCTCCCAAACCCTTACACCCCAGCAACAAGTATCCAGACTCAATTTAAATAATATTTCAAGATAAGGTACAATGTCACATCCGACTATCTTTAAGATATTGCTAGTAATATTATCTACACCAGCCCCTCGATGTTATTTCAGTTATCATATTTTCTTCATAATATCCTCAGAACAAGTTTCAAATTTTTTGTTCAGTTCATTTCTAATTGTGTTGTTAAGTTAGACTGATTCATTGTCGCTGATGCTGTCACTAAACCAGTTTCTTAAAATCTCTGCTATTTCAAGTCCTCAGTAACATCTTCTCAATTTTTATATATAAGCATCTCAGCACCCTCCCTGCCCCTAAGTTTTCTAACATTG
This sequence comes from Vandiemenella viatica, assembly GCA_031002005.1. Taxonomy (NCBI): domain Eukaryota; kingdom Metazoa; phylum Arthropoda; class Insecta; order Orthoptera; family Morabidae; genus Vandiemenella; species Vandiemenella viatica. Next base: position 311,255,340 of record JARYHS010008074.1, on the reverse strand, counting down.
CCATAGAAATTTCTATATGCATCGGCCAATGGTCCCCCTGCACTGACAGTGCTCTTCATAAACTCATCTTCAGCCTCCTTCTTAGCTATTATCAAGTCCTTGTTAGTTGTTTTAAATATTCCCTACTACACTGATGTCTCTTAACTCTGTTCTCTTCTTACCAATTTCTTTAACATCATCACCTCCCTATTAGAGTATACAGGTTGTTTACTTTATTTTCTGTTTTTGAATAAATTTTTCTTCCCCTTTCTTATCATCTATTTGAACTCTTTCCACCTTTACGCTATTGTACTTGTGCCTTCCTTCCATTTGCTGAATTTTTCTCTGAAATATCTCTTCAAATTTGAAATTTGTGCCTTTTTATAATTGTGCCTATTTTCCCCTTCAATTTTGACTGCTTGTTTATTGAATCCTCAAATACCCATCAGAACTGCTTCATGATCACTTATTCCTTTGGTTACTTGACACCCCACAAGGTTATCATTGGATTTTATTAGGGATATATCCAAAATATTTTGTCCCCTAGTGTTGTGCTCTACAACTTGTGTATATCCTCCTTCCCTTGTTAGGGTATCTGCAGATCTCTGTTTCCTGGTATATTAATTGTATATCAATTTAGGTGTATGCATAGTGAAACCCCACCAACCAATGGTGGTCACAGGCACAACCTCCAAGACTGAACTAACTTTCGCAAGTAGCACTTCCGTTTCCATATTTACCTGCCTTACAGGATAGTTCAAGTGACCAATCATGGCGACTTAGGAACTGCATAAGTTTCACTCTGGTATGCAGCGCCTCCTTCACCACATTCCTCAGGTCACTTTCTATACTGTAATTCGCTTTTCTATCAATACCCCTCACCTTCTTATATCACTACTCTATCGTCCTTTGTGAAACTCCTACAAAATGAAACTATATCCTCTATTGCCTGACGTAATGTTGCACTAGGTTTGAAAAACTTGTGACCTGGTAACCTGAGGGCCTACACCTCTGCCATGGCTACTACCTAGCAGCAGAATGCTTTTTGCCTGATTGTTGCCTTGTACGCCCTTTTTCCTATTCTTGCTTTGCACCACATTTTTCCTAAAGGCCTGCTACATCTTAGCTACTCCTACATCTACATGAGGCTCTTCTCCTCCTGACTCTGGAAACAGGTATATCGTATTTCTGGGACTCAGTGATCAGAGAAGCGCTGGAGATTCGATTAAGTGACAACAGCATTAACAGAGATGGTGGTCTTTTACTGAGCAAGGCTTGGGAGCCATTCGTAAAAGACCTAAAACAGCAACGTGTTAGACACAGCCTTCTGAGCAGATGCCGTCTTGACACATCGACCAATGGGAGATAAGCCTTCGTGATTGGTCAGTTCCAGAGCCCTCGTGTAATGCCACCGGTTAAGCAAGGATGAGCGTGGTGAGCACTTGGATGGGTGACCGCACATGCCAACTGTTAAGCAACGTTATGTGTGGTTTTTCGTTGGATCGGTGACCAGTCAAGATACTGCCATGGAGCTACTAAATGCCATCCAGTTGCTGAGCTACGGATGCAGCCACGAGATGCAGAGTTGCAACCAAACCGGTTTGACCCCGTCTGAGGCTGTGTGGATCGCCAAACAATCAAAGAGCAGCGTGAAGCTCCCTAGGCAACAGGCTATTTATAGCAGCCAGGACTGGCTCACGAGTCAGTCACAGTCTTGTCTTTGTATTTAAGAGCTAACCTGATGAAGGCAATGATGGCCGTTGCCGAAACGTTGTTAAAGGGATCAAATAAATCAATTAACCGGCAGAAAACCTGAGAGTTATTTTTTTCAACAATACACCGGGAAAAACTAAAATGTCATAGTAAAAATTTTATTCAACTACTTTATCAACTAAGTTTAAGGTTCGTTTAGAAGGTGCTAGAAGCATTTTGGAAAAATCATGACTGGAATGTGTGGCACCTGTCGCAGGTACATTGCGAAGGGGTTGGGTTGTAGTTGGTGTAAGAAGTGGTTTCATTGGGCATGTAGGGAAGAGGAAACGTGGGAAATAAATTTGGCTCACCGAAGGTTTTGTTTACTGTGTCTTAGGGATTTATTTATTTCTCATTTCCAGGACATAACATTACAAGTTGAAACAAAACAAATAAAATTAATTAATTAAGCTTATGGAATATAGAACACAATTAAATTGAATTTGACCAGAATTCCACAATCCTGACAGCCTTCTCATTTGCCCTAAAAAGGTCGTTGATAGTGTAGGATTCAGGTAGATTCCTGCATACCATAAGATGTTGTGGGTCCTGCAGCTCATCACATTCACATAATTCGTTTTCAGTTGTGTAACCCTAATTTTTTATATTAGATCTGCATCGGTACACTTCAGTTCTTAATCTATATAGTGCCTTCCATATGGCATATGGCTGATTACACCCCGTGGCCAGTGCCTCTTTAATACTCCTCCGTTGCCCTTCATGGAACGAATTTCACCATAGTTCTATACGGCGTGCTCCAAGTTAAGATGTTATGGCTGTAGTTGACTGTAAGAAGCTCTTTCTTGACTTTAGCCTTGCAGGTTTAGGTTTGTGTCCAAACAAAGGGTGTCTGGGGCATGTTTCCTGTTTCCTCTTCTCAATCTCTGTAGCTGTTTTCATTCCAATGTCAGGTGGTGCTATACCCATTATTTGGTATATTTTACTGACAGGAGTTGGTTTCATGCAACCTGTTACAATGCGGACAGTATCATTCAGTGCTATATCAACTTTCCTGGCACGTGCAGAGTTTTGTCAAACTGGTGCTGAGTATTCTGCTGCAGAGAAACTGAGTGCCAGGGCAGATGTACGAAGCACATTTGGCTATGCTCCCCAGGAGGTGCTTGAAAGTTTTTGGATGATGTTTTTCTGGGTGGATACTTTGAGTTTCAGATCCTCACAATCAGCTTTGAATGTAAGAGAGCGTTTGGACTTATTCGCAGATATTTTGGAGTATCGCAATGTAATAGTTGTTGTCCCCTCCAGTTGATGTTCAACTTCCTTCTGACTTCTCTGGTTCTCGGTTGGAATGCACAGACCTGCATTTTTCCAGAGTTTGGCTTCAAGTGATTAGCATCATAATACTTGGCCATTTCCTCAAGAGCTGTTGTCAGCTTCACATCCACCGCCTCAAAGGTTGTGCCTTGATCTGCAATTGCTGTGTCATCAACATAAATGAATGCTCTTGTTCCATTAATAATTGGTTGGTCATTTTTATATATGATGTACAAGAGTGGGGCCAGTACACTACCCTGACGGAAGCCATTCTTCTGAGTTCTCAAGTGACTCTTCTTATTGTGGAGTTTGACTTAAAACCTTCCGTTTTGTAGTAAACACTGGATGACTTGTGTAAGATGGTAGTCTTTTGTGGTGAAGTATACCTTACTTATCAACATTTTGTGTTTGACTGTATCATATGCTGCTGTGAGATCGATGAATGCCACACCTGTCCTCTTTCATACCCGTCCTCTATATACTGTGTCAGGTTAAGAATTTGGCCGCAGTATGACCGACCAGGTCAAAACCCGCCTGTTCCTTTATGAGGATTTTGTCAATGCACTCTGAGATATGGTTGAGATTCAGTCTCTCCAATGACAAAGGAGTGCAACTGGTTGGAAGTTTCTTGGATCTGTTGGTTCCTTTCCAGGCTTCAGCAGTGCCAAAACTCTGGCTTTCCGCCAGATCTTGGGGATCTGTAAGTTGGACGTGCAGTCATTAAATTCAGTATCCACTGATTTGTAGTTGGCCCAAACATTTTAATTTGCTCTGTTCTCAGATCATCTAGGCTTGAGCTTTGTTAATTTTCAAAGACTGCAAGATGCCTTCCCGTTCTACAAATGTGAATGGATTCCCAAGATGGTCTTGCTCGTCAGAGTGTGTTTGGAGCTTTCTGTCTTCAGGTCTTCTTGTAGTCTTTCCATTCAGCAGCAGCTGGTGTGCTATTTAATTTGGACTAATTTTAAGGAGGCTAGGCAGAGTGCTACTTAAATCACTATTGAAGTTCTTCAGTAATTTCCAAGTCTTATGATTGTGCTGTTTCATTTCTAACTCTGACATTAAATTGCACCAAACAGTGACATAATGATACAAAAGTTAGTGTCTTCATTCACAAAATTGGTCCATATACTCTCTTTTCATTCTTAGAAAAACATATTTACAATGCAACAAACTAAAAAAAATAAACCATAAGTGGTTTAATACTGGGAGGTACCAGCAAAGCATATGAATTTTCATTGTATATGTTAGTAATCTGGAAAGGTCATTAAACTTCTTAATGTCATGATCTAGGGCCGACGATTGACAATGTGTCTTGACAAGAACTAAATCTCCAATATAATAACTAGTCGGTTTTGAGTGCTCATCATGTCTTTTCTTTCAGTTCAATGCACATTTAGTTAAGTGTTGCAATACTTAACTGAGTTTCTCGGCATAGTCTACTTGACTGTCTGGGAATTTGATGTACTTCTGAACCAATCTCGGTGTAGGTTCCTGGAACATAATCTCATGTGGAGTAAAAGATGTGGAATCATGGGAATCTATTTTGCAAATTTCATAAGCCCACTTACAGTGATTATCAGTGCATTATGTCCTGAACCACCTGCCCAATTCTTTTATTACCTGCTCTACCAGATTTCACTGCAGATAATAGAATGATGTTTCCAAAACCTTTATGTCCATATATTCCAAACACTTCTGCCAAAGTTTCCCTGTATACTGTGGCACATTGTCAGTTAAAATACTAGCTGTGGAATGTAGTCTCAAGTAACTCGGTTAAGTATAGCTTTTGCATTTGCTCGTTTGAGTGGGTATAGTTTTACAAACTTAAAAAAAACATCTAGCACAACACCTTAGCAAGGGTCCATAAATATCAAGCGAGAGAATATCATTCGGTGCTTTTGATATAATGCTCTGCATCTCAACTACCCTCTTGACACTGTCTGCTTTTACCTTCTGGCATGTGACAGATGTAGCAACTATTTACCGTATATGTCTATACATATTTGGGAAATAGAAAGTAACAGCTAAAATTGTATAACACTTATTCATGCTGAATGGCCGTAGCTTAAATGGTGATGATGTATAAAGTTATCCAACCATTTTTCAGAAATCAACAACTTCCAATCGTCATTAATTTCATGATTCCTATGGAAATGTATTCCCGCTTCAGTAGAATAAAATTTTAGCAAGTGTAGTGTAGGACTATCCTGCCTCAATTCATCAACTATTTCCTTGATAACATCATCTTGCTGTTGCTTCTGGTTCATGTGTATAAGACAAAACCACACCTTCTTTTTCCCTGAAACATGCTTAATATAAAAAAATCTAGGATTTAAGTTATGTTTTGCTCAATCTTGCTTCACCTTTTAGTCCCAAAGGTAGCCTCGACAGTGCATCAGCAATCTGGTTGTCCTCTGCAGGCAATACCTTACTTCATAATTAAATTCCTGGAGCAAAAGTGTCCAACAAGTCAACCTCCCATTCAACAATCTACACTTATCCAAAAACAATAAAGCCTTATGATCTGAAAATACGATCACCTCTTCCCTTAACAACAAATACCAAAATTTCTGGAATATCCACACCAGTACTAGACATTCGTGTCACATGATTCTGTAATTTAATTCAGCTTTATTCAGTAGCCAACTTGCAAAAGCTATATGCCTCTTTCTGACACACATGGTGACTCGACTATCTGGAAGATCAGCTCTGAGCCCGTACTCAGAACTATCCATTGCCATATATGTAGAGAGCTCCCATATTGATTAGTGTAGAACTGTATGCTCTAACAAAAGTTTTTTAACAGTTTGAAAATCTCACTCGCAATCTTCAGTCCATTTCCAAGCAGATCCCTTTTTCTTTAATTGCTAAAAATGAGGGCTATTTAAAATTTGTCCTTTTATGAACTTCCTATAGTAATTGCACTGGCCCAAAAAACTTTCCAATTGTTTTTTGTTCAATCTTTTATGGCACTGAGCAAAAAATTCTATTTTGTTGGTGAATAAGACACACTTTCTTAATTTCACTGTCATACCCCCACATTTTAAAGCCAACAACACCTCCCGTAGCGTTTCCCAATGCTCTTCAATCATTATATTGGCAATCTGTATATCATCTACATATACTTTAATTCTCTGCAACAATTCTTTCCCAAGAACTAAATCGAAAGTTCTTATGAAGTGCGTTACCACTATGTTCAGTCCAAACAGTAACAGTGTGAACTGATATGATCTCTCCTGGTACAGAAAAGCCATGAATTTCCTAGAATCTTGTGTCACGCGCAACTGCCAGTAGGAGCAAGTAAGTCCAAACTTGTTAAGTATATTTTCCCATGAAATGTGTGTAGAATTTCATCGATCAGTGGAGGGAGATCCCTTTCAGGCACTAAAATGTTATTTAAAGCTCGGGCGCCCAACATTAGATGGACTGACTGGCCCGCTTTTGCAATTACAACCAGTGGATTATTGTACGGACTTTGTGCCCACTCTATAATACCCCACTCCAACATTCTATTTATCTCTGCCTCTACCTTATTTTGTTTAGCTGTAGGGATTGGATATGGTTTAATGTTAAATGGCTAGTTGGAACTGACCGTAAAATGGCACTTATATTCTCTAACAAATCCTAGCTTGTATGAAAAAGCTTCTGAAAACTCCTGGAGAATGCTGCTCAGTTCTTCGCGGTATTCTATGTCAATCCTGTCCACCACTGTACAAACTGGTATTTAGAGATACATTAGTTACAGTGACCGTACAAGTTTTCTATAAAAATGGGGTTCTTTACTAGACCCTATCATCTTCGCTACTAACAACTGTACTGATTTATCTGTTCCCTCCTTCCAAAAAACAATTCATCGGGACACAAAGTTGTTTGTCTTCCAATAGAAAATATAAAAGCCACCTGCTACAATCCAACATAGCCTGATGTCAGGGCGTAGCCGATAGTGGGGGTTGGCACCGACTAAATCACCTGAACCAGTCTTCTTCCAAAATATTCTAAGTCCATAACCGTGTTGATATACTTATGCTAACTGTTAAAATTGACCACAGTCGCCACTTACAGTCTTAAACCTACTGTAAGAAAGGTATTATTTTAGTAATGAAAGTCACAAGTCGAAATCACTGAATTATATTTTTCCAAAAGTTTCACGTTAATAATATCATAATACAGTTAGCAAGGCAATCGGATAATAATCTTCACCAAACATCACAGGTTGAGAAATCAGAGCAAAACCGCACTCCCCCGAGGAAAATAAAACAAAAGTTCGAGCTTCACATATCCTGAATTTAATAGTCCGAAATGAGTATGGTTCCAACTTTCAAAAATGGCCGCCACTAACGAGAGGTTATGCTGATAGTAGACTCGTCCCGCGCCTGACCTACCATGACGTCAGAGACTTCCCGACATCCACCACTCTCTCCGTACCGCTACCATTGAATTTCACTACACGAGAAGTTACATGTTGTTACTACGAGGTGTTCAAGCCGAGTGTCGAGAGCCGAGTGTCCGCGTCATCTATATAGACTTGGTCACGTGATCACGTCTCTCTCCGAAAAATTACCAAATATGGATGTGTTAAAAGACCTACCGCTTTAGTCAATGTTTTGTAACCTTTTTAAAATTGGCTTTAATTATTAATTCGAAATTAGGCTTAAAATATTATTCCCGATTTTAGTTTCTCCCTAAATATAAACTTTGTTTAAATCTGTTGAGTTATGGTAAAACCAGTAATCTCTAACAATCAGTTGTAATTATTATATATGTTTTATGGTATGACTCTGAAGTTATTTGGATTATCAAGCCGGAAAAATTATCAATGTGTAGCCTAAATTAAACTGTGTATTTTAGAGTTTATTTCATCTCTGTAAGTGCCATATCTGAGACACAATAAATTTGTTTAGTTATTTACACGTGGGTTGTTACAGAGTGTTTTTTAGAAAATTCATAACATCGGTTCTATGGCTTTAAATGACGTGAAATTAATATGTATGAAACTAGAAGAATGGATTGTTAAGGCAAACTACTTTTTAACTCGGAATTTAAGTATGCTTTTAAATGAAAAAATGTTAAAGTCGGGTATTCTATTTTACGTGTTCAGATTATATTTAAAAATACTTAAACGGTTGGAAACTACAAGATTTAGATGGATTTATTTCTCTTTATCGCTGTTTTATTTTATTAGCTACTTTATACCGTGTGACAGTGTTTAAAATCAGTGTAGAAGCATTTTATATGTGCAGTGTCTATAGCAAGTTACTTTGTGATTGGATTAACAGAAACAGGTCAGTAAAATGTCTTTAAATGTGTTTCGAAAATTAATTATGTGTGTTAACTGGTATTTACATGCTCTTATCGCTTTTGAAATGGTTTATAAGTGTTAGAATTAATTCCGAAAAGACTCGAAAATCTAGTCGATTTACCGGCTTCCTGTACTTACTAATATCTCATATTTTACGGACTGAAACTGCTTAAAACCTATTAAAACTGAAAGATTAGTTTATTTCCTTTATATTTGTCTACTTTTTAATCCTGAAATTACTTAAAAGACTTCAAATTATTTATGTGAACTGTTTAAGAAAATGAGTGACCAAATTTCTTCATAATTACTTCTTGTGATTATTAAATGCTTTAAAACTATCAGAGACCTGTTAATTATCCTACTAAACTATCTCAGGGATTATTCTCTTTACTTTTAGAGCTTTAAAATGGTCAAATTCCATCACAATGAGTTATTTTCATACTGCTTCAATCTACTATTCAAAACATGCAGTTTATTTCTTTTAAAACACTTGTTAAACTATATTTAAATGTGAAGTTATGTTTATAATAGTTCTAGGCCTGACTATTATTAGTTCTTTACACTCTTTACTGGATGAAAATCCCTTCAGAAATACCAAAACTGGTATATGCTAAAATTTAATGGTTAGATCTGACTGGTATTGAAACTATCTGTTTATCTCTGAAATAAAGTTTATTAACCATGATAAAAGGTTTATTTAGTGGCTGTATTTACTATTTTCAATCATTTCCTTCGTTTAAATCGGTTCAGAATAACTCGTTAAACAATGTCAGTATCTGGTATTACAAGTTTACTTTTACATGGGAATACCTATTTCCTATTGGAATATCGTTGATTTAATGCTATTTATATTATTTACCTTGGTTATGGATTATTTATTCACTTTAGTGTATGGAAAGTGTTGTCAACTCGATTTTACGTGTGGTATCGGATACTACAGTTAACCTTAAACTTGGCCGGAATCTAACTAAATCTTGAAAATAGAATGAGGGATACCTTACACTGAACAGACTGTAACCACTCTATACCAAAAATACAGCCTTAAATCTAGGAATAACATACACATGCGTTTCAAAACTGCACCCACTGATTTCTGCCTCTAGTAGTACTTGTGTGATTTTGGCTTAGTTTTGGCACCATTGGCCATAGTAGCTACAACTTTGGTACTGGATAAAATGTCAACTGTTTATTGTGAAGATCCAGTTCTTCAAAAACGGATTGAGAAATGGCTCTGCTCCAGTATCTATTAACAACCTGATCAGCTTTCCATTAACAGTTATTTCAATGATTGGTGCTCTTACTATAGGTACTGGTATATATGGATCTTCCTGAATGAGATCTTCCCTAGGATAGTTGTGATAAATGCCACTGATTTGATAACTAGGGGTCGCCACAGCTTCATAGTCAGCCAGTGCTTGGCCAAGGCATTGGCCAGAACTAGTTTTTTGAATTTCATTCCTCCCGTTGTTGAACAAGATCAGTTCCAGGACCCTTTTCTGATGGTGAGATTCTGTTGTGATTTGTTTGTCCTTCTCTGTTACCTCTACCTGCTCTAGCTCCTCTTTCCTCTAACCATAGACTGTAGGTTGTGTCCCTTTATTGAATGTTGTTGAGAGTTGGTGTTATAAAACTTTCCCCCGCCTTGACTGTGATTTATGTTTGCTATTTGTTATTTTGTGATATATTTTTGTTGCATTGGTCCCTTGAATCCTGTGTTTGACCATTATTTTTTCCTGGAAACCTCTATCCCAGATCCCAAGAACACTGATATATGTTTAATACCTGTAAGAGCTTCTCTGCCCCCTCTTGCGTAGTAATCCTTTGCATTGCAAATATTTACAGTACTGGTGTTGGCATCCGGTAAACAATATCTTCAATTATGATTATTTCTGGCATGGGATCAGAAAAATAAGTAGCTTTATCATCTTCTTGTAGAAAAAAATCATATAAGGTGGAAGGGGTTCCATTTCATAAAGGCCCACGCTGTATAGACCTATGAACAGGGTACTAAATCTCTTGTGACCAAAACCTTTTAAGAAACGATTCTTTTAACTCAGCAAAGGTTGTACAATATTATAGATGACTATCACCCCACAACCTGTTAAATGCTGACAAAAACAATTAATTTTCTCTTTGTCGGAGTAATTTTTAAAAGGTCTCGAATTTCAAAACTTTTTAGGAACTTGACGGGGTGTAAATTCCCTTGTCCGCTAAACCAGCTACATTTTACTTTTTCCGGTAAAGTGATCGTGCACTGCACAGAGGATGTTGCTTGGTTATATGTGTTGATTACTTCTGTCACTTGTGTTTTCAGGGAAACAACCTGTTGTTCACAATGTTGTATTTTACTATCTGTATCAATCACCTGTGTCTTCACTGAACCCACTTGCTCCTCCCAATGTTGTATTCTATGGCTATTTTCCTCACACATTGATGTGAGGGCATCAATATTTTTTCCTACTTTGGAACTATTGTTTGCTATTTCTATCTAAGTCTGTTGTAGGGACTGTTCCAGTAAGGAAATTCCCTTCTGGATTCACTCTAATCCTGCACTTGTTGGATATCATCCCTAATTTGTTCTACTTGTTCCATAAGTGTTGAAACAGTGTTGTTGACTTCCTCCTTATGAGTATCTAATGCTTGGGAAAGTTGATCAAACAATGTGTTTACTGCAAAGGAGTACTGCTGAAATATCTCTCTGAGTTTTCTATTAAAAGCAAGTTCAAGTGACTCATATGCAGGGCTGGTTTAAGGTTACCACAAGAACCGCAGTCAGGGGGGGGGGGGGGGCACCCAAGCTTGAGGAGCCCTGCCATGATCCCCTTAAAAATTTGTCCTTACTTAACGAATAATTTTCCTGCTAAAATAAATAATATACAAATTTAGAATGTTAACAAGACGTGTTCACAATAGATGTTTCCGAGGCATGGAGTTTCACGAGAAGTCTTTCATCAGATTCAGTTTTGAGAAAGTCATATCTGATGTAATTACAAAAGGCCTATATATTTAAAGGCGTGTATTACTCTGAACCTGTTTCAGCAATTTATGTAACTTCGTTCGAATAATTTCATTTATCTTTAGATGTTTCATATAAAAAGTTATTGAATTCAAATTTGTATGCCTGCTCACATGTCTCCAGCCCCAAAAACCTATATGTACTAGCAAAGAAAGGCAAGAAAGGAAATGTCGTATAAAAAAAGTTTATTTTAAATATAAAAGCTATAAAATTGAATACAAAAACAATTTCATGTGACTCAGTGGGCAGCAAGGCTTAGCCAGAAATGAAAGTAGTTGTGAGATCCATATGAGATGTTTTGATAAAACACCAAAGACTCGGCGAAGTTGGTCCCATTTAGCTAATACTCAATAAACCGCTGGCCCGTTTGTACAGTGATTTAGAGAAACCTCAGTCCCAGCATCTCTTTAATTGTTGTTTCAGCTCTACACACAGATTACACACACACACACACACACACACACACACATATCTGATACCCGCAACTTTGTACACGTGGATTAGAAATTTTTTTGCCAGAATTGAATATAGAAAGTTGTTGGTAGCGAAGGATTGATCCCAAGCAACACCAAGTCGGCATAATATGACTGGAAAGTCATCACTATATCATTCTACCATTGAACCTGTCTCTTGAAGAGAATCAATTTCCAACATATTTAAAAACAGAAAAACAAACGAATGTGAGTGGATGTGTGTGTGTGTGTGTGGGGGGGGATGGGGGGGGGGTGTAAACAAAGGGCAATTTTATTTCAGCTTGAACTTTTCTTCAGCATGAGCATCCGATTCTTGGGTTCTAATAAAACCAGTGCAAAAAACATTTAAACAGACACAGAGTAAATGGACAGAGAAAATCAACATCTATACTAAATAGTACGTTTTTTCTCTAAATAAAATTTATTAACAAATTATACACTAACAAAATCCGCGAGAAGCATAGCTTGAGCAAGCGACGAAACATTACAGAGTAACACACACATCCCTCTCTCTGTCGCCATTTGATAAGTTCTCAAAATTTCATGACTACAACTGTTAATCATGCCAGAAAAAAATTTTCTTGTCAAATTCCATCAATATTGGTATGGCATTTAATTGTCAAAACGTAACAAAAGGCAGAGACTTACTTCCGCATTTATAGCATTATTACTGGAGATCACACACACACTGACTGTGAATCACCCCTGAGCGATCAATATAACGCAAAAAGTGTACAGCTACAGCATTACAAGACTACCTACGATTTGCCTCACATTGCCCCCCTAACTTTGTGATATCTACAGTTTAACATTTAATCCGAATAACCGACGGCCCAGACATGACTCTTATGATCAAAAACAATTTTTAAAAATGTTAGCCTCCACGGAGATTTGAACCGGAAACCTCAACCCAAACATTAGTAAGTAAGTGCTTTAACCATTGGGCTACCTGACCGCTACATGGAAAAACAGTACAGAGACCTCAATATCCAATGCATCTGTCTATCGCCGTTCAGTATTTTTCCGAAATTATAAGGCAACATGCATTATTTATACAGATAATTTTTCAACCAAATGTAGACAGTATTTTTCTCCTTGTTTCAAAGGACAAGTGTACAAAGTTTCATAACGATTGGATGAAAACTGTGGATTTGCATGAAGAACAAGCAAACCAACAAACATTCATTCATCTTTGTATATATAGATAGTGTGTGTGTGTGTGTGTGTGTGTGTGTGTGTGTATAAAGTCACGAAAATTATCAAAAGGTTAGGCATCTAGAAATGAAGTAGGGTATCCTGAAATCAAACTTCTCAGGGGGCCCCGAAATTTCTTAAGCTGGTCCTGCTCACGTGTTTGTTTAGCTTGTAAATCAATTGAGTGTAATTTTGTGTCAAAAAACCCAAACAGTTTTGTCTGTGTCACAAGTTTTGTATCAACAGATTTGAATTTCTGGTCAAGTATTTGCTGTGTTTGTTTGACTTGTGCAAGTGTTTCTTTCCTGGATGACTTGAATTGCTTAGCCTGCACCTCAAGTTTTGTATCAAAAGATTTGAATTTTTTATTCTGTTCCACTTGTGCTTCACGATTTTCTTTTAATACAGTAAGATTTGGAATAGCTGGGTGGACTCTGCAGGCGATGGTTGCACTCTGTGTACATAATTTGTATCAAAACCCTCGATGTCATCATCAGAAGATGACCTGGTCGAGAGATCCAGTTGGTCGCAAGACACCAACTGTCTTGGGGTACTATCTACCCCTTCAACAGCAGCTATGCTTGTGTTCACAGCCTCATCAAGGGGAGAATTACCGCCTTCCATACTTAAATATGTTTTCTGTGTAATGGGTATAGATGTAAATACGACCCCACACTCAAACTAAAAACACAAAAACTGTAAAATCACAGCAGAAAAAAACATTCAAATCAACTAAAAGTTTGGTTCGAAATTGCTGTGCATATACATTCAGAAAAATTGGAAATAAACTAATGAGAAAAGAAAAATAAACTGTTGAAGCTGCTGATAGTTCTTGCCAAAAGGAATAAACGAACAGGACAGACAGAAACATTCAAATGACAAGGTTGTTCCTTGCAGCAATAACAATATTAATTGTCAAAGCCAAAGATACATGCTTGCTATGACAACAAATGAATAACGTCTTTGCACCAAAGTGTTCGGAAAGGCAAAGATCATAGCATCCAATTTCAACAAATGAATAACACATTTGCACCAAAGGTCGGAAAGGCAAAAATAAAAGCGTGCAATATCAACCATGGAGGAAGGAAATATATGGAGACAACATGAGATACCTTCACCACGATTTGAAGTGAAGCCGGGCAGAGGAGGAGTGGGGGGCTAGGCCGATCCCATACAGATACCGGGGTATATTTACAAAAACCTCAAGGGGACTCTAGGATAAACGTAATGCCGCAATCTGGTGATGGATTATTATGTAACTCGATGAGACAAATAAAAAATGAAGAATAATTTTTTTTGATATCATGCTTAGTTTTCGAGATGTTCTGTCACAAACGTGAAATGTTTTTGGTTGAAATTCAGAAGAAAAAATTGGTCAAAGTCAAATTTGATGACGGATTCTTATTTAAAAAGACGAGACAAATGAAAAATAAAGAATAAACATTTTCGATATCTCACCTAGTTCTCGAGATATACTGTATCAAAAGTGAGGTGTCTTGATTTGAAATGCAGAAGAAAAATTTCGCATAAGTCAAACTTAATTATCGTTTCTTATGTAACACAATGAGACCAAAAATAAAGAATAAAATTTTTCGATATCTTGCTTAGTTTTCAGGATATACTGGGATTGGGTTGATATGCGGCCTGGATCAAAAATTAATTCTGCCAAAGCCACAATGGTGGACATGCAGAAAGGATATTTCATTTTTTTTTACTACCACTTGTGGTTAGGTTGAAATGTGGCCTAGGTCAGAATAAAAATAGTTATCGTGTTACCATACATTGTAAGCTTAATTGGGAATACCTGGAAGTAGTTTATATCACGATACACGTTTTGTCACTAACTTGGTTCTCATGAAATTACTAACAGTAATAGATAAATTCTTTGTCCCTTATGGAACAACAAAACCTTTCTGGTACAGACTGCATTTAGACCTAACCACAATATCCATTAAATTGCCGCTACAGAATCAAACTATGTAGACATACCCACACACGCAATTTGAATCGCAAACTGTATTTGCGGTAACAACATCATCAAGATTCCTAGATTGCATAGCATAATTTAACACATTTAATTTCATCATACACTGTCAGTATAAACTGCAACATGACAAAAGAAAGCGCAATACTAAATTCACCGAATCGCGATGTAAAACACACCCCTTTAAATCTCATTTTCAACACTCGTTAAAAAGTAATGCTAGTCTATTATGTGCAAAATAGCAAGGTATGTTGATTTTCTACACTACACCAGCAAAAATTTGAGAACAAAGTCATCCCATTGAGAGCTATGACTAAATATTTATAGACATGCTCCAAAGTTATTTGTCTCATCGAGTTACATAATAATCCATCACCAGATTGCGGTGTTACGTTTATCCTAGAGTCCCCTTGAGGTTTTTGTATATATTCCCCGTGTCTGTATGGAAGCGGCCATGCCCCCCTCCCCCAAATCCGGTCATTTCACCACCTCCCCCCCACTCCTCCTCCGCCATGCTTCACTTCAATGCGTGGTGTAGGTCTCTTGCGTCGTCTCCATATATTTCCTTCCTCCATGATTTCAACAAATGAATAACATCTCTGCACCAAAGAATTTGAAAAGGCAAAGATCAATATCTGCACTGAAAACCATTGAACCCAATCTTGCTCCAAAATACTCTTTCTTTACTCTTACTATATTTGACCGTGTCTCTCAAACAAGAAATATGGCGCCAGCTCTGTATTTCGAAATGTAGCAGCCACAAAATATACAAATTTTAAAGTTTTCGGCTGACCTTTTGGTTGCCGAAACCTGAAATTCGGTAGCATTTAGTATTATAATATCACGACAAGCCACACAGTCCTAATAATGTTTCTTGTCATGTATATGCATATTCGATAATATCACGTAACAATGTGATATATCGACGTCTATAAAGTGAAAAATTATTCTTGGAAAATTACAATTTAACATTTATGGAATTTCAAATTTTTCTTATATAGCAATATTGCGGCTAAACATTCAAATACTGTAGTTGTAACTGCTGCTAGCAAACATTCAGCAAGCATGTGGTCGGCCACACTTACTATTAACAACAATATCTTACTATTGGCCATTAAAAAAACTAGTTTCGAAATTTTACAAAACCTTTGCCCAACTAATGAACTCTCAAATTTGTATAAAAATGCTCTCAACACTGTGAAAACTACACACATTTTGTGGCTACTATATGGCACTACAACTTTGCAGAAAAAACAAGCGACCAAAACCTATTCCTGCCGATCTGCGCACTTATCAGTAGTTGAATGTTACGGAGACATCCGTTATGCAATGCAAACTGCAAAACTGATGCCAGCCATCCTGTGCTCAGCTCAAATGTGTCATAGGCAGCCTGCAATTCCATGTGGTGAAACTGCTTATTGCCAAACTGCTCACAGCAGCGTGAAGTCTTGCGTCTCAGGAAACAGTGCCTCCAAAAACAGTGTGAAAATCTGTATCGTGTATGATGTTGGTGACCGGCGTGTTCTCTCATAGACATTGTTGGCGGTCGGACACAGCTTCGATCAAGTCTGAAACATGGTTTTCTCAAAGATGAGATAAAAAATCCGTCTTTTCCGTTCTCTACACAAAGGCCATGTAACGATTTAGTTATCTTGTGGCCACTTGCTGGCGAGCTAAGCATGCATGTGGGGATGGTAATATGCTTGATTATTTAGATTTGCAGGTTTAGTTTTTCTACTAATTCAACTCAAAGGACACTATTAAGTTCACATCTGATTTATTTACCAAGCACATACATCTATCCCAACCACCACCATTAATTATATTTATTCATCCTGTCTGCAGATAAGGCTATGCAGTACTTCACTTCTTCCGATTGCAAGTTCGGACCACATTTCTGACTGTCGAGTGTACACACTGTGGTACCACTTCTCACTACTGCTAGCTTGTCGTTCGTCACAAAGCATTTCCCTAACGTGATTAGTGGACTATAGTTTATTACTTTTAGGTCCACTATACAATTATAAAAACAAAGTCTGGCCCACTATACAATAACACGAGGCGCACAGTAACTTGCGCCCGACACCCACGGCGGCCAGCTTCCGACCGACTCTCGCGGCGACTAGTCTCAGACTGACTCAACAATTACTTTTTTGCCCCGGGTGTCTCCACTCACAACAATGCTTCGTGGTGACTTCAACTTTATAAATGATATACCTGGCGTACTACTGTCTCGCCACAAGCAACAATCCACAACATTCCTAATCTATAACACTTATTTTTTTTTTAGTTACACAAGAAAATTGAGACGATAAAATAGATATACCTACATGTTTAATTACAATTTGCTGTATTTAATCTTACTATCAAGCTTTCAGCTTATTTCTAAATAAAAAGCTAGTGCAAAGAAATGAGTATTAGCAACTAAGAATATGCGATTTTTGAAACTCTATTACCGAGTGAAATATATTTCTATCTCACCTCACTAACAATAATTCAACACTATTTACTTTATAATTGAAAGCTTTAAACTAATTTAGATGGTAAAACTTAGCTGATGATGAAGTTATTTCAGGTTTAGTGCACAGCAGTTCACACACACAACCAGAGCTCACTTCGCCAGAGATCTTATCTTAATGGCATCTAAGTCAACACTGCTCCAAAAGTATTTGGAGCAACCTAAAATCTTTATTTCTTCAAATTTAAAAGTATGCCCATGTTCTACACTGTGTTTGGCGACTGCTGATTTTTGTCCTCACCCAGACAACAACTTTTTGCATGTTATATGCACAGCTGAACAATACAGCACTAGGTTTACATGATATAAGCCCGCTCATGTACAAATCTTTTGTTATAAATAACTGGGAACTATAGTTTCAGTTATGCTTCCAATCAAGTTTCTAATGTTTGTGGGTTGTCTTCACTCAATGTTCACTTGTAGCAGGGCCCGCTGTAGGCGGGGGCAAACCGGGCATTTGGCCGGGGCGCTAAAATTTAGGGGCGCCATTTCGGGTGTAAGGGTGAGAAAAATATTAATAATATTAATGAGTTTAATACCCAATTAATAAAAAAATATCCACATACCGATTTTTTCTTTCGTTAAAAACTTACAGTTCTTAGCTATTTGTATGCGCCCCTAGAAACTTCGAAGAGACGGGGCGTGGACCTCAACGGGGTGCGCCGTTGCCCAGCCGCCTCTGTGTGAATTGCGTCATAGGAGCAACTTCAAAATGCGCCGCGTTCACCACATCTCTTCTCTTCTATGTGAATTGGGCCTTAGCACGCGAGTAGAACGCTGTTTTGACTTTTGTTGTCTCAACTTGCTTATTATTTCTAATTATAGAAGTGCTTTCATTACACAACAGCATTAGTCTTACTATTACATTATTAGTGATAAGTGGAAGTTCATGAAATTTACTTCAGGATTTCATAATTTCTATAGGTAAGTACATCTATGATTAAACTGTAATTTAGTTGGATATACGACATAAGCGCGCAACGACAAAAGTGCACAACAACAAAAGCACACAACAGAAGTGCGGTAGGTAGGGGCTGTTACACCTGCCCTCGGCTACCTGCACTGTTCCGACGTTATACTGCCCACAAGTTACTAGTCACAGCGAAAAGGAGAGTTTTTTGCAATTGCAGTTAGGCTCTAATACATGGAATCGATACTGCTTGGCGGGAGATGCTGAGTATTTATTTTATTGAATTGATGAACCAAATCAATATGGATCTTAGTTATTGGAAATCGAAGTGGAAAAATTTGCATAATAATTTCTTCTCGTAATCCGAGCCTCCCAGATTTGTTGTACAAATTAGATACAGGCATTGAAAGTGTTATGATTGGGTTAAATTACATACGCTAGCTTGGATCGCTTGTGAAAATACTGTAGTTTAGTGGGTGTGGGACAGTACTTACAATCATTAATAAATAAATAATATTACCAGCTGCTGATTAGTTACTTCACATACCATTAGTATATTCAATTTCGAATGTTAACTGCTAATATATAATAACCCATGTTGCTTATTATACTTACGAATGCAGTTTACAGATACTCTAACTGCTACATTTGTGAATCGTCTCAACAAAAAGAAATTCATTAACTATTTTCGTGAATGTGAATAACTTTATCAGTTGGTTTAATAAGTGCATTGTGCAACAATCACTCCACAATATAATTTTTTTTGTGAACTTGGAACGTATTCTGTTTAAGGTTATAGAAATTGCCATTCTGTATAAACGGTTTCTGTATTTGCATCAAATTTACGGATAGTATCCTCCGCAAATAAGCTTTGACTGTGTAGTAACACTAGACTTCCTTTATGTTCGCAGGGTATGGAAAATATTTTGTGTTGTGTATAAATATTTTTTTATATCGACTGAGAATAATTTATCTTAGTTATTGTTTTAGCTTATTTAGAACAAGGATAAATATTTACTTTTTATATTATTTTAAAGTGTACATTGTTTGAGTTACATGCGTGCCTCTTCCAAAATGTCTGACGGTCAAAGAAAACTATCTGGTTACCAGTACAAAAAAAGGAATGTTGGGAAAGTAAGCAGAAAGGCAGAATCAATCTGGCGCGTTAAAAAATATACTGTATTCAGGGTTTACCAAAACGAATCTTAGAATCCAATATCAGGTCGGGATGCAAAAGAAGTACAAAATCGTCAGAGAATAATAGCAAACAAATGAACGAAGTTTCTAAACCAACTGGAACTGACACCAACGTGAGACTCACAGAAGGCGTTCTAAAACTTTGTGGCCAAGAATTTTACGAGATGCCGTAAGAAGCTTTTTAGTAAGGCAAGGTCCACCTAAACTACTGCATAATTACAAATTTCCTTCCAATGACACAGATCGACATTTTAGCGCAAGACATTATGCACGAATTTTAAGCAACAGAGAGAAAATATTGTGAGATTAGCTACTATCTTTCAGAAAACTGCGTTTACTGTTTCTGTTGCAAAATTTTTGGCTGTTTAGTTAGTTCCCTCTCAAAGGTAGGTTTTAAAAATTGGAAGCACCTCGACGAAACTTTAAAAGAGCATGAAATTTCGAAAAATTATATTCAGGCAAAAAAGATTAAATTGTTGTAAAACTGTAGATGCTGCCACTCAAAGAGTTATTAACTCCAAAGTAAATCATTGGAATGAGGTGCTTCTAAGAATCGTTGCAATTACCAAAATCCTTGGTAAAAGTTGACTGGTTTTTCAAGGTACAAGCGACAAGTTGTTTCAGCATTATAACGGTAATTTCTTAAAAATAGTTGAGTTACTGTCTGAATACAATCCCATTATGGAAGAGCACGTCCGCTGAGTGCTCTAAAAAGTAGAAACTAAAGCTCAATATCTTGGGAAAAATATGCAAACCGAAATAGTAGATCTGCTGCATCAAATTGTAAAGTCTCATGTTATTAATTAAATAAAAAATTCAAATATTTTCCATAATTTTAAACTGTACTCCTGACTTTAGTAAGATACAGCAAATTACTCTTGTAATCAGATATGTTTCAACCAATAAATTTAATCCTGATGTTGAAATTAAAATTAATGAAAGCTTTTAAGGCTTCTTACCAGTCGAAAGATCCACAGGAAAACAAATGTCTGACATTATAGTTGCAGAACTTAATGACTTGTGTTTAAATTTGTAGGATATCAGAGGACAGGGACTGACAACGGGTCCAATATGAGGAGCAAACAGAAGGAATGCAATTTAGAATTAAACAATATAATTCATGAGCATTCAATGTTCCGTGTAGTAGCCATTCTCTCAATCTTGTTATTAATGGCAAAAGCATCCTTGGAAGCCGCTAATTTCTTCAAAAAATATATTTATTCTTTTTGGCATCTACTTTTCGATGGGCAATACTTTTAAAGCATGTTCAGTTTCAACTTTGAAAACATGGAGTGACACTAGATGGGAGAGTAGAATAGAGAGGATAATGGCATTAAACCCTTTAAAATTTCATTTGGGAGATGTATAAAATGCCTTGCTAAGCATTTACGAAAACCAAGAAATTGATAATTTAATGATTTAGCCATTTGTGTAATTGAATATGAAATTGCTGATGAAGTAAATTTTAAGATGTAATAAAATATTCGCAACCTGAAAGTAAGAAAAAAAGTTTTTTTGTGATTTTGGCGTATTTGATGTAATCTCGTTTTATTTTCAAAATAATGGCATTTAGATTGTTTGTGTGATAATATACATCTGTAATAGCATTTAAAAATGTAAAAAATATGGTTAATTTGTGGCTATGTACAGATATTTCATAATTAATTTCTCTATTTTGTGCCGCTAGACCGAACTTCAATAAGTTTATTTATAAACATATGATTTTATTAAAGTTTAAATTAAAATTAAATATTTTATTCGATTAAAAAAAATAATTTTAAAATATATAATTCTACATAATCTTAAGTGGCGGCAATTTGTCTATTTGTCCAGGGCGGCAAAACCGCGAGAACGGGTCCTGCTTGTGTAACCCAAGTGGTTTGTTGCAGTACACAAACTGTGAGTTTGTTCAACCTGCTCATTTCAGAGTATGTCTCACCAAAAACTGTGTCTCTTTATGATCGGACATTTACTACCACTGTTGCGTAGACCTAGCAAAGTGATCAGAAATGAAATCAAGAAGAGAATTTTCAATTAGTTTCTAATGAAGTCAACTA
Source organism: Vandiemenella viatica (assembly GCA_031002005.1). Classification (NCBI taxonomy): domain Eukaryota; kingdom Metazoa; phylum Arthropoda; class Insecta; order Orthoptera; family Morabidae; genus Vandiemenella; species Vandiemenella viatica. The sequence continues at coordinate 311,233,686 of JARYHS010008074.1, read as the reverse complement.
AACTGTCATATTTTCCACTCTATAACACATAAATCAGAAAATACAATTGACTGGGAAAATGTCTATAAAACAGTTCAAGAAACAAATAGTGAATTCTACATAATAATTCTGCATAAAATAGCAGTTAAATCTTGTCTTGGCTGGAACTGACTGTCTATGTTACTAACTTGAAGTGTGCTGTATAACAGTGACTTGGGTAAAGAGAGAACATTGCCTTGTGTGGCCAATATTCATGTGCATATCACATTATGGCCAAATAGAAGCTACTAAGGAATTCAGATAGAATGGGGACGCTGGTCTCAGCTCTGAGTGAGAACACCTTAACCTTGAAGCAACTGGCTTGCAGGATATAATGTTATTAGAGCCTTATGGTCGAAAATCTAGCATTTCCTAGAATATGAGGCAACTGGGTTACAAAACTTTGCTTTCAGCATCACTTGAGTATGGAACTTCTTAAGAAAGAAGCTAGACTTGTTTGTAAAATTGCACAGAAAACAATAATTAAATTGCTATGGTAAAGAAACTGGGTTGGGATTCATTGGAAGATAGAAAGTATGTGCCGAGTATAGGGTGTGGGTATAAGATGTATGTTGGGGATGTTGCTTGGATGGATATTGATAGATGAATTACGAGTAGTACATACAAGGGAAGAGATGATCATGACTACAAATTAGCATTGGATTGAGATATAAGAAATGTATTTCTCTGGTGAGTCAGGAACCAATAAAATGTTGAACGATTTACCTGTAACATCGAAAGAATTTAAAATAAATGTTTGTAAAAGGCAAAGAAAAGGGAGTCACAATTGTGCTAAAAGAATTTATAATAATAATTCACTACATACTGCAATATGTGAATAGGTGAATTACCACCGCTGCATATACTCCATTAATTTAAACATTATTTTAATGTAATAGTTTATGATTACTCAACAATACCTCAGAATACCAGTATTTGGCATGATTCCTTGACCCACGAGAACAGATTTTTTTCTTTTAGAGAATGATTTGGAAATTATATGACAGGATATTGCATACTACCCTTATTGCCATTCTATTGATTTCATGTACTATGTCTGAAAGAAGTCCACATCTAAGCTAACACCTTTTTGAGGGGAGAGGGAATGTTACAGATTGTTTACTTTGATATGATTACAGTTTGTGAATAAATTTCTAGTATATAAGCATTTTACAAATTCCATTACTAACAATTTTATGTTTAAGTTTCATACACAGTACATTAGCTAGGAAGATACAAGATAGTTTTTGTGTTGTAGGAATCCATTTCTATTTTTTGTTCTGATGGATAAAATAACAAAAAAGGATTGTCAGAAAGATTGGGGAGGATAACATGAAAGCCACAGTATTTGGTAATGATGCCAATATGTGCTTAAACTGCTGGTCAGAGGGGCAAGTACAGATGGATGCACAACAAGATGAAATGCAGTTCTCTGGGAAAAAAGGGTGAGGTAATAATGGGAACTCAGAGGGAGGATAAGCCAAATCATAATATTATATGCAGAGGTGAGAATCTGATGGTTCGAAACAAATTAATGTACTTGGGAAGTGATGTAGAAGATAATTGGTGAAATAGGAAAGAACTAATAAAATCTGCAATCTTTATATATATAAAAATCTCGTGTCACGATGTTCGTCCGGGATGAACTCCGAAACTACATAACCGATTTAGATTAAATTTGGCTTAATGTGTGTGATTTAGTCCAACTTAAAAGATAGGATAGTTTTTATCTGGATTATAGACCTCAATATTTATTATTTGCGAAATAAATGTTCATTAAATGTTTGTCATAGGACAATGGTTTGTAATTATTTGTAAGCCCCCAAGGCTAAGCGGTCTGCTGGCTAAGTGGTTAGGGCGTCTGACTGGTGATGGAAAGGTCCCCGGTTCGAGTCCCTGTCTCGGCGAGGATTTTTATAGAAACTTAACCCGGCATTAACCCCCGGCGCAGCATGCTATATGAGGTGAAATACGCCAGGACCGTACTGTGGTTCGGATTCGATGTTAAAATGTAGGTCCCCTGTACCAGGCAGGATGGGTGGGCTAGGTAAAGGCGGCTAAGACAGGGGCAGAATGCCCAGCCAGTAGAAACAATGTCACCAGGTCATTACGACCACACGTAATTATTGTTATAGTTCCATAAGTTTCTAACAGATGGCGATGTGTTAACTTATCTATACAACACTTGGTTAGCTAGGTTGGGTAATCATCCAGTAGATCACGTTCTGTTTCAATTTATTTATGCTACAGTTTATTGCTAACAGATGGCGGTGTGTTAATTTATCGAACCATTCAGTAGATGGCGTTGTATTTCGATTTATTTATGCTACGGTCTATTCCACGACATATGTGTGAGTTTCTTCAATTTTAATTGTGCTGTGTATTGTGTTATAATTATACTGTATTGTTGTTCATCGTTTGTGTGTCTTTATACCTAACGACAAAGTAATTGCACACATGAATATAACATTGAAGAAAACGTTACGATAAATTCGAATCGTGTAAGCATTTCTCGCTAACTTATCATTTTTCTTCTTCTTTTTGTTATGGTCAGCTAGACTCCACGTGTCAATTTCAATTCCTCTCCTGTTGTTTTTTCTTTCTTCCTCCCCAGTACTCCTTCATTATTGCACTCCTCTCTACCTTTGAATCCTGCCATATTCAAAGTCTACTATCGAAAAAATTTTCTTTCCATACGGTTCACTGGTATTATTTCATTTCAGATCTTTCTAAACATCTTGAAAGCCTGGTGTCATCCATGCTATAAATGTATCAAAAAAATATCACTCTTCTTTTTCTGTTATTTTTTTCAATGATATTTTATTTTTCCTCATTAGTTCTTAACTTCCATTTTACTGTATTTTTCAATGGACCCAAAAATTCCGGTTTCACCACTGTATTATAGTGTCTTATTTTAAGGCTTTCAGAAAGGCACTTTTTGTTGTAATTCAAATATTTTTCAGTGAAATGTCGCCAAAGAATCTAACCTCGACAATGCGTGTAGTAGAGAGGCAAGACGCACGACTGTGCCTTCAATACGCCGTGGATATGTACGCCAAGGTTGAAAACAAGCATTTGCGATTTATTCGATACAACCAGGTTGAATTACGATCGGAGGAATACATCCACTTACGAGATACTGTTATCGGCAATATTTATGAAAATTTAAACGCCATGATATCGGTAATGCATTTATTTTACCTTCAAGCTACATCGGCAGTTCACGGAACATGCAGGAATATATACAAGATGCGATGACTTACGTACGTCATTATGGTCGTCCACATTTGTTTATTACATTTACATGTAATCCGAATTGGGAGGAAATACAAACTTTGCTATTACCAGGCCATCAATCAATGCATCGTCATGATGTCACGGCACGTGTGTTCGAACAAAAATTAAAATCATTGATTGATTTAATCGTAAAACATTCAGTTTTAGGTAAGACACGTTGCTATCTGTATTTGATTGAGTGGCAAAAGTGAGGTTTGCCTCATTCTCACATTTTGATTTGGTTTGAAGTTAAAATCCGTCCAGAAGAAATTGATCAAATAATTTCAGCCGAAACTCCGGACCCATTAATTGATCAAGAATTGTTTGATATTGTTACCAGTCACTCGATCCACGGACCGTGCGGTGCTTTTAACATGACATCGCCATGCATGGAAGGTGGAAAATGTAAGAAGCGTTTTGCAAAGGAATATACGAGTGATACTATTACGGATATCGATGGTTATCCGTTGTATCGCCGCAGAAACGCTGAGAATGGTGGCCAAACATTTACAATGCGAATGTCAAATTCTAGAAACCAAGTTGAATTTAACAATCAGTGGGTCGTACCATACTCACCATTGCTTTCAAAAACGTATAAGGCTCATATTAACGTCGAGTTTTGCAGTTCTGTAAAATCCGTTTGCAAATATGTTAATAAAGGCAGTGATTTAGCCGTATTTGAAGTTCAAAATGAAAATAAAATGACGAAATAACACGATACCAAATAGGTGGATACATCAGCAGCAACGAAGCTATCTGGCATGTTTTTAGTTTTCGCATCCATGAAAGAGACCCTTCCATCCAGCATCTTGCAATACATCTTGAAAACTGTCAACGTGTATATTTCACCGAAGAAAATATTTCCAAAGAATACTTGAGCCACCAAAAACGACAAACAACACACTGAATTTTTCACATTGTGTCAAAAATCTTATGTGTTCCGCCAATTCACAAAAACATTATTATACGTATACCGCTGTTCCAAGCTATTTTTCATGGAACAAATTAGGTAAAACATGGTAGCCACGTAAACAAGGAGAACCACATACTTCGATCGCAGGCATATTCAAAGCAAAGACTTTACACAGTGCATCCAAAACAACGTGAATGTTTCTTTCAGCGTTTGTTATTGGTGAATGTTCCCTTACCAGCTTCTTTCGAATGTTTACGAACAGTTAATGGTCGAGTGTTCAATACATGTCGAGTGTTCAATACATGTCAAGATGCATGTCGCGAGTTGCAGCTGCTGGTAGACGACAATTATTGGGACCTGACACTTGCTGATGCAGCGTTGACAGCCACGCCGAATAGTATTCGTCAAACTGTTTGCAATTATTTTGACAACATGTTATCCAGCACAATCTTCGAGTTTGTGGGAAAAATATAAAAACAGTATGACTGAAGATATAACTGAAATTTCAGTTTATATAAATAAATAAAAAATAATTTATTTATTTATTTTATAAATATCAATTTTTATATAATTTCAATTAAGTAATTTGTAATGAAATGTAAATTGAAATTTTTTATGATCATTTGTCCTTAATTTAAACTCTCCGTAACTCTTTACCAATTACATTTGAATTTCCAAATCGACTACAATGTTTTTGTCTTTATTAGTGAATATTAATATGACTACTTGAGGAATTTTAGAATAACATTAATCCAACGTACTATAATTAGTAAGTCACAGCAAAGCGTGACCGGGTCAGCTAGTAGGTTATAAAAATTCTACAGAAGTGTGAGTTAACTGATTTGAAGCAAGGGTATGCCACACAAGTGGATGAGGATTATTTATAAGAATTACTCTGTTCTAATACAGATGCATGGTTCTGAAACATGGGTGATGAAAGATAGAAATATTAGTAGAATCTTGGACACTTATATGAAGTTTGAGTGGAGCAGGATTAGTGTACCAAGACTTGAAAAGTTGTAGAATTAGTATGGGAGGATAACACTTCAAGAGGAATCTGTACAAGATAGAATTAAAATATCAAGACACTAGTTATATGGATGCACAGGGAGGATTAACGTTGAAATGATTCCAAAAGATATATAAAATTTGAAGGAAAGAGGCTCAGGGAAGACCATGTGATTGATGAATTAAAGGAATAGACAAGAGTGTACAAGATAGAGGAGCAAACTGGAGTATAATGGAAGAGGACCAACAGTAGTAGGGCAGGAGATGATGGAGAAGATTCTGTTACTGGCAAACACAGCCAGAGGGTGAAAACTGACCATAATGATGTTCAGCTGCTTAATTTTCCTTGTTGTATATTGATTGTGTACTAGAATCACAAATTTCAGGTATCATTTGAAATATATTTCTAGAAATAAAAATTACTGACATTAAAATATAAGAGCTTGTATAGATATCCTCAAATTTAGGCCCCAGAAGACACCACATACAATTTTTGACTGATTTTAATAATCTGCTAGACATTGTAATTTTTTTCCTGCTGCAAATGAATAAATGCATTCAATTTTCTTATTTTTCTTTTAATAGATGAAGAAAAACAATCTTTCATTAGTTCAGGACAGTACCATCTGAAGATGAACCAGTTTAAAGCAATGATAATGAAGAGAGCATTATACACTTTAAGAACATGGATCTTATTTATAATTATGACTATTATTCCTGCTTTGTTTCTGGTGATAAGTATAATAATTATACGTACCATGGATGCAACTGATGAATTACCACCACTGAACTTGAAACTGGAGGTGAGTTTGAACTTAAGGAAGGGAATACTTGAACTTAACTATAAATAAGAGGGTTGCCTTTTAAGTTTTTACAATCGAACAATAGGTGGTGTTAATGAGTTGTGGCACCACAGTATTTGTGAACAATGATGTTTGTTATTGTGAAGCCAGTGGCAATTTAGAAATTGACTGAGTAAGTTGTTGATAGTGAACATTTAAAAGAAGCAAGTTTGTGCAAAAATGGAAATCACCTGTGAAGGCTTACATTGAATGATTTTTTATGATTTTTAAAAAGGCCTTACTCAACAACAATGGATAGAATCACTTCGTGCAACTTTTGTTAATGAAGCACCATCAGAGAAGACTGTTTACAATCAGTTTGCAGAATTTTGTCATGGTCGTGCGTCCGTCAGTGATGAATGTCGAGAAGGTCCTAGAAACATCAAAGCTGTGCGTAACACGATCAAAGAAGATCGGCATGTGACTTACAGACAGTTAGAGGCGTCTCTTAGGATATCGCATACTGCAATACAATAGATTTTGCATGAACATTTAGGTGTGAGAAAGATATATTCCAGATGGATTCCGCATAAGGATTGCAATCCCGCACTGTTTTCAATCCCGCGGGATCCGTGCGGGATTGGCGCAAACAGTTTTTTAACGCATACATTTAAAACAAAGTTACTTAAAAGTTAATAAATTAAGTAATCATTAAATTAATAAATAAAATTTAATGTTAAATGATAAAAATTAACAATTAACAATATTTTAATTGGCAAAAGGACATTAAAACTTTTTAGCATGTCTTAGGTACATTTCAAGGTTTTATATTTTTGTTTTTTAATCTAAGCCAATTTTTAAATAAATAGTAAAAAATATTCAGTGTTAGGTCATTATGTGCCTTACAATACATCACATAAGTTTAAAAACATGGTTTGCTTAATGGCCAAGTTACTAGAGATTTTTTTTTTAATTCTAAATAAACGTTCCATAAAACCGAGAGAAAGCATTCCATTTCACAAAGTGAAGTGAATATACTCTCTAAAGTGTAGACTTGGCTCAGAACAAGGTCTCATAACGTTTTGTCACTGCAAAAGCACGAGACTTGGCCTTTTTATTAAAAGAAACTACTCACCAACACTTAAACTGTCAAGTATTTCAGTTTTACTTACTTGGCGTAACGATGTTTTTAGAGTGGAAATTGTTATTTTTTTAGTAAGAAAGGAGACTTTCTCGGTGAATGGTTGCAGTGAAGTTTTCATAGGTTGTATCTCCGGATTTCATTGCAAAAACACGAAATTTCACACGTGAGGGAGACGGCGGAGGCAGCTGTCGAAGTATGGTGTTCTTACAACACAATTCGTCGATACACCCGTGAATACTTCATTATAATGTTTTTGCCTTTAGTCGAAATAATAACAGGGAGAAGAGGTATTAATTGAAAGCCTGAGCGGCACATGTAAGCAGGTGGCTTTCGTCAAAGAAACGCATTGAGGCAGCGGCAATAAGTCAAAGGATATACAATTGCCTTTTGATAGCTGCTAAATAAATAGGTATGCGATCTTTAAAATTACGCGAATAATCAAATTTTCAGCCGTAAATAAGGAAATTGTCACAATAACTTTATCTGCAAATACAGAAAATGGGAATAATGAAACCGCGAATAAATAGCTGGAACTGTGTAGTTCAGATAACGTTTGCGACACATAAAAAATAATCATATAGTTGGAAAACCTTACTAAATACGCATGGCTCAAATTATAGAAATGTGTACTCGAAAATGAATACGTAAAAGTGTATCAATTTAGTTACGAATGACGAAGGTTGACGAAAACAAACGTTTGTTCACACGCGTCAAATGCCAACTGCTCTGGTACAGACAAACAGTGCAAAACATCCGATAGAGACCGAGTGGGGCAGCGAATCACGCAGACTGACACACGTTTCCACCGGATTTTGCGGATTGCGGATCCGCTTAATTTTGTGCGGGATCCGCCAGACTGTCTAATGATGCGGGATCCCGCGGGATTGCGGGATCCCGCTTTGCTGGATTGCAATCCCTAATTCCGCATAATTTGACCGAAGCGCAGATAAAGGGTTGTGTTGATTTGTGTCAGGAAATGTTGAAAAAATTTGACCAAGGACGTTCAAAATCCGTATACAACATTGTTACAGGAGACGATACTTGTATATATTAATATGAACCTGAAAGCAAACGACAGTCTTCTGTTTGGGTGTTTGGCGATAAACTCAATCCCACTAAAGTTGTTCATTCACAGAGCACTTCCAAGAAAATGATTGCTTGTTTCTTCAATTGTACTGGACACATCGCAACCATTCCATTAGAGGATCGAAGAACTGTTAATGCCAAATGGTATACAACAGTTTGATTGCCAATGGTATTCGATCAAATAAGGAAAAAGAACAAGAAACGTCGCATCGTTCTTCATCACGACAATGCCAGCTCCCACAAAGCACGTCAAACAACTGAATATTTGAAGGATAAAAACATCGAATTAATCTCTCATTGCCCGTATTCACCCGATTTATCGCCTAATGACTTTTTCTTGTTCCCCACTGTCAAACAAAAGATGCGCGGACAGTGATTTTCATCACCACAAGAAGCTGTTAAAGACTTTCAAAACCATGTTTCTGAAATATCAGATTCACAGTGGAAAAAATGTTTCCAGAATTTGTTTGAACGTATGCAAAAATGTATAGACCTTAAGGGAGAATATTTTGAAATGCAATAAAACACTTTGTTTCGAACTTGTTCGTTTCTGTTTCACTTTTTGTAAAAACTTAAAAGACAACCCTCGTAAACATGCAATGTAACACCTATAGCAATTTTCAACTTCATATTAGCTATATTAAGTTATTTTTTTAATAATTGTAATAGTATCTTAGGAATTAAACCCCTTTTGTCTTAGTTACAGAAACAATAAGAGGGCAAATGCTTTTATACAGTGAAAATAAGAAATGATAGTGAAAGTAAACGGAACTCTTCCCATAGGTGAAGACAGCAAAGAACATACCAAAAGATGGTTGCATATTACAATGTTTCAGGAGATCAAACATGCACACACCAATGCTTATCACCTGGATAAAAACTAGTTAGTCTTGCTACAAAGTGGGTGTGACAGTAGTTGACACCAAGCATTCCCCTCACCTCAGCATTTGTTAAAACAATACCAGTAGACCTATCAATAATATTATTTATTCACTCACATATAAATTTTAAATCTGATATTTTTACCTGATGCACCAGTGTGGCAGAGAGTCTTAAAACCCAGCAAATTGGATAAGAAAGGCACTGCAGGGCAAGATTGAGTCCTAGTTCCTGCCTACCGGTCATGCTGATTGTTGTTTTCTTCAATCATCAAGGTTAATTTTGGGATGGTTCCTAATCTCCACCTCATTAACTTCACATTACACAAACAAAAAATACATTTAGTACACATAGATTATAGTTACACATTTCACTGACATATGACAACATACAGGCTTTGTTCATCATACTACAATGGGATACCAAGCCATTAATTTGACAAAGATGCTTGCTTCACAAATACAATAGCAGACCTGACCTATAGTTGGGAACTATTCTAGAAGAGATAGATTACCAGTTAGGAAACAAAGGCACTATAATGTGGGATAAATTAAACATTTGTGTAGGAGAATAACCACCACTTACCAAAGTTGAAGGCTGCAAATGTGTTGAAACATGTATGGACATGTATACATTGAGCATTGAAATTTTCCAGTATATATCCTTTCATCAAAAGTAGAAAGAGATGAAGTGACATAAACTCAAAAATTTCAATGCACAATGTGTGACAATGTGTGACAATATTCTTACACTGCTGCAGCCTTCATCTTTTGTAAGCAGTAATTATTCTCGTATGAAATGTTTTCATTCATCCTTTTTGTTTTATTTCCATTACTTCCCTTCATTCCCCTACTTCCAGAGATAATATTTCCATATAGTCATTGGTACTCAACTCCTCTACCCTCTCACTTCTCCCAACTGTAACTGCCATTGCCCCACTCTGTCTACCATAAATCCTCTGTTCTCACACATGTGATAAGTGTTGGTGTGAATACATCAGAGTCCCGTGCCAAAAGTATCATTTATTAAAATGGCTAATGTTCTTTACACAAATATTGCAACATCTGTTATCTGTTTTGTGAGTTCAGCACTGTCCTCTTGCTTGTATTTATTGTAAGTGTAGGGGTCTACTTTCCTTATCCTTCCTGTTTTCATCTTAGTCATACTGATGAAATATATCTGTAAAATTCACACAAAAATTCCCGACTGAATAATAACAAATATTTAAAACCAACAAAAAATCATGATTGATAATAAATTATTAAATATATCAAACAGTAACAGGAATCCAAGAACAACATAAAATTGGGATAATTTTTTATAGTCTATTTCTGTTTTAATTATAGCAACCCTTCAAATGTATTGTTACTTGAAAATTTTTAAGCTGAAGTGTTCAATACAATAAGAATGCCTGTAAATTTATCCATCCCTTTCATGGATAATTTAATAACAAAGGTTATTAGTTATAGTTTTCAAATGATTACAGACTTTTAATTATTTGTAGTTCATACAATTGTATATTTAACCCAGTGTATTTAACACGAAGTTAACCATAGGTGTCACTATTGAAGCAGACACTGGCTTCATTTATAGATCAGTAAAAAAAGAGGCATCAGAAGTTTAATTTGTTGGTAACTTTTTCAGCTGTTCTTATTTGTCCTTTCTAGATGCTAAGCTGCTACTGAATATATTAAAATAAGTAAGGAAGTAGCAAGTTTTATTCACACAGTATTCAGGATTTCTTGCACTTTTTTCCGGTAGTATAATGTTTTATTTACTAAGTGGTATTTGTGGTTAAACTTTTTCCCCCTTCTTCTCTTGTTTAATAGCATTATTAATACTGAATAGTGTAGGGAAGTGCAAAGCAATGTGGACATGCTAACCATGATGGTTTTAGCTGACTTACAATAAAGCATTAGCCATCAAAATTAGTGGTTACTTGTTTCAACTGTTATAGCACTCATCAGATTTTTAGTAACTTTTTGATTAAGTTAAGTGTCTAAAATAATTATTTTTCAAGAATTGCCAAAATAGCCACTTTGATTGACATTGTTTGGAAAGTGGACACTTAGCTTCAAAATCGGAAATGAGTTAATAAAAAAACCAAAATTTGCAAATCAGTGTACTCTATTTAAAGAAACATTATTTATTCAAAATCATAGAAGTTATAACATGCAATATATAAATTAACAATAATGGGAATTTTTTCAAGCAAAAGAAAGGCTTTTTTTGCTTAAGTCTAGTTTGCGAGCCCAAAAGAAACACATTTGGCACTGGATCCATTATTTTTGTGAGCTTGTAACTGAGAAACTTACATTCCAGTACAGGGAATAAGTGTCTTCTCCATCATCATCAAATAACACTCTTCTACACTTGAATTCTTGTGCTTGATGGTTTTCTAGCTTACATTGGTTTCTTTCTTGTTTTTGTTAGTTTTTGCAGCTTCAGTTTCATTCTGCAAATGCAAATGCCTTCTGTTTCGCTGTTACTTTTTTTTTTGTTTTTCTACTGTAGCACAAATCACTGAAACAATGTCTTTAAGGGTCAGAAAAAAATAAGTTTTTGTCACTGAAATAACACCACAAAGTCTTCTTTGCATCAAAACAACTTTCAAATAAAAATAATTTAATTGGTATTTTATTATTATTAATTCCGTGGTTCGGATTCCACGTTAAACTGTAGGTCCCAGAGGAAAGGAACTGGCCGTCCTACCTCTGACACAATGGCTTAGTATGCCTCCTTCGGGAGGATCCAACCAACCTTCGGGTTGTGGACTAAGTTAAGTTTTATTATTATTAATATACTCACTTCAGCTTAATAAAAAAAAAGCATCTATTCAAAGCATTCTATATCAGAAATATAATCTGGTAAGGAACAAATAAGGTTTGTGCTCATTGAGCCAAGTGCCTACTGCCACCAGCAGCTTGGCCACTTTCCCTGGATTGATGTCATTATAGAAACATCATTCTGCCTCTTGCAAATCAATATAGCACAGATCTAGCAAGTACCTGATTTCTTAGAATAAATACTTAAATTAAGTACTTGCAAAACATTAAGATGATCACAAACTACAAATAGCTACAATAGTTTTTGGTGGTCCATTTAATAACTCCATTCCTTTTCTACCATGGCCGCTTTGCCTGGATCTCCCTTAATAACGGTAAACTGAAAATTACGATGCTTTTGGTGGTCCATTTAATAACTCCATTCCTTTTCTTACCATGGCCGCTTTGCCTGGATCTCCCTTAATAACGGTAAACTGAAAATTAGCCTTACTAGAGTCAAGAGTTAAATTCTAAACAAAATTTCATGAATCAAAAATATTGTGATGGACACCAGAGACCAATGTGAAAATATAAACTAAATATAGATTAAATTTAAACAGAGACAATAATTAAGGAGTCAACAAAAGTAACTGTGCCTTCATAATGGACTTCACAGTTGTGAAGAATGGATTAAATTTTGTTCTTTTCAATGATGCTTTACTGTGTTTTCATCATACATACATAATTATTCAATAACATTATTCGAGTTATTATAATTTTAAATCTTATTATGTTGGCTCTACCGTCACATGGATCCTGAACTGTGTTTTTGAATGATTTGATGGAGATTCATGTATATACATATAAAGCTATATAGTGTTTCTTGAATTTTTTTATTTATGCTTTGTAATACATATACAAATCTGTTAAAACCATTTAGGAATAGGTCTACCCCATAGAAGGAATACAGTAAAGCATTTTTATTAGTCGTTCCTAGTAGTAAAATACTTCTGAGTCCAATTTCAAGGATGCCTTTGTGAAAGATAGAAATTTTAGGTAGACTGGATTTTCAAGTCCAACAGTTCTTGTTGCATTCATTTTCACTGCTAAAACTCATGATGAGGATCATTTTAAAGTGTATTTATTCAGAAACATTTATTTTGGAAGATATTTTTATTTGTTGATCTTGTTAACCCACGATGTCAGAGGGAGCCAAACATAAAATCTTAAATAACTAGACAATGCAAAAAGAAAAAGTAGAACTTTTATCACAAGCTGTAGTCAGAATCTTCTAGCATGTTTTCAGCATGATATCAATTAATTAGGGTAAGTATAAGCAGGGTTTTTAATTAAGAGAAAAAAATCAAAATTAAAAATAAATGGGCAGAAGCCAGAAGTTAATTTCAGAAGATAGACAAAATCAAGAGTGTTAAAATTATATATTGGTTTCATTAGAAAGTTTAAGACTGTAGCAAGTAAAATGAAATTTTCGGAACATATTGTTGTGATTATTAAAAAATGCGCCAAGGTTGACGACATATAGCATTTGGGATTAACTCAATAGTAGCCTCATTTTGGATTAATCTATGTTAAAACAGGTAAAATAAGCTACCTGGAAGCCCATATTTTAATTAAAATTCAAAATACTGAATACTTACTTAGATATTAATTTTCAAAGTAGCAAGCTGACTTCACAAAGTCAACTGGTTTGATAAATTGAGAGCAGCCATCTTGGCTAGCGAGCATTTTTATGACAGTTTGTGGTATGGTCAGCTCGTGTGTTGCTGGTGGAGCTATTGCTCCTTGTGGTCGGTAGTACATTCAATTATGCCATAGGTAAACTTTCATCTTGGTGGGGGGCCGGAAGAGAATTTGTCTAGTTAAGGCAGTGTTAAGGCCAACCCGTAGGTCCACACTATCTTGACAGCTTCCCCTTTACCTTACAATCAGATGCAAAAACAATAAAAGAAGATAAGTAATAAGAGGAAGAGCCATAAATAAAACAACAAAAATGCTATAAAACTGAATTTATCTGAGTAATTGCTAATGCATGCATGGGCATTAAGGTCTGAACAAATTTTCTCAGATTTCACTCTCATTGATCAATTTCACACAGCAAATAATAAAGGAGGTTAAATTTTACTTTTTACAATCTACGTTATTCATGCACTTAGGTAGTAAACAGGAACTTGAAAGGAAAATGATAATTGTTCTAGTCACATTAAGTAATGGATATGAAACATTCAATTATATATTTACATGCTTACATTTCAAGTCTGAACCCTATGAAAAAACAATGTTTATGTTTGCCTAATGACAGTGTGTTATGTCAGTGATAAAACTGTTGGTCCTAAAATAGTTTATGGCAATTTTTATGCTTTTTTGCAGAAATTTACTCACAAAAGTTGTTCATTAACAGGTTCAAACCCTTTCAGTTATGTTCACTTTATATGAATCAATCAAAGTGTAACAACAAATACTTAAATACTTCCATGAGAAATATTAATCATCACACATGAACTTTCAGTGTAAATTGAGTTTGTCATGAGGAACATGAATCTTTGACTTGAGAACTCCTGGATTCACAGCGCAAGAGATATAGATTTTAGCTAATAGCAGAATGATTTAAGAGCATTGATTTAGATTCTGGGGGCGAGTTGTAATTAAAATTTAATTTGATTGTAATGGCACAAATGTCGTGGTGGCATTTCCCTACATATCTACTTTTGAAATTAAAGATTTATTTTTCCTTAAAGTTTTGAGAGAAGTTTCACCACCCACCTACTTTTGCCTGTTCACATGTATTAATTTCATTTTTTTTTTTAGTGTTTCACCCTCCTCAGTAACTGAAGGAATTAATAACCTCTCTCCACTGCCTGATAAGTTTTGTTTACTATCAAATGTAATGACAGAATATTCGCACTTATGATGTTTAACAAGCAATTCCTCTCCACCATGATGATTTGATGATGAAGCTTACAACACCAGTGACACAGGCATTGGTGCCCCTATGGAGCGAGTTACTCCACAAAGTGTCCCATAGTCACTGCTGGGCATAAAATTGTTAATTAATGAAGTTAACACAATTTAAAAAATTTAACTTTTAAGTTAACCTAAAAAAATCTTTAATGGTCATCTTATCTTCAGTTAAATTGAACTACTGTTAAATTTAGTCCATTACATTGGTAGTTGATGCCATTTGATATGTTTGAATTGCGCACCACACCATGATCATATGCTCAGCGAGTCGGATGGCAAACAAATTAAGTAATACAAAATGCTAATGTGATTTATGTACTACTGTTATGTTAGACATGGCATAGGTGTGGGCAGGAAAGCTAGAGTTTTGGTGAGTTTTTATTTTATGTCAGCAGACTGGTGCCTATTACTCATTTCTACTCCAATCAGTGATTGATTTTGATATTTTTATAATCTAGCTTTTTTACTGCCAGGAAAATGTCACTTTTTAGTTGGTATTGGTTTAGTGTTTTTTTAGTGAAATAAATTAAACTGACACTCGTTAAATGATTACATCTTGAAACTGAAGCTCTTGAAGCTGTTAGCGAAAGCAGCAACACTAACAATGGCAATAAGAATATTAAAAATCCTTTGCCACATTTATATCATTATGTTGCATTTAAATCAAGACTGGGAGAACAGTTGAGTTATGAATATAAACTGTGTTTGCCTAAACTTTCTACAGTCACGTGTCTAGCCTTGATAATCTTAAACAATGTATAAAGAGGATGCATATACCCAAATAAGGACAGTTTGAAGAAAAAAGTAAATGCAGGGCCAACTTATAGGGAAAAAAGAAAAATAATTCAAAGACTTCTTCAAGCACTGTGGCTTCTTCTGATGTAGATAGCAGCAGAATCGATATGTTTTTATCTCAATCCTTTGGTAAAAGTTTATGTCAATAAAACGTTTGGCATCATAGCTACCAACACTGTCATATTCCATGCTGGTGTGGCCCGATGTATTGTAAACATTTTCGTTGCCAATGTGATTACTCTATAAGCTGAAGAATCCGATATGTTTGAGAAGCTGGTTAAAATATTGAACCCCAGTAAAAACTCAATTTCAAGAAGGACATTGGGTAGAAATATTATTGATTCGCATCATGGTGCATAACACATTGGTATTGCTAGCAGTAATACTTATTGCAATAGATAAACATCAGTTCCACTTTTGGGTGGTTAAATTTTAATGATTAACTTGTGTTAAATTGTAGTCTTCACGGGTGTGCAGCCGGATGGTGTTTTGGAAACACAACGTTTCGACAACCAGCTCTGCTGTCTTCACCGGACACCTGATGAAGACAGCCGAGCTGGTTGTCAAAACGTTGTGTTTACAAAACACCATCCGGCTGCACACCCGTGAAGACTACATTGCTTCAGTACGCCGGGAAAGTCTCCACGTACTCACTTGTGTTAAATTTTCATAAATTTAATGCTTTAACGATTATCAAAGTTAACATTTTTGTAGCAGATTTACAATTAACAAAGCTAACTATGCTCATCTTTGTCCATAGTTACATGGAAGCAGGGTTTGTAATGTTTATTGGTAATGCCATGTTTGTTAATGTGAACTCTTGACAATGCTTGTGTGGGATTTGATTCTGTGTGAATTGAATCAGCATTCTTTCATCAACTGCCCTTTTTTTTTTAACCATTTGTTTGTATTAGGAAGAGAATGTCTTTGTAAAATGTGTGTAAAAAATCCTAGTAATAGCAAAAGAAATGAGTATCATGGGATTCATAAGTTTAACAGCATCCTTCTATACAAATCCATGGTAAAATTGAGGAGGGTTGTGACACAACAGTAATATTTTTTATAAGAAAACTATCTAATACCCGTGACTTCGTATGCGTGGATTAAGAATTTCTTTGTCAGAATTGAATATAGAAAGTTGTTGGTAGCGAAGGATTGGTCCCAAATAACACCAAGTCGGCATAATATGACCGGAAAGCCATCACTATATCATTCTACCATCGAACCTAACTCTTGAAGAGACTCAGTTTCCAACATATTTAAAAACAGAAAAACAAACGACTGAGGGGATGTGGGGGGGGGGGGGGAGGTGTGGGGTGTTAACTAAGGGCAGCTTTATTTCAGCTTGGACTTTTCTTCTTTCTTCAGCATGAGCATCCGATTCTTGGGTTCTAATAACTTTAGCTGCTCGTGCTCTGCTAGAGCTACAACTTAGGCCAGTTTACTCCCACAAGGCCTTCAAAAAAGAAGGCAAAATAAACTGGTGCCAGAAACATTTAAGCAGACACAAAGTAAAAGGACGGAAAAAATGATATCTATACTAAATAATATGTTTTTTCTCGAAACGAAATTTATCAACAAATTATACACCAACATAATGCGCAAGAAGCATAGCTTGAGCAATCGATGTAACATTACAGACTAACATGCACATCCGTCTCTCTGTCACCATTTGATAAGTTCTCAAAATTTCGTGACTACAACTATTAATCATACCGGGAAAAAAAGTGGTCCGGTGCCCTCCCTACAGATTTTCTTGTCAAATTCCGTCAATATCGGTATAGGCATTTAGTTGTCAAAACGTAACAAAAGACAGAGACTTACTTCCGCATTTATAGTATTATTACTGCATGTCACACACACACTGACTGTGAATCACCCCTATAGGATCGATATAATATAAAAAGGTGTACACCTACAGCATTGCAAGACTACCTACGATTTGTCTCACATTGCACCCCTAACTTTGTGATATCTACAGTTTAACATTCAATCCAAATAACCATCAGCCCAGGCATGACTCATACAATCAAAATCAGTTTTTAAAAATTTTAGCCTCCATGGAGATTTAAATGGAGATCACAACCCAAACATTAGTAAGCAAGCGCTTTAACCACAAAGCTACCTGACCGCTACATGAAAAAATGGTACATAGACCTCCATATCCAACTCATCAGTAATTTTTCGAAATTATGAGACAACATGTATTATTTATACAGATAATTTTTCAACCAAATGTAGACAGTATTTTTCTCCTTGTTTCAAAGGATAAGATGCAATGTTTCATCGAGATTGGATGAAAATTGTGGATTTGGATGAAGAGCAAACTAACCAACAAACAAACAAACATACATACATTCATCTTTATATACATATAGATAATAAGATAGGATAGGGAAAATAAACAGTTACCCGTCACTTACCACAGATGAAGGCAGGAGGGCGAAACACGTGTTTCGCCCTCCTGCCTTCATCTGTGGTAAGTGACGGGTAACTGTTTATTTTCCCTATCCTATCTTATTTTCAGTGCCTCGCGGCAGTTTCTTTGTTTCCTTTATCCAATATACATATAGATAGATAGATTACTGCATGTCACACACACACTGACTGCGAATCACCCCTGAAGGATCAATATAACGTAAAGAAGTGTACACTTACAGCATTGAAAGACTACCTATGATTTGCCTTGCATTGCACCCCTAACTTTGTAATATCTACAGTTTAACATTCAATCCAAATAACCGACGACCCAGGCGTGACTCTTACGATCAAAAACAATTTTAAAAATCTTAGCCTCCACAGAGATTTGAACCAGAGACCACAACCCAAACATTAGTAAGCAAGCACTTTAACCACTGAGCTACCTGACCGCTACGTGGAAAAACAGTACAGAGACCTGCATATCCAACGCGTCTGTCTATTGCCATTCAGTAATTTTTCGAAAATTATAAGACAACATGTATTATTTATACAGACAATTTTTCAATCAACTGAAGACATTATTTTTCTCCTTGTTTCAAAGAATAAGTGTGCAAAGTTTCATTGAGATCGGATGAAAACTGTGGATTTGTATAAAGAAAAAACAAAACAATAAGTAAACATACATTCTTCTTTATATATATATCAATTATATTTTGTTTCTTGACAATGGACAAATATTGATAATATTTATTCTTAAAGAAAATAATAAGACAGTGTAGGTTGCTATAGAGATAGATTAAGAGATTGAGGCTAACGGCGTAGAGGCATAGATCGGTTGCTTAGAACAGTCATTGCCAAAAGAACCTTGCATCTTCGGATATTATATCATTTAAGTGTAGTTCCTAGAGGAGTAGAGGAAGTAAAAATTGTTTGAAACAGAAGGAATGAATTCGTTAATAGTTATAATCCGAACAAATCACATGGTTATGTGACATGTAGTTTAGTATGTTGTGTGTATTGTGAGCAAATGAAATATAAAGGAAGGGATATGGTGAAAAGGAGGGCTAGCCAATTGAGGCATACTCTTCCAAAAGGCACCAAAGGGCCATCAATCTAAATGTACAAATCATGCAATCAACAGTGTCATATACACTGTTGAAGTGTTAACAATTTAAACTAGTGCACAATCTGTTGATTAAGAAATATGTGCTATTGTCTCTCCTACCCTGCTGGCCAAGTCCTGATAGCAAACATTTCTTTCATTAGCTGGGCTCATATGGTGTTAAACACTGCAAACTATCACAGTGTGGGACTACCCAAGTTGATGGTACTGTCCCTCTTTCACCACATACTCTCACATCAACATTATTTCCTATCTATGTTCTGGTATCTATTATTGACTCGTATTCAACATTTATCTTAATTCCTTATGTTCTACTGAAAAGTGTTTTAAATGTAGCACCAAATCAAAGTAGAACTGCAATAACAATATTTCTGAAACACAAAGAATATAAGAAAAAATAATGAAATTAACAGCTGGGTATAAGTGGGTTAATGTTAATAACTACCACTTACCTTTCAGTGAACAGTTTTATTATTGTGACAGTAAAATTTTCCTAATATGTTTTGTAAGGCCACCTTGTCAATTTATAATAATTAAAATAAATTAAAAACAAATGAAGGATAACTGATCTACCTCAAATATGTGGAACTGAATAACCAATCCATTTTTCATCTCACACCTGCAAGTTATTCAACAGTTTTTTTAACTTATCACATACTATCATATCAGTTCATTATGAAGATATTTCAAATCATATTTACGCTCACAGAATTCCAGCGGCCTATCTTTGGTAATAAAAAAAAGTTTCCACTACTGTCCCAGAAGCCGACAATGGGCTTTCGGGGTGTCTGCAACAGTGGGGTTGGCAATCTCACAGTTTTTGCCCCAGCTGAGAAGATTCCTAGATCTGCCACTGATCAATAAAATGGTTATCTCTTCTATTCACCTATCAGTGTTTTCCCATTTTTTTTATTTTTTATTAGCAGTGTTCAAGTACTCTTAAAAGCTTCAGAAAATAAAGTGATTCTTTAAGTTCATGTGAACCAACACAAAAATTTAAAAAAAAGATATAATCCCTTGAAAATGTACACTGCTCATTCAAACAAACATATGTACTATTTGATTTC
The DNA here is from genome assembly GCA_031002005.1 of Vandiemenella viatica. Lineage (NCBI taxonomy): Eukaryota > Metazoa > Arthropoda > Insecta > Orthoptera > Morabidae > Vandiemenella > Vandiemenella viatica. The sequence goes on along the minus strand of JARYHS010008074.1, from coordinate 311,213,430 downwards.
TGTATGTGCTGTGGAGTATTTTAAATCTGTCTCCACAAACTACTTTTGTTACCATATCTAATTGAGTGTCTTAGTTTTTCTTTTAAAATTTTCCATACAGATTTAATATTTTCTCACAACGATAGGTTATTTATCAATTTTGGCTCAGTAGGAAGTTATGACTCAACACCAAAAAACACTCTTTATAAATGATCATACCTTTGCCCTTTACAGGTTGAATTCAGAAAAATTCATGTCTTGATATATGATGTTATCTATCTTTAAAATAAAACCTCACAAAAAAAACCTTTTGGTAATAATATTTATAATTATAAAATGGTTAATAGACACTCATTCCTCCCATTAAAGAATTTTTTCAAACATATCTACAAAATATTAGTCAATAAGGTATCTTTTATAAACATCATATTTGTTGTAATTTATTCAGATATTATTCTGTGTTTGTGCCTCTTGTGGTGTAGTCGTATATTATTTTTATTATGCAAATATTTTGCTGTAAGTTTACTCCTTTTCATATCTCACAGATTCAGTTTCTTATAATGGGATATGTGGAAAGTGAGTACTGTATTGTATTGTAATAGTAATGTTGGTGAGGTGTATATGATTTAGTTTTCTTTACATTACCTGTAAGAAATTTTGAATTAATCGAGTAAATCCTGTGTCATTAAACTTTAGTATTAAGAATTCTACTTCATATAGAAGGTTCATTGCCTGAAATCTATATACAGAATAACTTTTTTCCTAGAAATATGTAGACCTATCTTCACATTATGAAAATCCTAAATTTGTATAATATTGCCATTATGTTTTTCATTTAATTTCAATGGAGCACACGCTCCGGTGGCAATTTCGCTACACGCCCAACTTCCCCCTATCCTGCACCCACCTACATTTGCCCTCTACAATTTTTAACTTTAAATTCTTTTAACGTTTTCGGTAAGTTTTTCCCCTTCGTAACTCATTCCAATCCCTGACACCCTTACCTAAAAAAGAAAATCTTCCCACACCCTTGTGCCTGAAATTGAGGGCCAGCTTGTGGTCATGGTCATCTTTTCCCTTCCATGAACTACTTTTCATACCTACTGCAATATCTTTCCATGCCTCATCGCCAGTATACGCCCTGTACACTCCCATGACCCTCGTCATCCTCCCCCTGTTTTGCAATGAATCCCATTCCAGCTCGTTTATCATATCTGTCACTGATTGCATTCTGCGATAATTTCCAGAAACAAATCTAGCAGCCCTTCTTTGCACCTTCTCCAACTCTCCAACTACTCAAAATGTGGGTCCCATATTACACTACCATATTCGAGCAATGGTCTGACCAAAGTTTTGTAACCCAATTCCTTTACTTCGCTCATGCATCCTCTCATCATGCTGTCCAACAAGTGCAGGATTTTGAAACCTTTTCCTACCACCTGTCCAATGTGTCCTGCCCAGTTAAGCAGGTCTTGGTACTTTACTTCCTAATACTGTTGTTTGATGATCTAGCTGTCCTCTATTCTAACCCATAGAGTAACATGTATGTTAATTCTAAACTTTGAAAATGTAACTTAACATATTAAATAAATATCATCATAATATTCCAAGAATCATACTTGCATTCTTCTGCAAAATCATCCAAGATTTCTTTTAAACTAATCTTAAAATAATTTCCATTAAGAGCATTGGAAAAAAAAATCTGTATTATTTGCAAAATCTGAGGATTTTTGTGAATTGCATGCAGTCATTCCGTCTGAGACACTTCTTTTTGATATCAGTTTTATTACCCATTTATGATGGATTTTGAACAGTACCTTTTTAGGATAGAGCCTGCTGACAGGGAAATGATCAAAAGTTCTCAGTGCTCTGATGAGATTACAGAGAAGGAGACATCAATAATACCAAAGAGGTAAATTAAGTTAGTGAAACAATGAAAAAATGTTTTCTTTTTTGTTAAGAAAGGTGACGGGTAATGAAGGGAATATAAAAATTGAATTATCAGACTACTACTTAGTAGATATAGTAGCAGAATTACTGTTAGACAAAATGGTATTGTGTAAATATTTAGGTTACCCCTCAGAAGCAGAGTAGAATTTAGTGAGGGATATTCATATGTATTATCAATGACTGCTTGTATTCTTAGAGGAGAGACATGAGTTACTTGATATAGAATTCTAGGTGTTAATAAAATTTTGGCTGCTTAACATATAGGGACAATGAACAAGTTAGGTGATTCCTGAAAGGAGAACAATGTATATGATTAAAAGTGGGGTGAGGGAGGGGGAATATGATGCTCATTACAATAAATAGGACTGGGAATTTCGGAAGTAGTAATATGCTGATAGCTTACTGAAGGGACAATGTTTTATGCAAGTGCTTTAATACATTATAAAGAGAAAAATAATGAAACATTTGTATTTTTAGGAGAAAGAGAAAAATAATACTCTTGATACTATAATATGTAGGTGAGGAAGTTTAACAGTTTTGTGAACAAATAATATAATTGTAATATAGCCCAAAAACAACAGGTATGTAAGGAATACTTGAAACAACTAAACAAGAAATTATAGCAGCAAAGTGGAAAATTAATTATACATTCCTGAAGAATAATGTTGGTGGGGAAGACTGAATCAAAGTGGAGAGTGATGGGCCTTATTTTTTATACATTTTTATTTTATTTTTATTTTATTTTCATTGTCTAACAACATTTTCAGGGTAACTATATCATAATCGTGGCCTACAGGCATGGGCTACCTAGGCTACAGCCGACGAGCCCGCACCAGATCTAAATAATAATAATAATAATCAAACATGTAACCTATTTCAAAAGTAGTTTTAGCAGCAAAAGCTCTGAAATACTCATGATAACCAAAAAAAAATTTCACACATGTGCATTTCAATTCTTTTAAGTACAGGTGTATCGTAAAATAACATTTTAGTGCACCTGTACCAAGAAGCCAATTGAATTTTAGTACATTTTCTTTAATTAATATCTCCCAAAGTACAAAATAGTTTAACTTGCAATTTATACAATGGCTTCATATGATCACATTCTATCTGTTTTAATTTAATTTAGTATTCAAAAGGGTTTCTATTGGCTTAACATTAAAGTCTCCTACATCACCAGCTTGTCGGACTTTCTCGAACTCCAACAACAATTAGTGACAATCTGTCTTTTAAAGTCTTAATTATCTCACAAATGGTTGCTGAAACCATTATATTTTCGTAATTGTCTCAATTTAGGCTATCTGCTGATATAAATTTCTCAACTATATTCTTTTTAGTAAAAAATTTAATTTTTCTCTTAATTAAACCTGCTAATTAAACTTTGCCAAATTAGTTAATTTTAACATCAAAATGTTCAGAACAGTGCTCACTATAGCTGGTGATAAAAGTTCGGCCGTAGCTTTACTCAATCCAAAGTTACCTCAAATCTTAAATTTTTACTTTTCTAATCGTGCTTTTCAAAACATGAATAAACTGAATTATCTCTTAAAATAAATATTTCCAAATATAATGAATTTACTTCAAAATGATTCTAATGATGAGTTTTCACTGTGGAAATGAATGCAGGAAAATCCCTTCAAGTTGACAATAAGCTACTTCAAAATCAATATATCAACTGTGTTATTGCTGAGGATGGCTAGTGGGAGTGCTTTTAGTGAACAAAAGGGTGCCTTACACTTCATATTTCTTTATAGTTTGATGTTTTCAGTTGCCAGGGATGCAAGTCCCATTTTCATTCATTTAGAGCTTGAATTTCCAAATTATTTAACTAAATCTTTTATTTTTTAATAATAACAAATTTTTGTAACATTCCTTGCCATTTATTCAAGTTGTATAAAAAATCAGGGATCCGAAGATATAAGGTCATTTGTTAGCAGTAACTTTCTGACTAGCATCAACTCATATGCACACTAACATCCCTTGCTCGCTTGTTTTTTGTTACTCTATTGTTCCCATGACAATGAACGCTTCTCAGAATAACCTATAGTCTGTTTTACTTTTCTTTGGCATTTTTTATGCTACAACAGCTTACTTTTACATTTAAAAATATCACAACATCAAAACAGCATGGATTCTTTGCCAGAAGATCTATGTCAACTATTCTCTACCTCTACATTAACTTCACACTTAATGCACTGAACAAAGGTCTGGACGTGCACTCCGTATACACTGATTTCAGCAAGGCCTTTGCCATGATTAGCCATGATATTCGAGTTAGTAAATTAAGTCTTTATGGGATACGATCCAAAGCCTTTGACTGGCTTCACTTGTATTTATCTGACGGGCATTTACAAGTACGTGTGAATGGTCATTTGTCAAATGAGTACACTGCTACCTCTGGTGTACCACTAGGTTCCCATCTAGGACCTACCCTATTTAGCATATTCATAAATGACATTGGTGAAAACTTTATGTCTGAGTATCTGCTATATGCTGATGATATGAAGATCTTCAGAACAATATACAGTGATCATGACACTGATATTCCACAGTGAGACATTTCCAAGTAAGAGGTATGATGTCAGGTACATAAGTTGCACCTTAACATAAAAAAATGTGCCATCATGGTGTTTCCCCAGTGTCACAACCTGCTGCCTGTTAACTACTCTTTATGCAGTCAAAATGGGAAATAGTTAACTCCATAAGAGACTAGGGAGTGATAACTGATGATAGGCTTACTTTCTCTGATCACATTAACTACATAATTCTATGAGCATTTCGTGTCCTGGGACTCATATGTAGATCTGGGAAAGAATTAAAAAATGTTAATACACTGTTTCAACTTTTCTCTTCCCTTGTCAAACCAGTACTGGAATATGGTAGTATTGTCTGGTTACCATTTACAGATCAACAAATCAGCTGTGTCGAAAAAGTTCATTGTAAGTTGTGTAATCTCCTGTTACACTATCCTCATGATGAAAACATTACAGACATGTGTGATATGTAGCTCTATTATAACATTACCAGCCTACGAAGTTTGAGACAATTGACAGACCTATGCTTCTTCTAAAAAGTTGTCAATGGACTTATCGATTAACCAGAAATATTTGAGCAATTCCAGTTAAACTTCTCTATGGTAGATCTTCAAACAAGAAGACTGCTGGATAGTATAAAACCCAACTTAAACAATGTTGCTTTTGGACCATACCGTAGAATAATAAGTCTGGTTAATGTTCATGCTACTAAAATCAACTTCTTTGCAGGATCTCATGCTGGATTAATCTCTAACATTAAAAGACTTTTGTGAATTATGTAACCATATACATACCTTTATATGTTGATGTTAAGTATTATTTTTTTATATACAAAGTCGATCGGATGTATATATGTGTGTGTATATATATATATATATCTAAGGATGGATAGGGAAATATGACCCAACACTTACCACAGATGAAGGCGGCTGGGTTGAGGAACACAAAAAAAACAAAAACAAAAATAACAATATTTCAGCAACAGCCTTATTCGTCTGAAAGTAAGAAGTGAGACAACCACTTCTTACTTTTGCACAAATAAGGCTATTGCTGAAATATTGCGCTTTTTTTTGTTTTTTTGTGTTCGTCGTCCCAGCTGCCTTCATCTGTTGTAAGTGTTGGGTTATATTTCCCTACCCATCCTTAGTTTTATTTCCTCAAAGCATTTTCCTGCTCATCGATATATATATATACCTACACATGTGTCCATATCTTTCACTTTGCAGTCATCATTAATAAGTACAGTCCAATGTGGTGTGTGTGTATGTGTTGTAGTAGCATGAAATTTCCCATTATGCATGACATTGGCCAAATTCTGGTAGCTGTAGGGGTGTGAGAGACATGGTGGTGAAAGTGGTTGATGGGGAAATGTTCATATCTCGACCAAAGACATGAATGTCCTATATTTCTTTTTTCTGCCACAACTACATAGCACAGTCCATTGCTGTTTGAGTGTGGTAGTAGCATCAAATCTCCCATTGTGCACTATGGTGGTTCCATGTAGGTAGTTATTAGTGTGTGGGAGATATGGTGGTTGAAATTGGTGCACATGAGGCACTTTCATATTTTAACCAAAATAAGTGTGCATCCCTAAATTTCACTTTTCAGTCACAACTACTTAGTACAGACCATGAGTGTTTGTGTCTGACAGTAGCATGGAGTAACATACCATGCACAACATTGCCTGATAACGAAATAGACATGTGTATTCCTATTTTTAATTTTGCATCAAAACTAACTGGCACAGTCTACTGGTGTTTGTGTGTGGTAGGAACCTTGAATCTCCCAACGTGCACCATGGTGGCTGCATGTTGGTAGCTATGGGGCTGTGGGAGATATGATGGTTGAAGTTGATCAATGGAGAGCATTTTCATATTTTGACCAAGATGTGTTCCTATATTTCACTGTGCAGTCACTAGCACAGACCACTGGTGTTTGTTTGTAGTAATAGCTTTAAGTCTCCCGTTAAGCATTATGTCAGTTGCATGTCGATTTCCATTGGAGCATGGAAGATATGATGGTTGAAGTTGGTTGATGATGGGCATTTCCAAATTTCGAAGGAAAACATATGTGTCCCTATACGCCATAACTACCTAGCACAGACCACTGGTGTTTGTGTGTGGTAATAGATGGTTGAATGAGGGCATTTTCATATTTTGACTAAAAACATGTATGTCGTTATATACCCTATGTTGATCACTTGCATTGGTATGTGGTATTAGTCTTGAGTTTTCAATCATACACTAAGGTGGTTGCATGTCGGTAGCTATCAATCAAAATTCTTCACAAACACGAAAGTAGTCGTGGGAACCAGCTAGTAATTAAAAAACAAATTCATTCATTTATAATTGGAATAAGTGTTTTCAGAATTCAGTATTAATTCATTTTTATTTCATTCACATTTTTATTTTATTTACATATTATTTCTTATAAACTTTATTTCAACATTCAGGAATCTCAATCGATTGCTTTGTGTGATGTGGGAAGGCTCTGTTTAGTGGAGCGCTATCTGAAAGCAGTTTAGTCACTTTCTTACTGTTGACATGCGTGTGTTATTATTCATTGTGTTTTTATTTTCTCTGCTTCATGCTTTGGTTATCTTAATCATCTTTTATCATTTGATTTATCTCAACATACAGGCATGCTCTTTCATATTGTTATTGAAACTTTTGTGTTTTTAATTCCATGGGATTTTTCTGATACTGTTTTGTTGTAATTACATAACTACAATAGGTAGCACTTTACCAATAGATCATCAGTCAAAAAATTGAAAGTACATGCATCACTTGCTTACCTTGTTCACTTCTCTCTCAGAAATTTACAGAAAACACATTTAAACCTTCCGATTCTTCAGTAAGTTATCCTCATATATATTTTTTCTATCATTCCATCATCCGATATTTTGTTTTAAATAGTTTATTAATTTCATAATATATATGTATATATATATATGAACCAGTGGTGTGGATAAATTCAAACAGAGGACAGGGAGAGGAGATGAATAGTGAATTGGAGCTAGTACCTGAGCATTGCAAAAGTTGAGAAGAATAATACAGTAAAATTTTCACAACATAAATCTCAGTAAGCAAACATAAATAATTAAATAAAGTACATTAGAAAAATTAAATAAAAAATCTGTGTAGTTAAATGTCACCTCAGGTTAGTGGTGGTTCAATTTAGGCAGTAGGGATGTAGGCAAGGAGAGGAAAGAGGGAATGAAAAAAAACTGACTGGATGTTATCTAAAATTAAGTCCAGGAGATCTTGTGCCCAGTTTGTATTCATAGGCAAGCTCCCAGCTTTTGAGTTCAGAGGAGCTGCTGCTGTTTGAAGGACTCTGATAGTATGAACCATGAAATAAGAATTAAAATTATTGGTGTGTTGGGAGAGGGCATGGACAGCTGCTGGATGTTTTGGATTCCATGTAAATACTGTCTGTCAGTGGCCATTCATTCTTATGGCTAATGGATTATTGATCACACTAACCAGGCAGTGTTTGCAGGTTAGCTGGTATATTATATGGCAGGTTTCACAGGTAGTGTATCGTATAAAATTCCACCAATAAAGAACTAGCTACAATGAGTTTTACATCTTGTTTTTGTTATTGTAGTAATGCTACAGTATCCTTATGATCAACTCCACACTGGCTTTGATGCTGAATGCTTGCTGTAGCCATGAAACAACAAATCTTCCAGTTTTCACTTTCTTTTTGGAAATCTGAAACCTTCTGTGTTTGTCCTGAGCCTTTGTTACTGATTTGCTGTGTTGGTGAGTTCTGTTGACTTTGATATCTTGTACCATACAATGGCATTGTGTTCATGTTCTAAAAGGAAGCATAAGTGTCTCCAAAATGAATCAGAAGAAAAGAAGAGACTTATTTTGCTTGGGATAAAAAATTATAAAATAAATTATTAATTTTAAAAGCAAAGTAAAAAGTACACAAATAAAAAATCTGAACAAATCAATAATGCAAATCATCCTTTGTCCCAATTAATTCAGATTATTGATGCTCTACTGTAGTACTTATTGCTTCTACATTATCTGTTGGTCCCCCTTTTTTGTTTAGTGTGAGGTATATAACCACCTAGCTCAGACTGAGATAAACATCCTCTCCTAGTGCTATATCTCAGATGTACAACAATCTTTTATCATCAACATTGCTAATGTGGTTGGACATTAGGCTGAGATAAAACTATAATAAATATATAATTTTTGACATTATACACTACTGTATCACATTTTGACTACTCTAGGCAAATCTGTATTTAGCCCCTATGCTATAACTATGGTGTGGGCCCTTAGGGTCTGTTGGTCCCCAAGCTATAACTTATTGTGGGTGGTAGGGTGTCCTATGATAGGAAAGCTTTCGCTAGTGACAGCGTTGTTGAGAGTTTTGGAGGCATTTTGTATGTCACATGTCTTACAACATTGTCTATTGCATGGGCAAGAGCCTTTTAGCTCTCTGATGGGACGAGGAAGGAAGACTATGTTTGTGGACTAGGAGTTGGCTGAGGTTGGGAGTCCTACTGAAACAAGTTCTGTGAGGGCCAGGGAGGATTTTTCAAAGAATGGATCTCATATCTGGGCAGGTTAGCAGAAAATCATAGGATAAATTCAAAGCCAGGGAAGTGATGTGTAACCAGGACTGGACTATGGTTGGTTTTGGGGGGGTTTGGGGAGGTCAATAGGCTGAGCAGGTTATAATGTGGCTCATAAAAGTTGCTTGTGAATCAAATCTGTGCTATAGTTGTGGGATATCAATGCTTGTGAGATGTTTGAATACTCCATAAGGGGTTCCTGGTTGGAACATATATGACTGCCTTGAATGCCAAGACTGTAGGGAAGGGAATGTTTGGTATGATATGGATGGCAACTGTCAAAGTGGAAGTACTGCTGTAAATTGGTGGGTTTGCTGTGGACTGAGGAGTTGAGGTAGCCATTGGAGACTGACAGATCCACATCCAAGAATGTGGCTGGACAATGTGAAATTAAGCACTTTATGAAAGGTATTAAGATTGTTCAGAAAATTTAGAAGGACGTCTTCCCCATATGTTTGGATCATATAAGTATCATCTATGAACCTAATAAACTTGAGGGGTTTGAGAGGAACGTTCTCCAAAAATGTCTGTTCCATGAAACCCATTTAGAGGTTAGCATAAGTGGGGGCCATTCAAGTGCCCATTGCAGCTGTACCGAGGGTGCTGAACCAGAAAATGTTCCATGGCACTGAACAATGGCAATTTGGAATGTGTGTGTGTGTATAGTGATGTGACATCAATGGTTAATAGGATGGATTTTGAAGAAAGTGGTGTGTGCATAGAAAAAAGACATGGGCATGTCCTTGATATGGCAGGGGAGCTGTCAGACTAAAGGTTCAAGATATTGGTCCACCAATCCAGAGATCTGTTCAATTGGAGGTCCATAAGCTGCAAAAATTGGGAGTACCAGATTGCCAGGCTTATAGATTTTGGGAAGGAGTTAAAGGGTGGATGAATGTGGATTTTAAAAAGTAAGATGAAAGACTGACTATGGGTTGAGACCTTGGAGGGGCCTATTTAACTGTATGTTTTCCTGTTGTTTTTTTTTTTTTTTTTTTTTTGTTAGCAGCAGGTGCGGGATCTTCAGTGAGGTAATACATGTTGGTGTCTCATATCTGATGAAGGGCTTTGGTCATTAATCATTGCAATTCATATCCACTGTGGTTGAACCCTTGTCCGCAGCAAGTTTTGGGTTAGTTGAAAGTTGTTTTTTGGCATGGTTTTAGCTGAGCTGTGATTACTAGTTTTTACCAAGGATGTCAAAAAACTAGATGAAACCAAACTGTCAGATAAGAAATCCTCAACAATTTGTATGGGATGATTCTGGGAAAGAGGTGGTAGGTCAAGTGTGGATAATGGTTCGAATTTTTGAAGACTGGGTTCCAGGTAGTCTTGAGGCCCAGGTACACTGACATGAGATTGAAGTGGTACCGCCAGCGGAGATTTCGGAAAAATGAAAGACTGGGTTGACATGGTAAAATGTAGGGATAGGTAAGGCCTTTGGAGAGTGCAGATAGTTGGGTTCAGATAGTGGTGAAGTGATTAGGTTCATAACTGACAGTTTAGGCCTGGAGATAGGGCTGGATTGAAGAGAGCAAGGTGTGCATTTCAAAGGGGGAGGTTGAGGTATGTTGAGCAGTTGGGCAATGGATGGTTTTGAGGAAATCAGGGGAGGCTGCAGTTTTGATTGATGGATGAGTAGCTGTCAGGACTTCAGTTATGTGGAAAACTTGTACAGATGGTTCTAGGCATGTCTGCTGCTGGAATTCACTGATTGTAATAAAATCTCAAGTGTAAGTGGGATTACTTGTGAGAATGAGAGCATCAATATTTTGTGAAGAGTTTTGAAGTGTCTAAAGTGTTGGTTAGCCAAATTAGTGTACTGTTGCAGGACAAGATGAATGAGGACCAAAGACTGTTTGTAGCAGAAGGCATGTAGGGTAGGATGAACTTGTGTGTGTGTGTATGTCGGGGGGGGGGGGGGGGGGGGGACCAAATACTGGCAGTTTAATGGTGAGACCATGTGGAGGAATTGGAGGAATATTCAAGCATAGACATGATATCAGGAAAAGCATATGAGACTGTATTTTTGCTAGATGGAAGGCATGGTATCTGTAGGAGGACAAATATTTATCAATAGGCATCCTGTGAGGGGATGTTGGAGAAAATAAATAAATAAACAAATGAGGTTGAGAAGTGTGAAGATCAACTGCTAGTGTGAATATATAACTGACAATATAGTTTGAAATGTATGTCTATGAAGTAAAGTGGTCAATGTATGGAACGGTAATAATCAATAAAAACGTTTATATGATTTTAAATGTGTAGCCTAAAGTGAGATTTGAAATGTATGCCGAAGGAAGCTAGGGTGATAAAATATCCAAAGGTGGCTAGGAATATGGATTAAAATGAATTATTAGTGTTCAAGTTGCAGGAAATTCATCACTGAAATGGGAAGCTTCAACAGCTGAATCCAAATGTGGAATGGCTTATGGATCTCCAACTGAACAAATCTCTGCATTGGTGGACAAATAGCTACAACCTGTAGTCTGTCAGCTACCCTTCCATATCAAGGACACACTGTACTTTCTTTTCTGTCTTTCTACTACGACCACACCACTTTCTTGAGACTCCAGCCTGATAGCCTTTGATGTCACATCACTCTACACACATATTCCTCATTGCCTATGCTCAGTGCAATGGAACATTATCTGGATCAGCATCTTCTGAAATGCTGCCCCAACACATCTTTCTTCACCACCTTGAATTGATACTTAATAATAATTACCTCTTCTATGAAGGCAATATCTACCACCAAACCAGTGGAACTGCCATGGGTACTCACATGGCCACCTCTAACCTCTTCATGGGCTGCCTGGAGCAGACATTTTGGAGAACATCCCTCTCAAACCTCTCAAGTGGCTTAGGTTCATAGAAGATATTTTTATGATCTGCGCACATGAGGAAAACATTCTTCTAAATTTTCTGAACAATCTTAATAACTTTAATAATAACTCTATAACAGCCACCTCAGCTGCTCAGTCGACACCAAACCCACCAATTTACAGCAGTACTTCCACTTTGACAGTTGCCATCCATATCATACTAAACATTCCCTCCCCTACAGTCTTGGCATTCAAGGCAGTCATAAAGCCTCCAATCAGAAATCTCTAATAGAGTATTCAAACATCTTGCAAGCATTATTACCCTGCAACTATATCCTAACTTTGATTCACAAGCAACTTTCATGAACCACATTGCAACCTGCTAAGCCTATTTAAATCCCCCTCCACCACCAAAAAAAACACCAACCATAGTCCAGTCCTGGTTACACATTACTTCCCTGACCTTGAATCCATCAATAGAAACCTTTGGCAGAGTTATGATTTCCGCCCAGATATGCATTCTTAAAAATCTTCCCTGGACCTCACAAAACTTGTTTCAGCAGGACTCCCAACCTCAGCCAACTACTAGTCCACAAACATAGTTTTTCTCATCCCATCAGACAGCTTTCCTAACATATGACACCCTACCACCTGTACTGAAGTTATAGCCTAGGGACCTACTGACCTTGAGGGCCCACACCATAGTTACAGCATGGGGGCTTATAGATCCTAAATGCAACTATGCCTAGAGTAATAAACATGTTTCATAGTGGTGTATAAAGTCAAAAATTATATATGTATCATAGTTTTATCTCAGCCTGATGTCCAACCACATTAGGAATGTTGTTGATGAAATATTGTTGTACATCTGTGATATATTGCATTGGGAGATGTTGTTTATCTCAATCTGAGTTAGTGAACTATGTGTAAGTTACCTCACATTAAACAAAAAAGTGAGACCAACAGATAGTGTAGAACCAATTATTACTACAGTACAGCATCAATAATCTGACCTAATTGGGATGGAGGGTGATTCACACTATTTTTAGGCCCTAGCAAAAGAAGTCTCTTCTTCTGCTTTATTTTGGAGACATTTGTGCTTCCTTTTAGAACATGAACACAATGCCATTATTTTCATAGAATGTTGGTACAAGATATCAAAGTCGACAGAACTCACCAACACAGTAGCACGGACGGTTTCAAATTTCTAAAAATGAAAGTAAGAACTGAAAGTTTTTTTATGAAGTGCTTATAACAAATATTCATGAGGATATTTCAGTCATAATACAATAACAAATGCAAGGTGTAAAACTCATTGTACCTAGTTCTTTGTTGGTGGAAATTTCCAAACAAAACAAGGTGGTACCATATTGTAAATCTGTAAATAGAAACAAAGTTGATGCTTCTGTAAAATAGTGCACAATTTGTTAAAAAAAAAAAAAAAAAAAATTAAATACTTGTTCAGATAATTGATGTTTGGATTATTGACACTCTTGTGTTGCCATAAACACTGCACTAAAATTTTTCACATTATAAAAGAAAATATCTTTTTCCCATCTGACTCTTTATTGCCTTTGTCTCATCTCTGTTTTAATATTACAGGAGCCTTGTCTTATATGTATCTAAGTTCATATAATCTTTGGTGTCACCAATTAACTGCACACTTTATTCATTCTCTCATATAGCAGTTTCAAACAGGGAACATTTCCCATTTCGAAACTCAAGATGATAAAAAACCAATAAGAATTTTTATATTCCTTGTCAGATTATGATTGTCTCTTCTATTTTTTTAATAGCTTTTTTATTATTATTATTTTAAATAAATGATCTTTACAGGATAGGCAAGACACTGGCTAGTAAGGCATATGCAAGTCCTTAAGTATATTATCTTAGTCTTGAAAGTACTACTCACATAAATTGTTTTGTTTAAGATTACATGATGCATGTCACTAGTATGACATCATATTAATATTAATGAGACTAGAACAATTTTATGTTGGAAATATGAGAAGTCATAGCTATTGAATATTCATACACACAGTTAACATGTCAAAGAAGACAAATTAATTTTAAGAAACTTTCTTTTGTGAACTAAGGTGCATTGCCACAGATGGTTCACTTAGTTCTATTGAGACATTTAGGGGGAGGGGGAATATTAGAGTTATTTTCGGAATATTTCCAATAACTTTGGAAGTTTAGAATAACATCTGTTGCCATCTTATATAATCACCTTTCCCATGCTCACTTACATTATCATGATTTGCTCATAATATCTTAGTATATATTATCTAACCATTGAAAAGTTTTCAAAAAAGTATTGAGGAGTTCATTGTAGACTACAGTGTATAATTTCAGGGTTATGGTCTAAATTATGTCCTGGCTGGCACGCTGTCAAATGCTACAGATTCTGCAAGAAACTTATACGACTTGTATAAAAGTTTGTTACCTCAGGAATGGTTGGTTGATTTAGGAACTACAGATGCTAATGTTTCAGCAGCATTCTTGGATATGGTAAGTACTAGTAGTTTATATGAGTATTTATGTATTTTATTTAGTTTCTTTTTATTAATAATAATAACTAGTTAAACATACTCTAGTATTATTTTAGTGCTTGGTTATTGTTAACATTCCCAGAGTAAAGACAGCCCCCTCTCCTAGGCTCCTGCCTATATACCACCATCTTCATACCACATGTATACGGAGGTTTATTCAAAATAGTAAAAAATGATTGTGGTTATAGAAGGTGTTATAACTTTAACTGCATGTAGTCTTATCTTCAAGGTACATATAAAGTGTTTAGTGAGAATTCTCAAATGATAAGCTTCTTTATAAATGAATTTAGTTTAACCGGCGTATTGGTAAAAAGATTCCGAAAGTTAATTTGTGATTCCCCGATTTCTATCTGAATTTATTCAATTTTTAGGCAACCCTGCTGCATTGAAAATTATCACAATAAAATTATTGCTATCGTATTCTATAAAAATTCCTGATTCCAGTGGTGTAAATTTTATTAATGTCGGTGGTGTAATAGCAAAGTTATTAGTTTGTGAAGATTAGGTTTCAAATGTTTCAGAAGTTAACTTGGTTTATGTTTAATAATAATCCTTCTGCTGCTTATATCGAAAAAGTGGAATTATCTGAATTTTCTTTGAATTTAGTTACATGTTTTACCAGTTGTTTTATTTACGAAAGCCAGGTTTAACCGCAAATAAATTTCAAAATTACCACATTCTGTCTGATATATTCAGTAAATCATTAGAAGAGCGAAAAGTACCTTCAGACTGGAAAATCGCGCAAGTAACTCCGATTTTCAAGAAGATGATCGAAGTGATCCTGGAAACTATCGTCCAATATCTATAACATCTGTGTGTAGTAGAGTTATGGAGCATATTATATGCTCAAACATTATGAAATTTCTAGACGATAATAATTTGCTTACAACAAATCAACACGGATTTCGGAAGAAACGATCATGTGAAACACAGCTGGCCCTATTTACACACGACGTAATGAAAGTTATTGATGCAGGTTCACAAGTAGATGCCATTTTTTTAGATTTTAGAAAGCCTTTGACTCTGTGCCACACAACCGCCTTTTAGTGAAGCTACGAGCGTACGGTATATCGGATCAGCTTTGTGAATGGATAAAGGATTTTCTAACTAGTCGGTCGCAGTATGTCGTTGTTGAAGGAGAAAGTTCTTCTAATCTAGATGTTACATCGGGGGTACCTGAAGGAAGTGTAATAGGACCACTTCTTTTCTTAATTTTTATAAAATCTCGGAGACAAAGTGAAAAGCCCTTTTTAGATTGTTTGCTGATGATGCGATTATTTATAGGGAAGTAAGGAATTGGGCCGATTGTTTAGCAATTCAGCGTGATTTGGATGTTATTTTGGCATGGTGCGCTGAGTGGCAACTTACGCTAAATTGTAAAAAGTGCAAGACAATGAGCATAACTAACAAAAAGAATCCAATTGTTCAGAAATACGAGTTTAAACAATTCAGTTATTGATATGGTCGATTCTATGAAATATTTGGGAGTAACAGTACAAAGGAACATGAAATGGGACATACACATTAATTCGTTAGTAGGTAGAGCTAATTCTAGGCTGCGATTCATAGGTCGAATATTGAAAAATTGTAATGAACAAACAAAGGAGATAACGTACAAATCTCTTGTGCGTCCACATTTGGACTATTGTTGTACCATCTGGGATCCGTTTCATAAGGGGTTGATCGAAAGTATAGAGAAGAGCCGCTTGATTCGTGACCGTTTGCTACAGTCCTTATGAAAGCATCACAGAAATGATCAGCATACTAGGCTGGTAGTCTCTAATAGTTAGACGACGCACGTTTCGTTTAAACTTATTGGTAAACATGTGTACTCCCACTTTCACTCACGAGTGTAGTGAAATACTTCTTCCACCAACCTATTTGAGCCGGAATGACAGGAAAGATAAGATTAGAGAAATAAGGTGCCGCAATGATTCTTATATGAATTCTTTTTTCCCTCATACCATTAGGGATTGGAATGCACAACAAAGAGATTAGCTTTGGTGCTGAGCACCCTCTGCCACCCACAATTTTGTGAATTGCAGAGTATATATGTAGATGTAGTATTTTAAAATGTATATAACATCTATTCTACTGCATGAAATGTTCCGAAATTTTAATATGTTATACCAGATTTTTAGATCTTTTAGGGAATCTACTTGTTAGTTCTAGAAATTATCGAAAACATATGATAAAAAATGTTAAGTGCCGGTGTGTTCCATGAGGTGTTTAAAGTTTTATTTATGCTATTTACACGGCGTGAAACTACGGAATTTTAATGAATTTAGCTTTCTTTTGAATTATTATTATTTTTGAAATTACTGCCTCTAAAAGTGTTAAGAATTAGTGAAATAATCACTTAGCAAAAATCTATTGTTTGCAAGTTGGATAATAATGGATTACCCTATTCCAGGTTAGTTTAAAGATTCTTTACTATTAAAGATGTTTATTTATTGCTTATATTAAGTGTTGTGGTTCTTTACTACTTTTAAAATGGTCTATTTATTGAATTGGCTTGCTGTATCCACTTCTGCTTGAAATGTTTCACTGGCAATGAAAATTATATGTATACTGGAAAGCTTACTCCTTCCCTTATGCTTTGAGCTAAGCAAATTAGAATTTACTCAAATTATTGAAAAGGGGATATAGAATCCTTTAAAACATGTTTCAGAGCTGTAAGTTAAATATTCTAAAAGATATACTTTATCAAAATTAAAATTTGTGTAACAATTTTGGTTCAACCTGTTAGAGAACAGTAAACTGGTTGATCTTAGAATGAAATGAAAGAGTAGAAGATTAGAAGCAAGTTAAAAGTTATTTCAGCTTCATAGCTCGAAAACTGTGGAAGTTATAAACATTTTTAGGATTGCAAAGAAAATATTTTTTTTAGCTAAACCATTAAAGTTACAAAAATTTTCATTAGTTTTGAAATTAACGTTTTTAAGCCTCCCTAACTACTATGAAAGTTCCTGACAGATAGGAATTTATTTAAGGATTTTAAGACATCAGTTGTCGTAATCAGCAATCACGGAAGGCTACTTTTGTACGTGCTGGGTAGGGACTCTTTTCTTGTGAACGAGGAACAAATGCGCTCTCACACGCTTTCTATAAATACCGGCTCTCCTGCAGGCAGTCTTTGAAAATCAGGTGGAGCGGGACCATGCTACTATGTAGTGCGATCCAGGCACAAGGCTAGGTGGACGACTATGAACAACTTCCGGGCAGATACTGTGGACATGTGAAAGCTTTATTATCCCAAATGTGACTGTAATTCAGTAAGATGTCATGAAGTTGGTCTGGTTCGAATGGATTAATCATTCCTGCAATTAAATTTTTTGGTGATTATTTCCAATGCCATAAGTTTGTTACTTTGTAACTTTTGAAGAATGTAGTGATTATTAGTTTCAACAGCAACAGTGACTTTTAATAATGACTTACCTTTCCTGGGTTGGGGTTAATTCAATTTAGGTGGTGACCGTGTTCCTGCAAAGCACAAACTATTTATCCAATCACAACAGCACACAGTTAGAGCTAAGTGTTAATTGTTTGGTGAAACCCCCATTGAATGTTTAGTCTTACAATGTCTCCTCTTTACTGCATGCCCAATGAAACCACTTCTTACACCCACTCCAATCCACACCATTCATCACAAACCTACAACAGACTTTACACTTTCAAGATATGATTTTCCCCAAATACTTCTAGTACCTTCTAAATGACCTTAAGTAGTAATAACAATAATGTCATTTTAATATTTTATTCAGAATTAAGTAATCATGTATTATATTTACAACAGACCTACTTAATAAATATAAAGTTTGCTTATGGTTTCAAAAGTTAAAACTACAATCGAATTTTTAGTATCAATACTATTCTGGTCAGTCCTAATGTGGGCAATTAATAATTTACATATTAATTTCAATACTAGTAGGTTGTTATTTTTGATGCTTTCATTCCAATGAAAATAATGTTATAATTCATACAGAACAAAAGCTTACAATATCTACTTACAACAATTGAAATCAAAACTACTTATTTGTTTGGTTATAAAATATTTTTAGTTCCTAAAATAAATTATACCAAAAAGTTTAACTTTTATTTTCTGCCTTGAATCTAACTACCAAGTTTTCATCTAATTCTGAAAAATATATGAGAATTAACCAACAACAATTTTCTAAGTACTGTTTTTAAATAAAAATATTAATATATCATCTGATTAACAATTATCTTAAATATGTACTTGATAATTGAAAGTATTAAACAACCTAATTTAGTCAGCAAAACTTAGCTTTAAAGGAAATAAATACCTACTTAATGCACAACAACTCACACATGCAATCAGAGAACACTTCACCAAAGATGTGATACAGCCTATTTTCAGCACTGCAACCTGTCAACATATCAAGTTATAATTAATTCTTTTCCCCCTTCATTTTACTTATGCTAAGACATGATGGGAAAATATGAATCTAATCTTTTCCTTTCAGTTCTGCAAACTGTCAACGTAACTGAACGTCTATGAGAAAATAAGTAATCACAATACAGTACTGATGGATATTAGGGAATTAAGTAAACCAGTGGTTAAAATAGAAGGGGGAAAGAGGTGTAATTATAAAAAGATAATAAAAATGGGTGAGGAAATGAGGCCACGAATTTGTCATTTACTGCCCCTTTAAACATGATTATGCCACCTGAGGTAAGCACCACGGTTTGCCCCCCCCCCCACTCCCCCCCACTTCCCCTCTAGATCCGGCACAGTCATTTGCATGTAGGTGCCTGAGGCGAGATTCAACTTACGTATCTACATCTACAATGTTATACTTTAGGTGATTGCAATTAACGTTGGTAGCGTAAATATTTACAAAATGTAATGTGTCTTTTGTAGACAAAATGTAATGTGTCTTTTATAGACATGTTGCTGCATTTATTTATTTATTTATTATTTTATTTTTTTTAAACTTAACCAACGTGAAACTGAGGAGGCTTTAAAATTGCTTACGAACTTTCTTAGAGATGTCATCTGAATCTTCGTTATCAGAACTAGTTCAACACGTGATGGAAGAAAATTTATTTTATAGAAGTTCTTCAGACGAGGCTCATAAGGGAGCATCCATAAACTACGTAGCTCCATTTTGGCCTCCTGTGAACCCTCCTGTCCCTCCACGTGGCCCTATGTGGCTTTTGGCTCTACCCCCCTTCCCCCCCCTCTCGTAGCTAGTAGCTTTTTTTCCCTGTTGATTCCAGAAGACATTTTGTACCGTTTTCTCCTGTCAGACTACTGGTATAATAAATTACTTACAAAAATAATTAAATGACGGAAATAAATATTCACATGCTGTTGTGTGTTCTGTTCCTCATTTTAACTGTGTAAAATGGAAATGGAAAGCAGGTGGCCTGGCTCGGAAACCCCCCTCCCCCCCACGTAGCCCAGCATAGCTTTCCAGACAACTCCCCCCCCCCAAACTGGGCTGGGTCATGTAGTTTGTGCACACTCCCTAATGATAAAGAGCAGCATGCACGAGAAGATTTTGCTATGGCCACAATGTTGTCTGCACTTCAAAATGGGATATACCAGCCATACACCGTCGCAAATTATGATGATATTTCATAATGGTTGCTCATTGACCCTGCAATCAGAGATGAATAATTATTCGAACAACAAAAAAATCCAAGAAAAAAATCATGAACATCATTTCTCAAAAACGCATTTTAAAGAGTAATACCAAAAGGAGAAACTTATAAAAGAAGATGTTTTGTTTAATCTAAATCTTCAGGTGAAGTAAATTGTTTTTACTCTTGTTTATTCAACAGAAGGTCTTACTATTATTTGGGATAAGATGAACATGATGACTGGAGCTACTTACTAGTATCAGAGAATCTCAAAACTCACAAAACTTCCTCAAATCGGCAGCACACAATCCTGAGTTGAGCAGAAGCGTTGATTAGATTGAATAACTTCAACATAATACTTGTAGATAAGCATTTGTAAATACATATTGAAGATGAAAAATCATGGTAGGTTGATATCCTCGAATGAATGATGTCCAAAATAATCTTTTTAACTTGTAATAATTCTTGTTCAGGGTAAGCTTTGGATCTGAAACACTAAATACTTCTAATAATGGTAACTAACTGGATGTATTTCATCTACTAGGAAAAATATGACACTGTGATGATGGAGCATCTCTGCCGTATTGCTAATAAGGAGACTTAATGTCTATTATTTTGGAAAATGTATTTAAAATGATTGAAGTTCTTATTAAAATTTTGACTAATGTTAAGTTATCTAAATACTTTTCCATCATACTGAATTGAACTCCTGTTGTCAGTCGCGTCAAACAATTACCTTTAACATTGCTTTTGTTGACTCTATAAGTGCGTGAGTGTTTCGTTGCTTTTAAGCCGATAAGGTTACTATTTGGGACCTGGGAGCTGTACTCACTGGCCTGTATGTTAACAATACTTTGCAAAAGTTCGATTTGGATATGAACAGTTTTCGAGGCCAAAGACATGACAATGGATCCAATATAATAGGAGGAATCTAAGGTGTCCAAAGCTGAATTCTGAACCAAATATCTTCTCAAGCATTTATTAATCCATTTAGCTGTTATTAAATTTGGTAATAGCAGGTACCGCCAAAACATCAATTAGATCGGTTTCTTTTCGTATTTCTTTAAAGAACATTTGTTCCATTCTTTATATCAACAAAGCGATTGGAAGTGGTATGCAAGATCTTAGGACTATTGCCAAAAAAAATAGTGCGAAATTCATTCGGAGAATAGTGTTTCTAGCCTCATTGCAGGCCGTTATCAGTTTATCACTATTCATCAGATAGTGACGCCCTTCTGGAAATGAATTATTCACCTGCAGCAACAGAAGCCATGTCCCTGAGCCAGCCCATGGAGCAATTTGAGTTTACAATTACAATTGTGATTCGGTATTGATTCAAGTATTATTTATTGTAAACAAGGCTATCAGGATGAAAGGGGATTCATGAAAGGCTCCACAATTGCTTTGAAAGATCTCGGAATTTGTGAGAAATCGCTTCTCAGACCAGACATACTCTTTTATTAAGTCAGTTAGATACCAAATGAAGAAGAGATTTTTTGAGTACGAGGGCGTAGATGAGATAGCAACAGATCCAGAAGAATTGTTTACAGTGAGCGTGTTTTAGCATCTGATCGGTACAATTAAGAAGGCGTAGGTCACTTAATTTTCCCAACTATTTAAATTTAATGATACACTGTAGTTCTTACACATTATCAAAACAATTCCTGAATTGTAATAATTGGAATAATCCTGTGCATATCTAGAAATGAGTTTGATGAATGGAGGAGACACATGTGACATATCGGATTGTGAATTGACTAAACAATTTTCTAACTGAAACTATCGTTGGTGGGGCTTGAATCGGCAGAACCAATATAAGTTCAGCTTATGAAACAAAATGGTTAGCAGGATATTACTATTACTCCACGAGTGACTAAAAGTGGTTGGCGAGGGGTGCGTTGCATCAATCCTAATGTGTAACCATTTGAACATAAAAGGGATATACGCGCCCATGGGCTATTTATAGGAGTCATCCCGGTATTCGCCCGGAGCAATCTGGGAAAAATATGGAAAACTCAGATCAGGATGGCAGAAATGATTTATCGAGAACTACTCCTTTCAGATTTTAAGTTTACTCCTTCCTATTCCATTCCCTAAGAGCTCGTGTAAACAATGAGTACAGAATTAAAACTGTTCTGGCCCTGATTTCTCCTATCTTATTTTTGCGGTCATTCCAGATATGAATGTTGCTGGTAGTAATATTTGTTTTCAGTCATTCTGAAACAAGTCAGCCGTAATTTTTTCAATTAGCTTCTGTCGAGGGCAACACCTTCAGTGTTCCAGGTCTTCCCAACCCAAATTCTTCAACATCGCACTTACGCTTTATTTCGATTTTTTTTTACGATATATTTCCGAATGTGTGGACAGCACTTCGAATTTTGCTACTGACACCTGTAACTGTCCCTAAAGGAGACTGAAGTTTCAGTAAATTAAAATTTATTAAAACTTATTTACGGTAACCTCGGACTCTAGATAGACTTTTAGATATTGCAATTTTTAACTATAGAAAATGATATTGCCAAAGGGCAAAAACGAGGAAGTTGACGATCTAGGCCTTTTAGTTATGATTTTATTTCCTCATTTGTTTGTTTTAAACATTTTTCTTAAAAACTATATATATTTGACGTAGACATGATGTGAGCATTGCGTACGCTATAGTAGCATAAATTAACCTTTTCAAACATATAGTGGTCATTTTCACTGTTGTTTCTCATTCATACCATTGCTAACCTATACACTAATCTTTCTGAAGTTTGAGATATTATTAATATATAAAGACTGTTTTCTGCCCTCGGCATTGCTTGATTGGAATTCATAATGAACTCATATACGTATTCGAATCCCACGTAAACTACTTTATCCTAAGCCATCCAGCTATGTGAAACAGTAACAAATATTAAAGAAAACATACTTTTACGTTTATAATTTTAGTAGGATGTAAAAAATTAATGTTATCTTCAATCTGTCTAAATGGACACCTTAAACACGAATAAGCGATCACACCACCTGAAAAATTTGTTAGGGCCGCCTCTGACTGCAGGTTGAATGGTACTAATCGGTGCTTCCTCATTCTGTGGTGCAGATTGGACCATATCAGTAGCACGAGGTTGCAGAATATTTGTTAAACTTCTAGATCTAGTAATCATAGAATGCCTCCAATCATTCTCAAAATCAATAGTGCCAGATATTCTGCTTCTAATAGGTCACTCATCTGATGACGCCACAGTGAATTTGAAAGATTATAAGAAATGGTATCAAAGTTATACAGAGTTCCCTTTAAAAACAATTTCAAATTCGAAGGAAAAGGTATTGAAACCTAAATCCATCAAAATCAATGAAGCTGGAAGGCTAATACAGTAACAGAAAATCAGCTATCACAAAGCTCAGTGAAATTCAATGACAAAACCACAAACAAATTTTTATCTAAAAATTCAAAATACACAAACACAAAAGTAAATCTTAAAGTTACCCTAAAAAAAAGTAAAAAAAAAATTAACCTGCCATAAATGTAGGTTGCAAAATGTAGACAACTCAAAGATGATGGCACATGGTCATGGCATAATGTCAGTATATCTATCTACTTTGCAATCTTTGGAATGCACTGGAAATCTTTGGGTAGTTGTCTGAGTAAAATATCTGTGATCTTAAAATCTTTGGGTCAACTACTTGAGCAGCTGTATACTTCTGATGTATCCCGTAATCTCAAAACAAAGTCGTAATTCACATGTAGTAAGAAGTGGATGAAACTTGTCATCATTACTTCAGTAAATAAATGCGTACTTATTCGGTACAGAAATCACCTCAGAATTTAGTTAAATTCAACTTTTCTTGGCTACAGAGCTTAAGGGAGGGGGTAAGCCTTCCAGAAAATATAAATTGTTTCAAAGATATAATACCTCCACATATACCTTCATTATTATCGATTGCATATTTGTGCTTCTCCTATGCCACCATCTATGCCGGCCAAGCCGTGCAACCTCCGTTCACCATACAGCTATCGATGTTTGCGCATCTGGCTTCACATGGTGTCCCACTTCTGTCAAGAATAGGGCTAACCACCAAAATATTGCATCTCTTGTGTTTGTTTTTTAGTGTTCATCTTTCCTGGCCGCAGTCATCAGTGTTGTCTTATTTCCATATTATTCCTTTGATTTATACAAGAAGATAGAGAAGATTACGGAAACAATAAAAAAGGCTAAAATGTTGGGAACACACATACAGAATATACACCTGTAGGTTAACCAAGAAAATATTGGCAATATTTCCAAATTAAATACTAAGATAGTCAAATACATAATTACAACAATGAAAAACATACTGATGCTCCACCCAAAACTACATCCCAAGACAGTAATGTCAAATGAACAGAAGCAAACCATCGGCATACACAAAATGAGGTTCTGGGAAGAGAAGAAAAAAGGCTGTACAATAGACCTGTTTGTATAAACAGACAAATTTTAAACAAAATGTATACTTGCATCATCCTATTATGTATATCTTCTTCAGAATTTTTCAATTCCTTGAAATCATGATGTTTTAGTGGAAAAAAATCAATTACAGTATCTTCAGGCTATAGTTTTATTCAGTGCTTATGTTGTAACTTCTTTGAGACATGCTCTATCAGGCCCATTTCTTCATCACTTAACAGAAGCATCTTATATTCTGATAATTAAAATAGAAAAGATTTTTTTCTTTTCGTATGGAAACTTTGCCTCAAAAAATTAACTATACCAATTAATCTTCACTAGAAATTTTCTTAGTCTTCCTATTCAAATAATTCCTCAGGCATTCAGCAGAAATATGTACATCTTGAATAGTTTTCAGAGCTCCTGTCAATAGTGAATTGACTGAAGTAGCATAATCTAAATGATTTACACAGAAATCTTCATTACCTTTAGAGAATCTTACTTTGTTGCCATACAGTACTTATTTTCCTAAGTGGATTCTAAGCTTTTACACCATTCTGAACTTGGTTGCCCAAAAAATTTTCTGTTTTTTTTCTTCCAGAATTTAATGGACATACAAGCTTCACATCCAACACTGGTTTCTCTTTATTTGCTGTATTTTATTATTATTCTCTCAAACATATATGAGATTATTGACTGTATTCTACAGTTATTTCTGCTACCAAATCTGCTTGTACAACTCTGTTGCTTCTGACTCCTGTAATTTAATATACCTCCTCATTATTATCTTAAATAGATGCTAATTTCTAAAACCTTCTCCTAACAGCTATTTAATTCATCTTTTCCAACCGAATTTGCATCAGTGACACTTTTTGCCTTCCATAATTAAATATCCTACAATATGATCACACAAAACTTTTACTTGCCTCTCTGTGGACCTAATTATCTGATTCTTCTTGACACTTGTCCCCATTCTATCATTCATAGCCCTCTGTAGCTGATCACAATCTTTTCATTTTTTAAATACATTTTTGCAGCATCAAGCAGGTGAAGTTCCATGGGGAGAGCATTTGATTATGACTTGAACATTTGGGGTTCCACCCCTGTTTAAGATAAACAATTTTATTCAAAGCTAAATGTCTGTAACAGCCTCCCATGTTCACTTATTCTGCTGCTCAGTGAGTACCAAGCAAAAAACTACTAACAATGGCTGCCACCTTCCACTATTAACCTTGGGAAATGAAAGGCATGGTTGTAACTGTGACAATAGAAGCACTGTTCAGTTTTAACACTTCACTATATTCTTCCAAAATTTAAAGTTTCACATTACAGCTGAAAAAGGTGATCAGACATATCTTTCCACAAAAGAAAGCAAGTTATGAAGTGAGACTGACTGCTGGAGTACCCATAAATGATTTTGAGAATTTACATAATGACTATTTGAAAATAAACTACTTCACCACTGTAATCTAAGATGGCTGCCGCAAAGCATGGCAGTGCGAACTATTTGCAAGGCCGGGCCCGGGGTTGCTCACGCCAAGGCGGACAACAGGACCGCTTGCTACTAAAAACCATGTTCGACTGCTGGAATGTGGGAAAATTTCCTAATATAATCTACCAGGTTACGTGACACCCAGAAAGTAGTACAGCGAAGATACATAATATAGGACTCTCAGAATTTTATATTGTTTAAAGGAGGAGATGGTCAACAACTTTCTCCTTTATGATATTTCTTGTAAACTCAACAGTTTGTCTGTAATAAATTAAAATGTGTTGTCACAGAATGACACTGTTTTCATCGCTGTTACGTCGACTTCCATTGTACCTACGTTGTTTGAACATGCTGCGGGAACACTCTATATTGAGTTTTAAAACTATTGCCATTTAATTCTTCTGTACAACAGAGTGCCAATGTTCTCTTTAGCTGGTGTACTTGTGTAATAATCATATTTCAGAAATACCGGTTTATTCTTGGCAAAGCGCCATCTTCAAATTTATAATTTCCAAAAGTTTACAGTGAATTACTCTGAAAGTAATGCCTGTCTTGAAAAACAGCTTTTGCCAACATTTCCTGCTATCCTTATTAC
The DNA here is from genome assembly GCA_031002005.1 of Vandiemenella viatica. Classification (NCBI taxonomy): domain Eukaryota; kingdom Metazoa; phylum Arthropoda; class Insecta; order Orthoptera; family Morabidae; genus Vandiemenella; species Vandiemenella viatica. The sequence continues at coordinate 311,186,890 of JARYHS010008074.1, read as the reverse complement.
ATGAATTAAAGGTATTTTTTATCCACTGACTTTGTTTGGTTTGACTGTGATAATTAATGTAAGCCGGCAGCATGCCAAATGATTCGCAATTAATTTAGAAAGCCATCTAAGGCTTGGTTAACTGTATAGAATTGCTCAATATTTCAGAACAATGTACTAGAAGAAATTAAGTTTTGATTACAATATCGGCTGATATCAGAAACTCTTTTAAATGTGTTGTTATTGGTGTTTGAACATGCCAATTTACTTAACTGGATTTAAAACTTGTGTTTTCTTATTTTTAAACTGCCTGAAACTATTGATCACATGTTATTTATTTCAAAATTTAGTTTCTCCTGGTTGATTATTACTATAAACATTTTTTTCTGTGTCGAAAAGTGTTGTAAAATAGCGACATTGTATCGTAACAATGTTTGCTTAACATGCTGAATTATCGATGATTGCAGTGATTTAGGTGACTTTAGAGGCTACTATCTATCATTGAAGTTCTGTTTAAGGCTGTTATTATGTGTTTAGTTAGTTTTTATATTTTAAATCGCCCTGTAAGTGGCTATAGGCTTCTGTAAGATACCCGTTTCCCATTTCCCTTAGGTAAAGATCAGAATTTAACAAATTGTGAGGTGCTTACAACAGCCTATTGTCTTTCAAAATTATTATAATATTTGTGGTTTTTGATTAACCTGATGTATAGTAAATAATCAGGTATCTTAGCATTTTTAGTGAATATTTTTTTGTACAGGAGTGATTTGACGATTAAACAATTACTGCTTTGGAAATTTTCAAAGTTTTATGCATTGTTAAACTTGATTGACATTTGTGTAATGATGTCAGTCTGGACAAAGTGGTCAAGCTGCTGGTAGCAGTGGCCACAGGCCCCACAAAACAGCTACCCTTTTCCTTACAAATTGTGCCTGAAATAAAATAATAAGAAAATTGAATATATGCTTTATTGTCATGTAAGGTTGAATTGACTGTACTGACAAGAACAAAAAACAAAATTAATTAATTTATTTCTATTTCAAACTTTAAAATAAGTGTTTGCATTCTCCACACAGACCAATGACTGATACCTTCTTTTTCTTTAATCCCGGAGCATCGTGTCGTAACAATACCAAAACACAAAAACAACAGCTGAAAGAAAGCTTCTTTGATTTTGTTGATTTCGAATCCATATAAAAATGAAACTGAAACTGCAAAAGCTAACTAAAGAAAAAGAAGACAATGGAAAGAAAACTGTCAAGTGCAGGGAAGGAAACCAAAGAAAGTGTTAATTGACGATGTTAATTAAAAAGACACACAGTGTCTGCATTGCAAAATTTCAACTAATACCCATTAATAAATTGCTTAGTTTCTGTGTTTATTTTTCTGTTTTATATGCTTTTGTTCCAATAACTTTAATGATGCATTCCATTTTGATTTTACTTTTGGTGGAATAAATTGCCTACTTATTTTACAGCAAGCTGAAAATATAAGGACAGCTAATGAAAACTACATTGTTAGTGCAGAGTTTGGTAGCAATAATACCAAGGATATCTTAATTGGTTGGTTTAATGGGCAGCCATTCCACTCAGCACCTGTATCTCTGAATCTCCTGATTAATACACTAATGAGATTCTATTCTCAAGACAACAGCTGGTCCATGGAAATTGTTAATCACCCATTCCCTTATTCCCAGAACTCACAGGTATTATATGCAATATATGCATACTCTAATGTATATTACAGTTAATAATTAAAAAGTAAATAACTCTTTTTACATTTCAGATAACATTAGCAACTGATGGAAGAGGAGCAGGATTCCAAATTGCTTTCAATATGGCATTTAGCATGTCATATCTTGCTCCATTTTTCATTCTTTTTTATATAAAGGAACGGATTGGCAAATTTAAACTATTACAGTTTGTATCAGGGGTGGAAGTAATTGTGTTCTGGTGCTCTTCATTTATATGGGATGTAATTCTATTTATGGGGCCTTTATTGGCCTTTATTATAACGATGGCTGCTATGCAACAAGAAGGATATAGCACATTCAATGAGATTGGTAAGAAACTCTGTGTAACACAAATTAAAGCAAATTATGTTCTTTAAAACCACACCAAATAGATACATGATCAATAAATTTAAGTAAGGGTTTGGGAGAGGCTATACTAGCCTTTTCCAACCAAATGTCAACCTCTCCTTCACGTGGTGCACCCTGTTTGCACGGACGAGGCTCTGGCGACTGAAAGATTCCCGGTATAAGAAATCACCCACTGCTTGCCAACGGCCTCTGAAAGGAGGGCGGAAGAGCGGGGAGCGGTTCAGGGCACCCTCTTGCCCTTGGGGTTGGAAACGGCCCCTAAAGGCGGATGAATCAGAAATGATCAATGGCATGGGGATGCAGAAGGCAACGGGAAACCACTGCATTAAAAACCCAAAGGGTATCCCGAGGACATGTAATCCTCTCAAATTACATATAATTGAAGCATTTGAAATGTGGTGCTACAGAAGAATGCTGAAAATTAAGTGGACAGACAAAGTAAGAAATGAACGAGTTTTGGAAATGATGGGTGAGAAAAGAAGTTTGTTGAAGAAGCTTACGGAAAGAAAAGACAGGCTGGTAGGTCATATTTTGAGACATGCTGGATTGGTTAATTTGTTAGTGGAGGGAACAGTCGAAGGTAAGAACTGTAGAGGAAGACAGAGATTAGAATATATGAAACAGATAATTGAGGACGTGGGCTGTAAGAGGTATGTGGAAATGAAGAGGTTAACACAGGATAGGAAAGGATGGAGGATTGCATCAAACCAGTCGAACACAATGTACACAACTTGTGCAAGCACCTGCAATCAAAAAGTCACATGCGGGAATGGAACTGAATATTAGAGTTGGGGGGGGGGGGGAAGCAACGATTATATAATCAAAAAAAGTCAACAACATAAGAGAAAAGGGACATTTAAAAGAAGAGAATTAATATCAATAAAAAATTTAAATAAACAAAAAAGATTTTTAAATACTTAATATCTGGATCTACATAAAACTTAATTATTCTGGCAGTGTTGGGTAAAACAGAGTGATGAAGGAGAGTAATATCTGAGATTGAGACCCAGGGGGTGTCTGGCATCCAGAATTTGCGGGTAAGCCAGTTACCACCTCCGGAGTTCTGATTGATAAGTACTTTGATGGCTCTGACTGCAAAACAGTTATTGCTTTCACAAACTTAATGGTTGCCAGCGTGGTAAGGAACAGAAAGATATAGATTTAGGGAGTAAACTGTGTTTCTGTGACCATTCATTCTGATGTATTTATGTTTGAAGAGAGGTTGATGCACAAACTTTGGCATTGGAGGCAGATGAGCAAGTACATGAGATGGGTTGATATACAGATGACATGGCCTAAGATGGGGTAGATTTTTCCAGTATTAGGGTTGCAATAGGTTGTGGTAGGTAGATGCATAGTTAATGATGTCTGTTAAAAGGGAAAGAACTGGAAGGTGGTTCAAGAGCAAGATATGGTTGGTATCTGCAATGAGATCTGTTACAAGGGAAAGGTCTCAAAGGTAGTTTACAGGGTTGGTATTTGTGACAAAGTAAACTGATCAGACTGAACATTATGAATACCTTCCTACTGTTGATATAATCCCATCCAGGCAAAAGCAGCATCACCTGATGAGGAATTTCTGCTAGTCAGACACATGCACAGTGCATGTAGTATCAGTAACCATGCTATCTGTGTTTAGAATGGGGAAGGTGCCCAGTTTATCTGATTTTAAAAGAGGGCAGATTGTGATGGTCCATAGTCATGGAACGAGCCTTTCAGAAACTGTATAACTTGTCGGGTGTTCAAGGAGTGCTGTGGTAAGTGTCTTCAACAAGTTGCAAAATCAAGGTGAAACCAAGTGCAAATGCCAATGGATTGTGTGGACACCCCTCATTGCAGATGTTGGATGTCAAAGGCTAGGCAGACTGGGAAAACAGAACTGGCAGCAAACTGTCATGGAACTAGATCAGACTTTAATGCTGGGCAGAGTACAAGTGTGTCTGAACACACAGTGTACCAAATACTCCTAGCGATGGGCCTTGCAGCCAATGACCCATGCATGTGCCAATGTTAACAACTATGTACGAAACGGGTACGTAACCATTGTCACTGGATGTTGGCACAGTGCCAGAGCATTGCATGGTCTGATGAAATCCTGATACTTTCTTTATCATGGTGATGGGAGAGTGCAAATCTGTCATTTTCCAGGTGAACAGCTTCTTGATACCTGTATTGCCGAATGGAGACAACCTGGTAGTGACTCAATTATGCTCTGGGGAACATTTATGTGGGCATCCACGGGTCCAGTTCAGCCTGTGCAAGGCACCATGATGGCCAATATGTGCCACACACTGGTCACCCACCATGTACACCCCTTCATGACTACCATGTTTCCCAATCCCAGTGGCATTTTTCAACAAGATAATGCACCATGTCACAAGGCCAGGAATCTGTTGGAGTGGTTCGAGGAACATTTTGGTCAGTTGCAATTGATGTGCTGGCCTCCCAACTCACCAGATATGAACTCAATCAAACGCATCTGAAATGTGATTGAACTCGGTGTCAGTGCTCATCGCCCCCCTCCCCTTTCTAGATTTTATGGGAATTAGGTGACTTATATGCGCAGAAGTGGTACCAACTCTCTCCAGTGACTTACGAAGGACTCATTGCTTCCATGCCTCGATGTGTTGCCACTGTTATTCGTGCCAAAGGTGGACAAGGAATAAAGGAACAAGACAAACAAAACATTAAAATGGCAATGTTGTTCGCTACAGCAAAATCAATATTAATTGTTGAAGCCAAAGATTGATGATATCTATGTCAACAAATGAATACCATCTTTGCACCAAAGAATGCTGAAAGTCAAAGATCAAATCATGCAATGTCAACCATGGAGGAAAGAAATATATGGAGATGAAATAACCCTTATTCTGTGACGCTGCCTCTAAATTCTCTGCTGATACTGCACATGCGCAGCGGCGGCGGGAGCCATATTACGTATCCGTATAATTGCTATGTTCACATTGTGTTTGATGCTGTGATTATTTCATTTTCTAATGTGTCTAAGTTTTTTATAATGCCATCTTGTGCTGCATATGGTTGCACAAAAAGGCCAGATATTAAACAACCTGGAATATCATTCATAATTAAGTGGCACTGTAATTATTGTTCTTGAAGTGTGCAGTGGGTATTGGCAAGTTTCTTGCCTGTCTATAAATATTTAGTCATAGCAATAGGATGACTTTTTTCTCAAATTTTTGTTGGTGTAGTGTAGAAAATCAAAATACCTTGGTATTTTACACACAATAGCATTACTTTTTAATGAGTGTTGAAAATAAGATTTAAAGGAGTGATTTTTCCATTGCGATTCATTGAATTTAGTATTACACTTTCTTTCGCCACGTTGCAGTTTATACTGACAGTGTATGATGAAATTAAATGTTTTAAATTATGCTATGCAATCTAGGACTCTTGATGATTCAAACGATGTTGTTACCCCAAATGCAGTTTGTGATTCAAATACGCGTGTGTCTACATAGTTTGATTCTGTAGTGGCAATTTAGTGGAGATTTTGGTTAGGCCTAAATGCAGTCTGTACCAGAATGGTTTTGTTGTTGCATAAAGGACAAAGAATTTATCTATGATTGTTAGTAATTTTATAAGAATCATGTTAGTGACAAAATGGGTATCACTATGTAAACTACTTTCAGCTATTCCAAATTAAGCTTATGATGTATGGTAACAAGATAACTATTTTTATTCTGGTCTAGGCCACATTTCAACCTAACCACAAGTGGTAGTAATATCCATTCTGAATCTCCACCTTGTAATTCATTGTGGCTTTGGCAGAATTTATTTTTGGCCCAGGCTGCATCCCAACCCAATTCCCTCAATTTGGAGACAGTATATCCCGAAAACTAAGCATGAAATCGAAAAATTTTATTCTTTATTTTCGAATGTTTTCTGTCGTGATAAGAATCCATCATCAAATTTGACTTTAACGAAATTTTTCTTCTGCATTTCAACTCAAGACTCCTCACTTTTGAGACAGTATATCGTGAGAACTAGGCAAGATATTGAAAAATTTTATTCTTTTTTTTTTTATTAGTTGTCTCATCTTTTTAAATAAGAATCTATCAACAAATTTGAATTTTTTTCTTCAGAATTTCAACCAAAAGCATCTCACATTTGATACAGAATATCTCAAAAACTAAGCAGGATATCAATATTTTTTATTTGTCTCATCGAGTTACATAATAATCCATCACCAGATTTCGGCATCATGTTTATCCTAGAGTCCCCTTGAGGTTTTTGTGCATATTCCCGGTGTCTATATGGATAGGTAATATGGCAGCCACATCTCCCCACTCCTCCTCCGCCCAGCGTCACTTCAATGCGTGGTGAAGGTCCCTTGTGTCATCTCCATCTATTTCTTTCCTCCATGATGTCAACACATGAATAATATCTTTTCACCAAAGAATGTGGAAAGTCAAATATCGCTATCTACACTGAAAAACAGTGAACTAAATTTTGGCACCAAAGTAATCTTTCTTTACGCTTACTATGTTAAACCATCTCGCTCATACAAGAAAAATATGGTGCCAGCTCCATATTTCGGAATGTAGCAGCCACAATACACAAAATTAAAAATTTCTGGTTGACCTTTTGGATGCTGAAGCCAGAAATTTGCAAATATTTACTAATACAATATCGCGACAAACCACATAGCCATAGTAATACTACATGTCATGTATGTATACAGTCGATAATATCACTTAACAATATGATACTTCGATGTCTCTAAAATGACAAATTTCTTCTTTGAAAACTACAATTTTAACATTTATGTAATTTTAAATTCTTCATATAGCAGTACCGCAGTTGTACCTGCCGCTAGCAACCATTCAACAAGCACATGTCTGGTCACACTAACTATTAACAACAATATCTTACTATTGGCCAACAAAAGAAACTAACTTCTTTATCCAAAATTGTACAAAACCTTTATACAAACTAATGAACTCACAATTTCGTATAAAAATGCTCTGAATACTGTGTAAACTCTACACATTTTTTGGCTTCTATATAGCACTACAACTTCACGTAATGAATGCTATTCTGGAAGGAAACATGAACAACACTTGTTGTGGCTGAGCTTCATACTTATCTGTAGTTGAATGTTGCGGAGTCATCCGTTCTGCAATGCAAGCTGCAATACTGATGTCGGCAGCCTCTGCTCAGCTGGATTATGTGGCAGGAAGCTCATAATTCCACGTGGTGATAATGCTTAGCAGCAAACTGTCGCGGCCACATGAAATCGTCCGTCTCAGGAAAGAGCTTGAAAAACCGCGTCGTGTTCGATGGTAGTGATCGGCGTGTTCTCTCATACATATTGTTGGCAGTCAGACACAGCTTCAATCAAGTCAGAAATGAATTTTTCTCAAAGACGAGATAAAAAATCCGTCTTGTCCGGTCTCTACACATAGGCCATGTAACGATTTCGTTAGCTTGCGGCCACTTGCCGGCGAGCTAAGCATGTATGTGGGGATTGTAATATGCTTGATTGTTTAGGTTTACAGGTTCGATTTTTCTACAAAGTCAATTCACAAGTCGCTATTAAGTTCACACCTGATTGATTTACCAAGTACATACATTCCAACCACCACCCCTAATTATACTTATTCATCCTGACCATGGATAAAGCTATATAATACTTCATTCCTCTGATTCCAAGTTCTGACCATGTTTCTATCGATTCTACACACAGTGTTACCACTTCTCACTACTGCTATCTCGTAATTCGCCACGAAACACTTGCCTAACGTGATTAGTGATTATTGTTTTTGGGATCACTATATGATTATACAAAGGAAAACTGGACCACTATACAATAACATGTGCCGCGCTGTAACTTGCGCCCGACACCAGCGGCGGCCAGCTTCAGACCAACTCTTGCGGCGGCTAGTCTCAGACCGAATCAACAATTACGATTTTTGGCCCCGCGCGTCTCCACTCATAACAATGCTTCGTGGCGACCTCAGCTATACCTGACTTAATACTCTCTTGCCATGAACATTATGGTTAACCTCCCTTGAAAGTTATCGCCTCAGACTTGGTACAAGGCTTGTTTAGCCAACAAAGTGCAGGACTTGTGGTTTTTAATAAACCTCTACTTTTACTGTGAAATTAATAAAAAGACTTCCCAAGCAACAGAAAAAAAATTGTAGCCATTTTTGGTATCTTATTAAAGGCAATGTAGTTATAACTTTATTTGAAATTATACTTCCTGAAGTAAAAAAATTAAAATTTCAAAAGTGACCAGCAAAAAGAATTGAATAATTTTGAATCCATGCATTTAAATAATGAATAATAAGGAAATAACTTAATTTACACTCAATTAGTTACATAATTCTGTGTTGAAAGGAATATCCATAGTTTTAAGTGATTTAAATCTATTTCATTTGGTTGCTCATTATCCTGCAATATGGAATTCTCATTGTGATTATCTTTCTGTATTTAGAAACTCAGGCTAGTCAATGATACAGTATAGAGAGATGTGAAACTTTTGGAAGAATAATACAACTTCACAGCCCAATATGAAGAATGAAAAAAACATCTGCAGCAAGTAGTAAAACACTATTGGAGCCATTTACCATCTTGCTTAAAGCAATCGTAACCAAAAACAAATCTGAAACTTTTTTGTAAGCCAATTTAATGTAGGTATAAAAGCCTGTTACACAGCTTAATGTACTCATGTTGTTCTAAGTCCCATATTAGTTTTTATTATGTTTAAAAAAATGTAATTTAAAACCAAACAACAAATTGTGAATTTTTCGAATAAGAATATTTATTGCAATTTTCACTCTCGTTTAGGTATGTATTAGGTTTGAGCAATTTTTAGCAGATACTTACTATCCATGAGGAAAAGTAATAAGGGATGAGACTTATAGAAACATACCTTTTATTTTTTGCATATATTTTTACATGTTTGGACAGGCTTAGGGTTGGGTTGGCATTGGCAGTGATGAGTGCAGTGTTCAGGGAATCGCTGAAAGTAGTTGCCCAATTGATGTCACATGCTTGGAAAATTTGAGGGCCACATGGTTGAGCTATATGAAAACAACCGAATCTTATAGACTGGAGGTGAGAGTATTTAAGGAGTGGAGGTGAGAGTATTTAAGGAGTGGACTGGAGCTTGAGTAGTTAGTCTTGTACAATCGGTATGCTTGCCTGCATCACAGAAAATGTTGTGCCTCACTGAGCTGGATCTCCAACTGTGACATGCTGCGGAGCTGACAAGACATTATTACAGGGTAACTGAAGAGAGTTTGTTATTAAGAACTGAACAGATACGACTGTATAATGTAAATAGCAGTGGAATAGATTATTGTGTTGCCCATAGAAGTGATTCCCCCACTTAAAATTTCTGAACATCACTGTTAGGTATAATAATATATTCAACTATTTAATTAATTTTAGAATCAGGAACTGAATGTTAAATAATTTTAATTTGGCTAATGGATTGCAAAACTGGTGTCAGAAGTGGGATAAGAATCAGCTGTAGGCATTAGTGAACTTTTCAAATGTGTTCGTTCTTGTGACTATGACTACTGTGGGAGTAAAATTAAATGAATTGAAGGTTACAACCAAAATAGGAGTTGGAAGAGTGTGACCTAAACACTACTTGTAGCATGGAAACTTTGCAGATGCAACATCATTTGGTTTTGGAGCCTGAATTTTCTTCCCCCCTTTACGGCTTTACGCCTCATCGACGGCTAAGATCATTAGAGGCGGGGGAGGCGGATGGTAACGATCTGGAGGCCCCCCTGTTTCAAAGAGCCACAAGCATGTAGGGTCTTGCCGAGATGATGAAGAACCATGCTGATAGTTGCAGATAGCTGGAAGAGGTAAAAGGGGAAATTTCAAAAAACGAAACTGAATCTTCAAAAGGTAAAATGGTGGAAATTCACCAGCGGTTGGAAGAAAAATTAGAAGAAAGAATTAATGAAAGTTCCAGAGCATTCAAAGAGTAGCTTGAGAAAACTGAATGTGATTTCCAATTTAATTCCCTCCAGAAGGCCATGGAAACATGTTCTAATGAAACTAAACCAGCAACTGTAGGGGCGTTCATATACTGTAAAACCATCCACATATGTGTATGCTGGGAAAACTCTATGGTCCATGTGCCTGAAGCAGTTCAAGGCCAGAGTTACTGCCAACAGATTGATAAATGCAAATAAACTCATAAGCCTGGTAACCACACTCCAGGGCAACGCTCTAAATATTCTTGAGACAAATCCAGATAATGAGCAAAAATATTACCCATCTTTGGTTGTAAGACTGGAAACAAACCATAAAAACAAACATCTCCAGTAAGTCCACCATAGCCAGGTAGCTAATAGATGGCAGAAACGCGGAGAGACACTGCTGGCTTCAAGGCAGACATCATGTCTCTTGTTCGTGTGACTTACCTTTCTGCCCAAATGATTTCATAGAGCATTTGTCTGTGGGAACTTTCATCATGGGCGTGAGTGACCTGGCACTGCAATGAGATCTGTCTTGCTCATCCTCACATATTGTTGGACATGTTGGCACGTGCATTGGCATTGCAGTTCGAGGCTGCCACACAGACATCATGGATGAACAGATGGCTGCGACGCATCGACGAGAAGGTTGAACGGATGGTCATGAAACTTCTGCGATGGAACGATGGTTCACGCCAGTGAAGGGAGATATGATGTTGGAACTGTGGTGAATTAGGACATATGAGAAGGAACTACCAGAACAAAAACAAGAACCAGAGAAACAGGATGGGGCAAGAGCAAATATCATGAAGCGGTCCTGTGGCCTCAAAAGAGTTTGTGTAGGTTATCTCTCTAATACATCAGACACATAGCCACTTTGTGGATGGAACCATCAATTGTGTGGAAAGTAACATGTTCCTGGATACTGGTGGCACTATCATGATTATGAAAAAGGCACCATTAAAGGAGGCCTCCAGCCAACGAAGACAGCAATGGGTGAGCTGGCAAATACCTACGGTGTAATCATCTTCAGCATCAGACTGGGAAATAAGAAGATTAAGTACTGAGTGATAATGGCTGATATTACTGAACAGGGAATCCTTGGTATGTATGTTATGACTGAATGTGGACTAACTCTGGGTTTGAAATATAGAAGCCTCAGACTCACCGATTAAGAAGTCATGTCTCATGGCCAGGCTGCATGAGTGGCACAAAAGGTCATGAGTATAGATGAAGATCTTTTTCCTAGAAGTGACAATGTGATCAAGATTCGACTGGATGGCGATGACTGTCAGGCAACTGGGATATTCAAACCTGCAAGAAGAGAAGCAGTTTGTCAAAGGGTTTTACTGGGAAGAGCCGCCATCAACATCGAGGGAACAGTGTCAGTTCAAATATGTACCTGAATGAGTACCCAGTCATCCTGAAGAAAGGTACTCAGGTCACATAGTGTAGCCTGGTATCGACAGTTGTGCTTGGGGAAACACTGGAGGACATCCGGTGAGACATCAGAAACATGAACAAATTGCGGAAGCTTTAAAACTCAAACAAGCAAAGCAACCGTGAATCAAAGGACCAGGATCAAGGCACTGCTGAAGAAATATCTGGATTTCTTTGCCATTGAAGAGAACCAGCTTAGCAGGACGAATGTGGTGAGCATCAGATTAACATTGAAGATGCTCAGCCAATCCAACAATGCCCACATTGGTTGCTGCTGCCCTAAGAGGGAAGATAATCTCTGACAGGATGTTACTGATACTTCTACCAGCCCTTGGAGTTCACTGATGGTGCCTGTGAGAAAGATGAATGGCTTGACCAGATTTTGTATGGACAACTTGATAGTAATGACAGCAAAGTAGTAAGACCATCAAGGACAGCTATCCGTTATCCAGTATTGACGACAACTTGGATACCTCAGCTGGGTTTCAAGTGTTCTCTATGTTGGACCTGAAAAGTGGATACCGGCAGGCAGAAATAGAAACCCCAGAATAAAATGAATACAGCGTTTTCCATTGGGTCTGGGCTCTGGCACTAAACTGCGATGCCTTTTGGATTATGTAATATGCCAGCCATGTTCGAGAGATTAAGGTTGACAGTGGCTTTTCATTGAAGACCTGCTTAATCTACCTAGAAAATGTCATAGTCATCAGGAAGAACTTCGACGTTCACCTATCGAATCTGGAAGAAGTCTTCAACCAAGTGCAGAGTGCCAACCTATAGCTGAACTCGAAAAAATGCCAGTTCTTCCTGGAGGATTTCAAGTACTTGTGACATGTCATATCAAAGAATGATGTGGCAACGATCCCCAGAAGACCAGGAAGGTGAGAGAATGGCCAATCCCAGGAATGTGCATGAACTACGGAGCTTCTTGGGGTTATGATCGTACTACAGGTTGAAAGGTTCTTTATTTTTGTAAAGTTATGAAAATGTACTTCATTTGTGGTACTTCTTTACAATCTTACCTTCATCTCTTATTTTACCTTTAGAAAATTAATTATACTACTTTTCCTTATACTTTAAGTGTCAGATTAGTTCAAATAGGATCTTTATTACCCCTCTATGTCTATCGCTGGTTTTTCTTAGTTACCACCACTGTAAATCAAACTACTATTAAAAATCATACCAAATGTACATTAAGAATCAACTCCACTTTCTTTATTATAAACTCAACATGAAACAAAAAATCTTCCACTTATCTTATTATCTTCCATTTTCAAATGACAATCAGTTACCTAATACAACTTTCGTGTTTCACTAACGTTATCATTATACTATGAGGGCTGTATAAAAAGTATCCAACCTTTGGCCAGAAAAAATATTTCGAATACCTGACGGAGTTAGGACCCTAATCCCCTTCAAAGTAGGCCCCTTGCGCTTGCACACACTTAGCCCACCGATCCTTGCACTGCTGGAAACACCTCTGAATGTCTTCTTTTGGAATGGTGCTCAGCTCCGTTGACGCGTTCCGCATTATCTCTTCTCTACTCGCAAAACGGGTTCCTTTCAGTGGCATCTTCAATTTTGGAAACAACCAGAAGTCGCAAGGAGCCAGGTGTGGAGAGTAGGGAGGTTGGCGAACGGTTGTAATTCCATGTTTGGCTAAGAAAGTGTTGATCAATTGGGATGAATGTGCAGGGGCATTGTCATGATGCAAGCGCCAGTTGTTCGCCTTCCACGTGTCTGGTCTTTTGCGCCGAACTGCATCACAGAGTCGCCGGAGAACATATTGATAGTACTCCTTTGTCACTGTTTGTCCTTCTGGTGCATATTCGTGATGCACAATTCCTCGGACATCAAAGAAAACAGTCAGCATGACCATGATTTTGCTTCGCACCTGCCGTGCTTTCTTCGGCCTCGGAGAGTCGGAATGCTTCCATTGTGACGACTGTCTTTTTGTTTCTGGGTCGTACCCATACACCCATGACTCATCTCCAGTTACCACGGTGTTCAGAAATCCAGGATCAGTGTTGGCGGTGTCCAGGAGGTCCTGTGCAATGTCAAAACGGAGGTCTTTTTGTTCCGGCAACAACAACTTGGGTACGAAATTTTGCAGCCACTCAGTTCATGTTCAAATCTTCACGCAAAATTGCATGTGCAGAATCTTTACTCACTCCAACCTCTTCTGCAATCTCCCGCACTGTCAAACGACGATCTGCCATCACCAAATTTCGCACCCTCTCAACATTAGCTGCACTCCGAGCAGTTTGGGGCCTGCCACAATGCTGCTCACTCTCCGCTGATGTGCGGCCATCTTTGAATCGGTTGAACCACTCCTTAATTTGTGTTACACCCATCGCATCTTCTCCAAACACCTGCTGAATCTTACGAATTGTTTGGCTTTGAGAATCACCAAGCTTTTGACAGAATTTGATGCAGTATCTTTGCTCAATTCGTTCCGTCATCTTGCGAGACAACGAAATCCGACGACCACTACGAAGGGCACCTTACTTGATGACCATCAGCCAGCAACTGGCACAAGCGAATGCGGTGAAAACATTCACGCATGCGCAGTAAGGTTACTCCTTCCACCGTGCAATGTGGCGCTGCCTTAGAATCACTACTTTACGCGGGAAAAATTAAGTCCAGATACTTTTTAGACAGGCCTCGTATTCTTCTGCCCTCAGGCTAATATTTTCCATTACAAATCAAGCCAGGATTTTTACAGCTTCTCCATTAAGCTTTTTCCAGCCACTTCTTATCTCATTTCATTTTCTCTTCAACTACTCCTTTTTTTCTTCAACTGGTCTTTTTCACCAAAGATTGCATATAACTCCCTTGAAATTCTGTGACCTTAGAAACTCAATGTTAGAAATTACAATCATAACTACTAAATAAAAAAAAAACAGTTTTACTAATATTAAAAAATCACAAATGATGAGGTTGTATACCTCAAAAGGTGCTTCATACGGATTCACCAGCATAGCCAAGCCATTGAACACACTTACCACGGAAGGACGGGACTACTTCTTGGACGAACAGTGTCAATCAGCCTTCGAACAGCAGAAGGCACTCCAGGTTACTGCACCTATCCTCAGTTATCTGTTGTAATTAATAAATGTGTATTGGGGAACTGCAACATTAGCATTAACCTGTTTGTGATGCCTGTATTAATGTTGATTCCTTTCACTCAAAGTGCAAGAGTTTGTTAAATGGCCACCAAGTTATTAATTTACCCTGTAATAGCTAACAGGAGATATGGAAATTAATGTAAGTCACTGATGTCATGAATTTCCAATTTATGCTTAAAGTTTGGATGAAGTTACAGCTGTTATTAGGTTACATTGTTGACAACATTTAAAAGGCAGTATAAAACTTCAAAAATCACAGATGAAGAAGCAGGTTATCCTCCAAGGCATATCATTGAATAGAAGCACACTTTCTTAGAAACATTCTTTCTATGTGTAATGGCAAAGTAGAGTGAGCTTTATGATGGTTTTAAAGGCAGTTCTATGAAAACATTGCTTGCCTATACCTCTGTAGATTAACACAGCCAATACTTTTTAAAGTGTTACTATAGAGACATTGCTCCCCTCTCATACCACAACTGGGAAATGCTTGTTTTTTGTTTTGGTTATGGTTTTACGCCTTGCTGACATCAAGGTCATTAGAGGTGGGAAAGGACTGTGGACAAGGAATGGGAAGGGATTTGGCCAAGGCATTTTGAAGGAAGCATCCTGGCATTTTCCTACAGTGATTTGGGGAAGCCATAGAAAAAACCAAATTTGAATGCCTGGGCAAGGATTCAAACCCACATCCTCCCGCATGCGAGACAAGAACTTTAACCTTTCACCCACCATGCTCAGTACTGGGAAATGACTGTCCAAAATCCAAAGATGGCTTAGACTTTCTATTTAAGTAAGGAATTTGGAACTTGTGACATCAGCTCTTAGCTTTAGAATTTAATATCTGGCTAACCACTTCATATGTTAAACTGTAATGTATAAACATTACTCAGTACAACCTACTCTTAATTTTGAAGCCTTTTTTATTCATCAAGAATGCTTCTACTGGATTTGGATGTCAACTTTTTAGCACGCAAACTTACAATGCGTAACAATGTACTTAGAAAGTCTTATATTTCTTCTCAAAATCTTGAACTTTTTCTAAAAAACTAATTTTATTTTTTATTTCTTTTATAAAAAAAAAAAACTTTGATTTTCTTTACTTATTTAAAAATCATTCTGATAAATTATTTAAGTATCCAAATTTGAGTTCGGGCCATTCCTGCTGATGCTGACTACAACTCATGCTACAAAAATCTAACATAACGCTTTCCATTAACTCTAAATTCCAAATTTTGTTCTTTGCTTCCTTTATGCACATGAAAAGAGTACTTTACTTCCATAAAACGCTTCTAAAGGTTATTTACCATACAAATATGATGTTGGCCCCCATCAAAATGGTTTTGGTAAGTTTACTGACATATTACACTGTGTAACGCTTTGCGACACTTATCATTGATTTGATGGACTGATTATAATTATAAATAACTCAATTCTTTAGATCCAAAAATATAACGTTTATTATATATTATTCGGATCTACTAGAAATTACAATAAAATTGGTTATTCTCAGAAGATCCAGGTTCGTTTTTTTGGCAATGATTATCTCAAGCATTCAATCTACTCATCTACACTGATAACTAACATCTCACGAGTTCTAATCTCAATAGCAACTTATATCTTATTGCTTTTCTCTTTAAGAGTATATATATTATTAACTTCTATGTACTCTCAGAAATCAAAAATATAATTTTCTTATGAAAATATTTCTGTTCTGCCACAACTGTGTACCACTGGCATGCTGATATTGGACACTGATGCCGGTAACAAAGACACAGTTGAAGTTCTGTCATAGATACAGG
Organism: Vandiemenella viatica; assembly: GCA_031002005.1. Taxonomy (NCBI): domain Eukaryota; kingdom Metazoa; phylum Arthropoda; class Insecta; order Orthoptera; family Morabidae; genus Vandiemenella; species Vandiemenella viatica. The sequence goes on along the minus strand of JARYHS010008074.1, from coordinate 311,170,482 downwards.
ATGGATGGGAGAAAGTAATCGCCAGCTTCAGCATGGCACTCTAAGAGCCTGAGAATAACTACTGTGTCAAATGATCAGAATTGTTGGCTATGGTGAAATCTGCGGAATACATCTATATGAACCTGTATCGAATATGTATTTTACTGAGAACAGGTCATGGAGCTTTGAAATGGCTGATGCAGTTCAAAACTCCTGAAGGACAGATTGCTCAATGGATTGAACGTCTACAGGTGTATGACTTCCAGATTGAGCATCGAGCTGGAACCAGTGACAAGAATAAAGATGTGTTGTCTAGAAGGCCATGCCCTGCATACTGCAACCACTGTGCCCCTCGGGAATCAAAGGCTAGTCTGTTGAGGTGACTCACAGTTGTTAGCGACTCATGGCAACTTACAGGACTTCAGAAGATCCAGAGTGAGGACTCAGATCTTGTCAACATTATTCAGTGGACCAAAAGATGACTCAACTCAGTCCCAAGACCAAATATTACTGGGCCAAATGGGACTTACTACATCTGGAAGATGGAGTGCTGAAGCGCATCATCAAAGACTCAGATGGGACTTCGCCTAGAACACAGATTGTCATGCCTCAGTAGAAGACTATTGCATCATCTGCATAATGAGAACTCTAGAGGACAGACACTGGGAACATGTACATCTTGGTGGCCATGGACTTCTACACAAATGTGTCAAAGCTTATGCAATCCCCAACCAGGAATCAATGACTATCACCAAGGTCCTAGATAAGGAGTTTTTCTCACAGTTTGGTGCTCCCTTGGTGCTCTTGAACCAGGGAAGAAATTTTGAGTCGACGGTGTTCCAGCAATTCTGCCAACTCATGGTAATTCAGAAGACCAGGACAATGCTTCTACATCCTCAGTTGGATGAAATGGCTGAGCAGATGAACCAGTCATTGAGAAGCATCTCACCAAGGTTGTGGCAAAGAACCACCGCGACTGGGATGAACATCTCTCCCTCTTCCTGATCACCTATCGGTCTTAAGTCTACAGACACTGGCTAGTATCCTCTTTGGAATGGAATTGCGACTACCTTCTGACTTGGCATATGGCTGTAAACTCCACAATGAATACGTGGCAGAGACAATTACATCAGCTGCCTGAAAGAGAAGATGAGCTGGATCCATGACTTTGCATGGGCACAAATAGGTGGCTTCAATGTTAAGGATTTAGTATGGCTGTTCAATCCTTAATGGTGATGTGGTCTCTCACCCAAGCTGCAGCAATCCTGGGATGGGACTGTACAAGGGGATGAAGAGGGCAGACGATGTCATCTACTGGATACAAAAACTTCCACACAGGTACCCACTTCAACCAACTCGCACCTTATGAAAGAGCTAACCCGATAGTCGATGATGGCTCCACAATGGCATTGAGTTGTTTTGGGGATGGAACAAGCTTAAGGAGAGGGCAGTGTTACATGCTTGTACAGGCATAGGGTTGGATTGGTATTGACAGGGATGACTGTATTGTTTAGGGAACTGCCTAAAGCGGTTGTGCAATTGAACTGGCATGCTGGTTGGGATGTGTAAAAACAACCGAATCTTCTAGATTAAAGGTGTGTGTATTTAAGTAGTGAACTGGAACTTGAATGGTGAGTCTTGTGTAATCAGTCTGCTTACACGTTTTGCAGAAAGTATTGTGCCGTGCTGGGTCCGGTATGCACAACTGTGACATTATGTGGAGCCAAACGAGACATTAGTATGGGATAGCGAACAAGAGTGTGAATTTTGGGCATGGTGGTGTCCTGTGAAGGTCTGAATAAATAAACCTGTATAATGTAAATAGTGGGAGACTGGATTATTGTGGTGTCCATGAAAGTGATTACTTCCACTTAAAATTTCTGAACATCACTTGTAGCCATAATATTAAATTTAACTGTTTAATAAATATTAGTGTTATTAATAAGAGTACTGGCGATGGAGGAAGGAAACTCAGAAGAGGAAATGATGTTGCATAGTCATAGTCCATAGATGGCTGAAACAAAAAGGAAAAAAATTAGAATTAGGAACTGAGTGTTAATTAATTTAGAATTTGCCCCACAGATCAAAATATGCTAAGGACCATCCTAATGTGCTAAGATATCAACATAGGTGGGTGGTGATGGTTTGAGAGTAAAACCAGGTAAAGTTTATGTGGTGGATGATGTTCAGTGAGCTCAAAATTTAAAGGAGGAGATTTTCACCATAGGTCCAGATCATAAAGATGTCATCTATATATCTAAACTACACAGCAGGTTGTTGGATTGAAGAAAATATTCCTCAAATCTGCATAGGAGGGTGCTATGCGTGTGCCAATAGCATTGCCTCGTATCTTGTGGTAGACATGGAATTGGAAGTTAAAGAAATTTTTGGTTAGTATTAACTGAGCCAAAAAAGTGAGGAAGCGAGTGGTAGTGTGGGTAATGTGGAAGCAACTATCAAGGTAATATTCTAGGACGCTATGACACTGGCTATTGGGAACATTGGTGTAGAGTGAGGCTACATCTCTGGTAACAAGGAATCAATCTGCTGGTGGAGGTTTACGAACTGCTGACAGATGCTCTAAAATGGGGGGGGGGGGGGGTCTCTGATGTATGAGTGAAGGGCCTGGACCAAAGTTGTACCTGTTAGTCAACAAATGCAGAAATGTGCTCTTTGGGAGACCCATAGGCAGTGAATATGTAGCATCCAGGATTTCCCACCGTATGTATCTTGGGATGAAGATACATGGTGGGAGTCTAGGGGGATTTTGGAAGTCAAAAGGGCAATGAAGTGGTGAGAAAGTCCTGTTAGGAGCTTAGAGACTGAGGAAGGAGAAGATTTCTAGGCAGAAGGAGGTAATTGGTGTGAGATAGGTTAGTAGAGATATCAGAGAGATGCCTAAGGGCTTTAAGCATGTGATCACTCCAATCCATGATAACCGTCATAGAGTCCTAATTGGCTAGGATATTTATGATGTCTTAATTGTTTGAAAGCTCTCTCATAGTGCAGAAATCAGTGCAAGTCAGGTTGGCAGCACTTTCCATTGAATGTCAAGTAACTCATTAAATTCATCTGAAATAAACAAACTTCAGTTTAGTATATATAACACCTTTAAACTATAGTTTTTTTTATATAAAAAGACTCAAAAGTATTAAATTCTTTGTAGAGGTCAGCAGAGTATTTATAAGAAGAATTTACATAGTCCCACAAAATCAGCATTGATATGATTGGAAATGCTGATTATATTGGTGGTGGCAACGCAAGTTATCCGGTGAGTATTTGGGAAATTATTCCGATCTTGCACCGGAGGACCTTGACCACTTCTTAGAGTTTACTTGTTTGTGAAGTAAAAAGAGATGGTTCCTTCCTTTGAGTATAACATCTGGAAATAAATTATTTATTGGTGGGTGATCATAAACATCTCTAGTTAGGTAGACACATTATAGTAGCCACGACATTTTAAGAGCTGAATTTTATGAACAATGGAATGGCACTTAAGCATAACAGTCATTTCAGTATCTTCAATGCAAGGATAACATACAGTAATAGATTAGGTGCTAGGCAGATGGGAATAAATGTTCAGAATTATGTTTATAATTAATTCACATGCAATACTACATTAGTTGAATTTTCAGAGAAAGTGGTGTGCACTCAAGCTTATCAGTCATCCCACACCTTTCCATGTGAGGTTAACATGTGGTAATAAATTAGTTGCTGCTGAAATTGTTAATTAGAGCTAACAGAAAGCAATAAACAATTGGTGTGTGCTCTGGCGTATGTCATAAAATTTTATGAGAGTAGTTAAAAAGGGATAAATGAATGGCCCTGATGTCAGTTTCCAGGTAAAGCTGGGTCAGTTAATACAATTAAATACTAGTCTTGGGAAAAGCTAAATTGTGTAATGAATGCCGAAATAGCTAATGATTTGAGATGAAAATTCATGAAGAATGCATTTACATGAGGTGAAGTGGGAAGTTATTTCTCGTAGACCAATAGAGAAGCAAGCATGAATAAATGAGATATATCAATTGAAAGAGGAGAGGTAATTCATCCTACAAATGTCTCAGGTAGTGTGTGACCATCGCGAATGAGGCAAGTTGCCAACAACTCTGTTTGAAGCAACTATATGTTATAAATATCTGTTACGATCAGCAATGTTCTCAAGGCCCAAGTTAGTGTTTGTTTATTGCAATTAGCAATTATTAAGGTGATGGCGACATTCACTGTCTACAGGGAAATCTTCATGAAATTCTCGTCATTGAATTATTGAAATCTACACTATTTCTGATGAAGTTCTGTTTCTAATATTTCGGGGAAATAGACTTGAATGAGAGTTTTGGTTACTGTTTTAATTGTAATTAGTGTTTTTTTTCATGTATAGGAGTATATTCCATATGTTTTCATCACACAAATTGGATAACTTAGGCAATATCACATGTGTTAACTGTACAGATCAATGATACCTAAAAAGGTAGATCAAAACTGCAGTAGTTTTAATGTCCAAACTACTGACAAGGTATAAAATACAATGTAAGGAAAAATACTACCACATCTAAGTCGCCAAGGGGACTCATACATTGAGGTAACTTTTAACTCTACATTTTCTCTCCACTCAGCACAGAACATCATTAAATAACATGCTTCAGTATTTTCTTACTGTACATTCACTATAAAAGTTTTTACTACACACTGTTCAATACTTCAAAACTGACTGCAGTATTTATTAGTTGTAGAAATGTAAACTAACTGTTATTGCAGAGCTTGAGATGCCTTGTGCTGAGAACATTCCTGTCCTGAATAGTGAAGGTTTGGATTATTCTTTTCCAGGAAGGATTACTTTACTGATGATACTGTTTGCATGGTCATCTCTTCCATTAATTTACTTGGCGTCCTTCCTTTTTACTGTACCAACAGATGGATACAATAGAATGACAATATTTTTCATCTTTACAGGTAATCAAAATAGTTATTTTAATATGAAAAATACTTAACATGTATTCAATACTTCTACAGTAATGTTCCTAATAACTTTTACTTGATTACAAAAATTTATCAAAATGGAACATTTTACATAGAGATTAGCTTTTCAAGAAATTATCCTATAATATAAAAGCAACAACAAAAAGTTAATATTTTGAGAAATTGTTGATGTCATTTCTTCAATACCACTCCTTTTAAGCAGTAGAAGAATATTTCAAATGTACTAACTGAGATAATTTAATGTAAATATCTTAATTTATAATTGACATATCTGATATCATTATTTATAATGTACATATGTATGATTTAGAGGACAAATAAAATACTACTACTACAACCACTACAGTTTATTTTATACATAAATTAAAATTTGTACAGTTTTATATATTATAGTATTTAACCATTTTAGGTGCTGCTGGCTTTATGATTGTTCAAGTACTTGATTCCTTGAATTCAACAACAGCAGCAGAAGTGTTAAACTGGATTCTTCTGATTGTGCCTCATTATACATTGAGCCATGCTATCTCAAATATGAATGTAAATGAACAATATCAAGAAATTTGTGGTCTATTAAAGGAGATATGTTCTTTTTATCCTAATCCTTGCTGCAAAGGTAATTTTAATACATTTCTTGATAAATAAGAAAACAATTTTTTTGATTGGTGTATTTTTCATTGCTTTATTTCATATTTAAATATGAAAATATATTTACTCCTCAATCATGTCCTTAAGTAACACAATTCTTGGTTAAAAAATTGAAATTACAGCATCTCTGAATAGGGGTTTCACAAACAAGTAGTAATGGTTCTTTGGAAATATTATTATAGAGATGTACATTGTAATATACAGAAGTGTGTTACCTTAGGAAAATGATGAAAGCAGAAAAGCATACCAGTGTGGAATTGTGCACGTCTGCTTTTGACTATAGCCCCCAGGACCAGAATTGGTGAGGTAGCTGGAAACAAACATGGTGAACATCATAGAGATTGGGATTACAAATTTGCATGGAGAAGTCCTTTATATGTATGGAAGAAGGTTCTTACAGAACCTGTATAGAGGCCCATATCAAATTGCAATGGGGTTAGATAGCCTCTTCTTTAGGTTATTTGTTGGTGATGATAGAATAATGACAGATAGATGATGGGATCTGATTAATGATAGAGTGAGGGAAAAGTCAATGATACCAAATAAGTTACTGGTATAATATAAATGGCAACATTTCACTAGGCAAATTTGTCAACAAATGTTTATTATAAAACAAATGTGAAGAATAACTTAAACACACAAAAAGAAAGTGGTGAGAGATCAATGGTAGATGAAACAAAAGAGTAAATGTCATATTACAACCAGTAGACTTTTCGAATAAAAATTCTTTACAGTTGTTAGCTTAGTATAGATGTATAAATCAAAGTTAGCAATTTTTTCGCGCAACTGTTGTTTTTTTAGAGAGGAACTGCTCATCATTACCACGGTTATCAGATGCTTGTTATGATAAAATATTTAATTTAATAGGTATATACTGTAAAGGGAATGAAAAGTAAACAATAAGGTTCTATAAAAGATTTTGTTGTCTTTGAAGCCGTCATATTAATATAATATAATTTGCTTACAGGATTAATGCTGTGTTGAAACACTCCTGCTTGTCAGCATAGTAAAACTGCAGAATAAATTAGCAATATAATGATATTGGTTAGAAACTGATTTCAGGTTAGGAGCTCAGAAGAGGAAATAGGGTGCAAACTCAAATTCACAAGGCATTGATTGGAAAAAAAAATAATTATTAAAACACACACAGGAAATTTTAAATACGTCGCACAAAAGTAAGAATTAAATACAGTGGTACAAAACATACCAAATATCTTCCTGATAAATGTGTGTTCTTTGATGAGGGAGCTAATGTGTCATTATGAGAGGAAATATCTGCTACATTTAAAAATATTCAAGGCCAAGGAAGAGAGTCTTTCGTAAAGACTGTAGCAAGCGGTCACAAACCGAGTGGCTATTCTCTGTACTTTATCTCTACTGTCAATCAACCCTCAAAATGGATCCCAGATGGAACAACAGTAGTCTAAATTTGGACGCACATGAGCATTGCACACTATCTCCTTTGTTTGTTCATTACAATTTTTCAAGTATCGACCTAGGAATCACAGCCTAGAATTAGTTCTACCTACTAACAAATTAATGTGTAAGTCCCATTTTATGTTCCTTCATAATCTTACTCCAAAATATTTCACACAATCGATCATATCAATAACTGAACTGTTTACCTCGTATTTCTGAACAATCAGATTCTTTTTGTTAGTTTTGCTCATTGTCTTGCACTTTTTACAATTTAGTGTAAGTTGCTATTCAGCGCACCATGCCAAAATAACATCCAGATCATGCTGAATTTCTAAGCAATTGGCCGAATTCCTTACTTCTCTATAAATAACCGCATCATCAGCAAACAATCTAAAATTGCTTTTCACTTTGTCTTCAAAATTGTTTATAAAAATTAAGGAAAGAAGTGGTTTTATTACACTTCCTCAAGGTACATCTGATTTTATTTATTTATTTATTTATTTATTTATTTCGTGTCAGAAACATACAGTCACACAATCACAAACATCAAATTGTACTGGACCACTTCCAGTGCATTTCCTGAGGCTTCATACAGGTAAGCTGCTGAGCAGGATGCTGGACATAATCAACACTGGAACATATGATGAACAGTCTGGTCTTCTCCGCAGCTGCACGTGATACCGTTGATCTCAGCATAGGCCCATCTTGCTAAGTTGACTTTGCATCTGCCCACTCCTGATCTTATCCAATTCAAAGACTTCCACATCAACCATCCCTTGTCATAGCCAAGTGGCAAAGATTCGGACAATCTTCCTCAGCCATGCGGGAGGGGAGCCTTAGCTTCCCATAGTTGTAATATGTCTTTCTCAGTTATCATTACAAGTTCCTGAGACTTTGTTAGGAAACTTCTCCTGGACTTCAGTCTTTGTCTGTGTGACATATGTCCATATAATGTATGAAATTTTTCATGGTCTACTTTCCTCCTTTCCTTGTTTGCTGCTGTTTCTCTTTGAGCCGAAGGTGGTGCTATCCCTGCAAGGTGGTGGAGATATTCGACTGGAGTTTATTTTAAGCAGCCTGTTATGATTCTGCAAGTGTCATTAATTGCAATGTCTACCTGATTGGCATGGGTTGAGGTGTACCACACAGAACAGATATACTGTGTAGCTGAATAACATAGTACTAAAGCAGAAATTCAAATTGTTTCAGGTTGGCTACCCCACTGTGATCCAGCCAGTTTACTTAGGAGATTGTTCCTAGTGGAAACTTTGAGCTTGGAATTCATGCAATGTTTCCTGAATGTATGTGATCTGTCAAAGGTCACTCCTAAATATTTTGGAGAGACACCTGATGTAACATCTAGATTAGAACAACTATCTCCTTCAACAACAACATACTGTGACCAACCAGTTAGAAAATCCTTTATTCATTCACAAAGATGATCCGGTATACTGTACGGTCGAAGCTTTCCTAAAAGTTGGTTGTGTGGCACAGAGTTAAAGGCTTTCTGAAAGTCTAAAAAAATTGCATCCACTTGTGAACTTGCATCAATAACTTTCATTATGTCATGTGTAAATAGAGCTAGCTGTGTTTCACATGATCTTTTCTTTCGAAATCAGTGTTGATTTGTTGTAAACTAATTATTTTCATCTATAGAATTCATAATATTTGAGCATATAATATGCTCCATAACTCTACTACAAACAGGTGTTATAGATATGGAATATTAGTTTCTAGGATCACTTCGATCACCTTTCTTGAAAATCGGAGTTACTTGTGTGATTTTCCAGTCGGAAGGTACTTTCCACTATTCTAAGGATTTACTGAATATATCAGACAGAAATGATCCGATTTCCACTGCATACTCTGAAAATACCCTTACTGAATCTCCATCTGGGCCCTGTGCTTTTTCCCCCACTTCAGGAGCTCTAACTGCTTTATGATACCTGCAGTATCTATTTGTAATGACTCCACCACCAACTTGACACAATGTGGGAAAATGGGAATGCTATCCTTATTTTCATCAGTATATGAATTTATGAATATAGTGTTTAGTATGTTAGCTTTATTGCAGCTTTCATTAACCTCAGAACCTTCACCAATTTGTGCTGGAATATTGTTGTTGGTACAACTGACTTTTTGTACACATTTCTTTTGGTTTTCTGTGAGACTCTTAGAGAGACAGTTGGAATGAAAATCGTTGAAGGCCTCATGCATCACATTCTTAACACGTCCTCTTAACTCAGCTTAGGTTTCTAAATTACTACAACTGTCTTTCTCCTTGAGCATGCATGTATCCTCGTTTGTTTTATGATTAATCTTTTGACTTTGCATCTGTACCATGGTGGATCATTCTCCCCCTTGATTGTCTGCTTCGGTATATGTATTTCCATACCTTCCCTGACTATATGTATAAATCGATGCCACACCTCTTCAACGGTGTCCCGTATTAACTTGAAGTTATGGTAATTATTCCTCAGGTAGGTTCTAAAACACTCCTTTGGGGCCCTACTGATTCTGTATACAATCTTTCCTAATCCGTCCTTTTCCCCCTTTCGCTTGGATATTAAATTAATAATCACAATTACCACTTTGTGATTGCTTATTCCTGTGGTCGGTGAATAATTCTGGCCTGTTGGTAACAAGCTGATCTAAAATGTTTTCACTACCGTTATGATGCCATGTAGGTTGATTAACTAACTGCCCGATATTATGATCTTGGAACAGATCGAGAATTACTTCAGAAGCTGCCTTATCTGTGCTACCAGTAATGTGAATGTAATTACGCCAGTCAATATAAATCTGGTTGAAGTCACCTCCTAGAATCATATCATGATTCTGAAAATGGCTATCTGTACTATTTACATTATTTCGTAATTCCTTGGCGATAGGTATGTCAGAATCGGGTGGATGGTAGAAGATGCCTATGACTGAGTTTTTTAGTTTAATCCATATGATTTCACAGATCATATCATCGTCTATTTAACTACATGGGAGGAATTTACTCACAGCTATAAATACCCCACCTCCATGAGAAGGTAATCTATCTTTACGAAAACGTTCATGCTATCTTTAAAAGTTCTGGAGAACTTATTTCCGGTTTTAGCCAACATTCTGTACCAATAACAATATCCGCTTTTGTGCTACAAATAATGGTTTCAAGTTCCGGTTGTTTGTTACAAACACTTCTACAGTTAATTACGAGAACTTTTGACTATCAAGATTCTTTTACATTCCTCCTACATTCCGGCGTTGCATCTGTTTGGGTTTCCTGTGACAGTGTTTTATGTTTCGAGACTTCCTCCCTCAGCCTAAAAACCTCCCAGTGCATTCGACACACAGCCAGAGCTCAGATCACTAAACACACTAGTGGGCAATGTTCTTTTTCCTTTACTTGTAAAAGATTATACTCTTAACCGTTATTAGTAGATTTAAAAACAAGAAACACACTTGTGTTTCTTGTTATTGAACAAAACACTTTTCTATAATATATTAAAAAGATACTTTTATAATACAGCATTACAACACAATTAAAATGCACAAACCACTAAACAATTATTTATTCATGTCATTTAATATTAAAAATAATTTACAAATGCTGCAATAAGCTCATAATTTTTGCAAGTGCTAAACCAAGGAAAACCTGTGTTGATATTGTTAAAGGAATTAGGAATAGGATGTAAATGGGTTCAGATGATTATTATAAGAACTACATAGGTATCATATTTTAAATGCAAACTACTACCTTCTGGAATTAAAAATTTATTTAAAATAAATAAGCATGGTGGTAATGATCTTTAAAGCAAGTATGAATGATTTAAACATCAGTTACACTTTGATTTTTCAGTTTCGTTAATGTTATTATTAGGATTCGGATCTTTATGGCCAAAAAAAATAGAGAAATATGCAGGCAAATATGACCTTAAAAATCGGCAAAAATGACTTAAAAATGACAAAATTTGACCAAACATTTAAATTTAGTATACATCAAAACTTGCTCAATTATTCATCATTTATTTTATCTAGTAGTGCAGACAGAATAATTTGCTTCCATGCACTCGCTGCACCATTGACAAATTAAATTGTTTTGTTGAAATCACTTTAATTTCAGATTATTTATGGAACAGAACTCTTTCATCTGTACTAAAACTCTCCTCTTTAACTTTCTTAATGTAACAGAAGTACAGTTCTGTGATTAATTATCTTAATTTCTTCTCATCTATATCTTGTGATTTCCTATTACTATTAAAAAAACTGCCAGATTTTTCCTCAAAATATAACCCTATGACAATAAATATTATCAAAATATGATCAAGACTAGGAAAATGGTGTAAATATGCATTTATATGCTATATAAAATACAATCAGAAACATTGAATTGGTGTTTAATTCAGCATTTCAGTTCAAAAATAAGGCAGGAAAAAATATGACTTGTCCTAAAGATCCAAACCCTAGTTATTATTAACTATTTTGCTCACATAAACTTAGCAATTGTTTCCTTCATTCTTTCAGATTCTGGTTTGTGTGGAAGTAATGGTTGCATAGACTGGACTGAAAACTTATATGATTTACGATCTCCTGGTATTGGACGAAATTTAATTTTCTTTGCAGTTACAGGAGTAACATTTTTTGTTATTCTTTTCTGCATTGAACTTGGTTATGTAAAGAAGGTGATTGATAATGTGAGATCATTCAGGCACTCAAAAACAGGTAATGTAAATGGCCAACAATAATTATTCCAATATATTTTCTCAAATTATACCAAACACCAAAATAATTTGTGAAATTTTACTAAACAATATTTATTGAAAAAAGCAACAACAATAATCTCACCAAATATAAAACAGAAAGGTAGTTCAAGGACTGAAGCACAGACTGTTCAAAGTTGTGACCATTGTTGATAAAGTTCATACTTGGTCCAGTAACGGGGTAGTTCTCACTTGCATCACATCACGTAGAAGATTTTTTTTTCTTATCTTGTATATATTGGTGAGAGTACGCAGAAACCAAGTTTTCGACCTCCAACACCTTCGGCACAATTTTCTGTGGCCATAAAACATCAAAATTTGGGTACTTTTTTCAGTTTTTCGTCTATAACTCCTTCCTGATAAGTCCTATCAAGAAATATTCTATTTTCAATTTGAAAGAGGACAAAATTTCCTACGACTTTCGTATTACAAACTTTTTTCTAAACTCAAAACTAAGCGAGCTACAGTTCTTTGAAAATCAGCCAAATTTCACACTTTTCCTAAAAGTTGGGTTTTTACCTACTTTGCAGCTCAAAATGACCTGAAACCCCTGTATATATAACCGATATATATGTATTTCTGTATGACATAGTATATATATGTACTATACTTTGATTACTGATGGTCCATTCAATAATCATATAGCATTGTTGGCCGGGAATCCCGAAGGATTGTTCGGCCGCCAGGTTACAGTGTTATGGATAGGCCGCACAGTGCGCTTCTTGTGGCTATCTAACCTGACCAAGTACTAGTACCACATATAGGGAACCTACAGCTTAAGGTGGAATCCAAACCATAGAATCGTTCTGGCTTACTTCATATTACACAGCAAGCTGTGGCAGAGGTAAAGGTCGGGTTAATGGCCTTTGAAAATCATTGCTGAGACCGGGATTTCGATCTCCAGTCAGACACCTTGAGCTACCAGATCGCTCTATTACTGAAGATAATAGAGCGAACAACAATGCATAATGTTATGATGCAAAGTTATAAAGTCATAATAATTTTGAAATAAGTTTCAAAAAATTGTCATAAATAAATTTCTTTTCCGTTTGGATTGTCCCGGCTTATCAATGAATTGTGTCTCTTTCATCCATTGCATCAGGAACAGCTTCCTCGAGGTCGAAGCAATCTTCCTCTCCTTCATCTACTACATTCCAGGAACGCTTTCATGAGGCAGGCGAGAGCAATTTTTGCAAGCAGCTGAACAATGCAGTCCTGATTAGCGACAGCTGCATGGAGGAGAATAAGGTTTCTGGAAGGAATATGATACAACCTTCGAAGTAAACTCAAGTGCATCGTCTTTTATTATTGTTTTTTTATGACTTTACGCCTCATCGACGTCGAGTTCATTAGTGGCACGATGGGACTGGGGACAATGAACTTGAAGGATTTCGGCCATGGCCTTTTGAAGGAAGCATTCGACTGGAGTGATTTGAGGAAACCATGGAAAACCCAAATCTGGATGCTTGGACGGGAATTTGAACCGACGTCCTCCTGAATGCATTTATTATTGTAACTGTAATAAGACTGGATGAGCCTTTCCTTCATCCTCATGGCAATGGGTACGTTTCTCGACCCTACCAACCTTTACTTGGTGGTACGTGCATATTGAGTGAAACATTGCCGCATCTGATTTTGGTGGCAACCGTGCTAGTCTGAATGCATTTTTTGGCAGATTTCTTAATCATTTCATATCTGAGCCTTCCAATGTTCCACAAGCAATTTTTCCGTACCGTTCCAAGATGATCTGTTCCCCTGCGTGTTCTCCAAATGTTCTCTGGAGGCTAGAGTTCTGAGAAGTTAGCATGCATGTTACTTTCAGATATGGTTGGTATTGAATCATGCAGTAGAAGTTTTCTTTCCCATAGCCGAAACATGCTGATATTGTATCACATCCAGCAAATGCATGGATGAAGAGGATGTGTGTGGGTTCAAACTCGTGGTACCAAAGCCCATTAGCAAAATGAGAAAGCCAATATACTCACTTAGAATCATCACACTGTCGAATTTTGCTGCTTGGGAAATTGCTGCGTCAACGATCAATCCAGCAGCATCTTGTTTTGCCTGTTGATCTTGGATGCCTACTTTTTCAGTTTTTGCATTAGTATCAACATTACACAGTTCTTGCTGCTCTCATTTGCTGCGTCACTGTAGCACTTGTTTCCTCACTGAAAATGATGCCTGCTGAAGTATCTGATGTTTTCAAACTACAAATCATTTCAGATGACTTTATTCCTCTCTGCGCAGCATAACTTCGGTATCCGTCAAATATAACTGTGATGTTGGATCTATAGTTCGTTGTCAAATAGGCTTCATATTTTCCACAGAAGCAGCCAAGGTATTTACTACTATGCCACATAACCTTATGCAGGAGGAATCATCCGTGAATAGCAAAATTTTTTGTGTTGGGTGTTGTATCTTGAAGAGATTAAAATGCTTCATATAGCGACAATTTTTTTCCATTGTTGTACGGAACACATTCAAATGGAACACATTGTTTCAATTCATTAAAACAGAAAAGAAATGGATTTATGACTAATTTTTGACTTATTATGACTTAATTTTGACTGCATAAATAAACTTTGTGCCATAACATTATGTTTTCAGTTTTGCAAATCCGTTTTTCAAACTGGTACAAATACCATCAGGTAATAGAACGAAATGGTAGCTCAGTGGTTAAGGTATCTGACTGAAGATCGAAATCCCGTTCTCAGCAGTAATTTTCAAAGGCCATTAACCCGAGCTTTACCTCTGCCACAGCTTGGTGTGTAATATGGAGAAAGCCAGAATGATTCTGTGGTTTTAATTCCACCTTAAGCTGTAGGTTCCCTATATGCGGTACTAGTACTTGGTCAGGTTAGATAGCCACAAGAAGCGCACTGCGCGGCATATCCATAACACTCACCTGACGGCCGAATAATCCTTCGGGATCTCCCGGCCAACAATGCTATATGATTATTGAATGGACCATCAGTAATCAAAGTATAGTACATATATATACTATGTCATACAGAAATACATATATATTGGTTATATATACAGGGGTTTCAGGTCATTTTGAGCTGCAAATTAGGTAAAAACCCAACTTTTAGGAAAAGCGTGAAATTTGGCTGATTTTCGAAGAACTGTAGCTCGCTTAATTTTGAGTTTAGAAAAAAGTTTGTGATAGGAAAGTTGTAGGAAATTTTGTCCTCTTTCAAATTGAAAATAGAATATTTCTTGATAGGACTTATCAGAAAGGAGTTATAGACGAAAATCTAAAAAAAAGTACCCTAATTTTGATGTTTTTTGGCCACAGATAATTGTGCCGAGGGTGCTGGAGGTCGAAAACTTGGTTTCTGCATACTCTCACCAATATATACCAGATAAGAAAAAAAAATCTTCTACGTGATGTGATGTTTGTGAGACCCCCTTTTTACGACCCCGTTACTGGACTAACTAATGAAATTGGATTCGTAAGATACATGATTTCCTGAAAATCAATCACCAGCTATTAACTTAATAGCTAACAGCTATTAGGTTGCACATCCAAATAAAAAAGGTCACATTTTATAAAACAGTATATTAAGAAAATATTTTGTAGATGAACTGGTATCAGTATTTTTATTGCAATATAATCTTTGCTGGTTCGTTGCTGGATTGTTTGGATAGAAGATGATCTTTCAGCGACGAATTCTGCTGCCATCTTCAGGCCTGGTGATCATGCTGTGATGACCAGAGCTGCAATGCCAGTCTCTGGCATCAACATGTCCTTTTAAAGGCTAGTGCCCCTCTTCTCCCCACCACCGTGCTCCATAGTTCCCAACAACCACGGCTCTATATTGCATCCATAATGCTGGGTGGCCAACATTGACTCTGTGTCCTTTTGTTTGAAATGAGGTTGTCTTTCGAAGGACCAAGCCAGCTTCCAGGCCTCATTAAGCCACAGACCCCAGTCTCTCCGAAGTCCATTTTGTGGCCATTTTCAATTTCATGTTGTGCGACTGCAGATTTCTCCAACTGAAATGGACAGATATGCTCAGCCACTTGAGCCTTGATGGTGTGACCAATATAAGACTTGCTATATTGGCATGGTATGCTTTCAATGGCATGGTATGCTACATCTTTAACCCCATATCATCCTTTGCAGGTTGGAACCAGTTACATATTTTAGCCGGAGGATGGAATAGGTTCTTAATTTCATGTCGAGCCACTATCCTGCCTATTTTCCCAGAGATTTTGCCCAAATAAGGGTTGAATGCCAACATTTTTGAGTCAACTTCTGGCTCCACTAGGCGTTTCTTTGACCTTTTCTGAAGTGCCTGCTCTATCAATTGGTCAGGATAACCATTCCTCTTGATAGTCAGGTGGAGATGTTCAAGTTCCAATGGCTGGCTGTCAGTATCAGAAATTTCCATCACTCTGTCTACCAACATGTTCAGCACAGTGTTCCTCTGTGCTGGATGGTGGAAACTGCTGGCATGTAACTCTAATGGTCTGTGTGTGTTGGTTTCCAGTACACACTATGCGAAAGGGTTTCATCTGGTCTCCATCGAATAAGAATGTCAAGGAAAGGCAAGCTGCCATTCTCCTCTAGTTTCATCATTAATCGGTAGTTTGGATGAATTCCGTTGAGATGGTTCAAACCACAAATGTGTCATCTACATAATGGAAGAAAAATTTCAGCTTAAGATTAGACCCTGCAATTGCCTTATCCTTGAACTCTTCCATGACCAAATTGGCCACTACGGGTGACAGTGGAGACCCCGTGGCCACACCATCAGTCTGTTCATAGAATCCTACACTTAGCCAGTTTTTTTGATAAGACAAATAGGTTTCAAACAAAAGGACAGAGAGTCAAGATTGGCCACCCAGCATTATGGGCACAACACTGAGCTATGGTTGGCAGGAACTACAGAGCATGGTGGTGGGGAGGATATGGGCACTAGCCTTTAAAAAGACACGTTGGTGCCAGAGTCTGGCATTGGAGCTCTGATCATCACTGTGTGAGCACTATGCCTGAAGATGGCAGCAGAGTTCATCACCGAAAGCTCGTCTTTCACCCACACAATCCGGCACTGAAAACACGAAGATTATATTGCAATAAAACTACGGATCCAGTTCATCTACAAAAGCTTTTCTGAATATACTGTTTTATATAAAGTTACTATTTTTGTTTGGATATGCAACCTCTTACCAGTTAGCTATTAAGTTTATAGATTTGTGACTGATTTTCAAGAAACCATGTATCTTATGAATCCAGTTTCATTAGTATGAACTTTATCAGCAATGGTCACAGCTTCTAACAGTCTGTAAATCAATCCCCGGCCTTCCATTCTGTTTTACATTTAATAAGATTATTTTTTTCTTTTTTGCTATAGAAAAAAATCTTAGCTTCATTTTATATTATACTAGCAGTTACCCGCGACTTCGTCCGCGTGGAAGAGTGATGTAATATAAGATTTTCTTGAGAGATCTGGTCACTCAGTGGTTAGGGCATCCAACTGGAGATGGAAAAGTCCCGAGCTTGAATCCCAGTCTCAGAGAGGATTTTCATAGGTCCTCAGCTCGACCTTCACCTCTGGCATAGGTTATTGTGTGATGTGCAGTACGCCAGAATGCTCACATGGTTCTGATTCCACATTGAACTGTAGGTCCTCTATGCCCAGTACGATTACTGCGTTAGGTTAAATGGCTACGAAAGGGACTGATTGCGCAGACATAAAGAAGCCTTGCCACCAGGTCAATACGACCATACAATTTATTTTAGAGCTATTTTTTATTGGTAATAGTAGTAATAAATATTGCAATAAAATAACAAAAATTTATTTGTTCCAAACAAATTCATCGAACTTTTAAAACAATAAAAATACTATGTATGTTAGGAGTATTTTCAGTTTAATACATTGGTATATACAATATTGTAGGACTTGTTATTTTCTGAAAAAAACATGTAAATATTTTGTACTCGATACCCGCGAGCAGGCAACATATAGTTGACCGAGGGAAAAGCAGGGAGTATGCAAGTGTATTTCCACCAATTTCAACGTTTGACCCTGCGATTTATTAATTGTCATTGAAAATGCAATTTTTAATGTGAACTGTAATGTTTTAAATTGAAAGCAAATATTACTGGGAATAATTGGGACACACGGAATTATAACAGCTTTCCCTTTAGATTAGGGTTACCAGAATTTTTTCTCTAAATCCGGGGACATTTCACAACTTTTTCACAAAAATCCGGGGGCGCTTTCGGCATTTGCCCTAATCACGCGTTGTACTTTTATAATTTAAATGTTTAAAGGATGAGTTAACTTAAAACCCACATATTTTTTTTATTTTGTATTTTAAATGAGGATCACAGACAGCCATGTTGCACACAGCTGTTGTGTCCAAGACGCAGTATCATTGTAATTTTCTTTTATTCCTAGGCATATACAAGGATAGAAGGGCGCTTCATATCTCTTGCTTTAAACGAATGCTTTAGCAAATCAAGGCTTTTAAAGATCTCTAGCTTGATTAAAAAAAAATCTGAGGACAACAGTAAAAATCCGGGGACATTGCGGGGACGAAATCTGTCCGGGGACAGAGAGCTAAATACGGGGACTGTCCCCGGAAATCGGGGACGTCTGGTAACCCTACTTTAGATGCACCCGTAAGAATTGTGGCCATCACATTTCTTTCGAATTCTGTGATGCGTAATCTGGTGCCATTGCAATACCTTGGGGGGGCGGGGGGGGGGGGGGAGGTCAAGATTATGCAGCAGGATATCTCGAGTGCCAACCTTAAGCTCGAGTTTGTGGGATGGTAGCCCAGATAACTCAAAGGAGTTTAAAAACTCTACAGGATAGGTAGCAGCATTGTCAGTTAACATTACTGTATCGATGGAAGATTGTGTTGTCACTTCCCCGACTATTTTCTCTAATTTTTTTTTTTTTTTTTTTTTTTTTTTTTTTAAGCTCCAGAACCATTTTTTGGGGCAAGCAATGTCCTCTGACATAACCAGTTTTCGTCATATATAATATTTAGTTGAATGCTCGGGAAAACATTAGTAATGAGCTCGCGTTTGCTCAGGTGTTTCAGCAACTTGTAGCAATGCCAAATATGTGGTGTATTGTTGTTGCTTTATTTTTGTTTTCTTAAGTGTTTCAGAAGCTCTTGAGATCGATTGCCATTCCACTTGTTTTTTTTGCACCGAGATTACATTTTTCCCGGTTTGATCATCCAGACACCAAGTGTTCAGTTTGGTGTCGTTGCCCAACTTGCGACTGCTCCGCCAATTCATCATCCTCAGAAGCCCAAAGATGTGTCAAGTGCTCAACCCTTTGCAGCACTGCTAGAGGAATCGTTCCTGGGTTTTGGTTATTTTCATAGCTGTAGTTTTCTTACATTTCATTGAAAGATTTGACTTTCATTTACGCGGCATCTCTTAAAATTACTAATTTCAAAACTTCCGAATAAAAATTAATATAGTTTTAATTAATGGAAACTCAAAACGTCAAAATATGATGGAAGCGACTAAACATCTAGAAAAATTACTACCTTTCAAAGAGCTAATAAATACCTAAGTGGCCCAAGGATGTTCATCTCGTTAAAAAATTACAAAACTATAAATGAATATTTTAATTTGTGCTGAATATCTGAAAATTACAGAAATTTTTTTTTTTTTTTTTTTTTTTTTTTTTTTTTTTTTTTTTTTTTTTTTTTTTAAGTGAACCTTTTTTTCTTTTTGAATATTGATTTTGTTTTGAGGATATATGGGTTCCATAATTTAATTCTGCTTTAAAACAGAAATTTAGGTATTATAGTAGTAATTGATTCTTTTATTCATAATGATCAGTGTTAATGTTGGTTTCTCTATCTGTGGAAACAGTTGACTGCATGTATATGAGTTTACTTTAGTTTGTTCATTTCGATCCATTAATTCTGCTCCGAAATATAGATTTCAATGTTAAGGTAGTAATTGATTCTTTCTTCATAACAGGTATCTCAATCTGCAAACAGAATTGAATCTCTATCAGCAAATCACCACTTTGCGTGTTTGACACTCCACTATCTCAATAAAATATTTATAAATTTCAAAAATTTACTTCGGGCAATACTGCGTGTTCTGCTAAGTCATCCAAACTTATTATAAATCTTTTGATACAATATCATTATAAAGCGATACGTGATGTCATTAAAATGGTGCTCGTGAAAGAAGCTTAAATATCTAATAATGTTTCAGTTCTCATTTTGGCCCAGGCTGCATTTCAAACAAGTCACAAACTCCGCTAATTATACTGCTAGAAAATCAAAGTTTCTATCACTCGTGCATTAATACATTCACTATATCGCATGTTAGTAATGTCATGAATGGCAAAATAAACTTGACTTATTATTTCAGGTCACGATACTAAATGAACACGAATAATGATGCTGAAAATGTGGTGCAGTAAATTAAATACTGAATACATCTGATACATTCAGCCGCATGAACAATGTTGTGAGCATTATGACAATTATTACAGTAACGTAATTAAAAGAAATGCTTGTAACTTACAGTGTACAACAGAAAGTCCATAATTCTCTACAACTCTAAAACAACTTTCATTAAAATTCCTGGTCAAGCTTACATCACGATAAAGTGACTGTTACTGCTTGTGATTTAGTAAGGTGTATAATGAAATTAAATGTGATGATAATTTATGCTACACTATTTAGGAATCTTGATATAGAAAATTCTGTTACTACTTGAAATTCAGTTCCAATGCATTAATGGGTTGAGGTTTTTTCGTATCATTTGATTTCAAGCGGCAATATTAGGAGAGAAAGTGGTTAAGCTGAAATACTGCCTGGACCAGAATGATTTTAGTTACAGCATAAGGCAGAAGGAATTTAGTTATTATTAGTAATAAGTAAGCAGCTTTCATATGCTCCGTGGAAATGAGATGTATTGTGTTGTAAACAATTTCCAGTGTTGCTTCATGAAACAATAAGTTTCTACATTAGCCCATTGAATACATTCGTTTTAAGTGTAGCATTCGATAGATATTTGCAGAATATTGAACAGTAAGTAAAAAGCACTGTTTTGTGAATCATAGTCTCTACTATTTGTACAAAAATTCTGAAAAAAATAAATAAAAAGGGTTAGTTAAGTTTTAAATTTCGGCAAAAATAATTTGTAATACAGAGACTGTATAGTAACAAAAAAGAAACAGGAATTAAATTAAACCGAGATAGAATGGAATTTTTTACATTTTTATAAATACGACATTTGGGGCACGACCATTTTGCACTTTTAGTGAACCGACTTTCATGCTGGTATACTCATAGCATTTTACGTTGTTTTATTTTCAAGCTTTGATTTTTCATATTTATTACAATGCATACAGCACGAACAAAATTATGGTGTAATATTTGAGATTTCATACTATTTTATGTAAGCAAATGAAAACATCTCTTTGCGAACTTAACAACAGTACCTATCTTTTTTTTTAAATTTAAGGTTAAGTACAGATTTATATTTCCTGCTTCCAAGCTATTATTTGTCAAGTGTGTCAGTTTTACGGCTTTTAAACTAAACACAAACTTCCATATGTAAGAATGTTTTTGCTTTTATTTCTGAAAAGTAGTGTTTGCGATTTACGTAAAAAGCAAAGAGTTAACGTGGCACGGCTATCTTCAAAGTATGAAACTCTTTGTTGTTTGCAAATTGATATTAATGGCAATTTCTAATAGAACTTTGCGTTTTTGTGGAATAAAATCTATCCTATGTCACTTCGCACACAATTAACTGACTTCGTGCCAAATTTCATTTAAATATGTTGAGTTATTAAGGAGTGATTGATTCCAGAAGACACATCCAAATTTTCTCATTTATTTATATATATATATAGATTACATGACATTTACAACACTCAGCAATGATTATACAATCATTGAGCAAACTCACATATACACACATACTTCAGAGTACAACGCCCACAGCTGGCCACTACAGCAGGTTCGCCAGTCAAAATGACTACAACTTGGCATTGAGGTACTGCAACCAGGCCACTGCCTCCATAGTAGCCAAATATAAGGCTTCCACACTACATCACTGGAGAGTCAGTACAGAGAATCTATTCAGCCCTAGGTGTGAAGAGTAGAAGCATTACTTCTCTTACCACATCTAATACAATTTAATTTATACCAAACTGAGCACAGTAAATTGAATCCTGATAGTTTTGAGCAGGAATTACTAATTTGCACTATGCATTGTGGTGTTGATGATGCCCATTCTGCTGTCCAGCTATCTGTAGGTCTGAAGGAGTTAGATGCTAGACTGACAGCAATCTTCCAGTCAGGGTGATGTGACTTCAGCAGTGTCGCTGAGCACCAGCAGCCATTGAATACAGGTAGATAGAAGTGTTATAATGTGCATTGTTTGGTGAAGCTGAACATCTACCAAATGTGAGACAAAAACGTTTACTGGGGTTGGTATAAACAGTTCTCACGTCAACTATAAACGTGTTTTGCATCTTGGATATTAGATTGTTCAAAGGTTTTCATTGCCACCATCTTGATGCCATCAAAATGGAAAAGTTAGGTTCATCAAAGAAATAAAAAACACTGCTTCCAATTTAAAGTTCAAAGTATCATTGTATTCTCGAGAAAAAAATTTACAAGTCCAAACAAGCTATAGGTAATTAAAAATCTTCACCAAATAATTTTACTGCAGGTTTATGATAAGTTATCAGACCAGACTAAACCTCATTACTGAATGAAAGTCATATTAATATATTTGAAAATGTTCCACTGTGCTAAAAGATTTTAAGATGAATGCCCTTTACCACACATCACCATGCTTCACTTCCCATCTTCTCACGCTGAGCCTGGACATTTTGCTTCAGTAGTTCCCAGCTACAGACAGCAATTAATCCACGTCATTTTTATAAGTAACTTAGGCCGGTCAGTCAAAAATCCATCCCCACCCGACAGCCATGTGACGACCTGAAGTGGGAAAAAATATGTATCCTTGTGTCTATTTCATCATACTTTTTACTTTTGTGACTCAATATATTCCTATTGATCTGAAATTTTGGCAGTAGCTAGGTTAACTAAAAAGTGTTAATTTCTATCCGTATGAACATTTTTGTAGCTTTAATTGTTTGGCCATAAAAAATTATTTTCTGTTTAATTCAAAAACTGCTTATAACTTCTACAATTTTGCAACTACAAAGCCGAAATAATTTTTATTTTACTTCTAATATAATGCTCTTTCATTTCATACCAAGAGCGCCGTGTTTACTATTTTCTAACAGTTTGAATCAAAGTTGAGCCAAACTGTTGTGAAATCATTAAATACGAAGCTGTAAATATTTACCTGACAACTGTGAAACCTCCTTTATATGATTCTACGTGTTCTAATCTGAAAGTTGTGTAAATTTGAAGTTTCTACCTGATCTCTTCGATTTACTATGAATTTATGAAAGATCTTCCTCTCGATAGCTTTGTGTCCTAGCCATTTTCACTACAGCACCTTCTCGCTAACTCTTACAAAAATTTACTTTCTCTTATCATGACCCCATGACCTCATGAACTTAAATAAAACTTACTAAAAACTTTATTGTATTATAGTGTGTTTTGAATATAGTTTCCTCCCTTGAATTTTTGTATATAATAAAACTGGTTAATTTTACTTTTTCCCATATGTTCAAAGTTTTTATATATTGCTCGAAAATCAATTTTTAAACTTTACTGAGCTTTTCCAAACTTTAATCTATTTTGTAAACTGAAATTACGCTTTTTTCTAACTGTAGACTGACTTTCTCTCTATCAAAATATGGCTTCTAGAGTTTAAAGTATGCAATTATGTTTTAGTTTTCCATACCGGCTTTTAACTTTTAATGTACTCAAACTCCTTGGTCAGATTCTCCAGCTACAAAAATTCTATCATCTTTTTATTTGTTATTATCCTGAATACCTCTAGAAATGTTGGAAATGTTTACTTTTACGAAATATTTTGCAACCAAGTACTAGATATGTTGATCTTATTTTCTGACTTGAATTTACTGTTTAGTTTGATTTCTAACTTGAATTGAATAAGTAAATGACTCTCAAGCTGATATTGCATGCTGTTTAATTTAGCCCACTGTTCTGTAAATAAATTTTGTTACGCAGTTTGCAAAATTTTAGGTTAGCTTACACAAACTTAAGATCACTCTTCCGATGAAGCTTTCACAACTCCTCCACAAGATAGTGAAAACCTTAGAAAACGCCATCAATTCATGGTAATATTTGACATTACTCACTACTGACTGCTAAATGTATGATGATGACTTTGCACTGTATGAAAATTTTATAAGTCCTGAAAAATCCTGCCCAATTCTATAGCTCACATGATGATAAATTCTATGTTCTTATGGTGACATGAGACACACTTCCTAACACAACCAAGTACTACTGAAAACTGGCTTTTATATCTCAAAATGGCTCATAATTAGGCAGAAAAATTTTATCAACCTCAACCTATGTTTCGCCTATCTATCTGAAATTTTGATACAACTAAGTCCTGGTTTTTCTGCTTCATTTTATTTTTAACAACTTTTATCTAAAACTGTGTAGTTTTTTCTGCTGTGTCTTCAAGAAGTTATGTTTCTCATTTCTACTAATATCTTTTAAAATACTGATTCTTCTGCTGAGATTTTAGATCAAATTATTTGTTGAAATTTTCCTTATTTTTTGCTGTATGTTATATTACTATATTGATCTTATAGTAATCTGATTAACCTGTGATTAACAGAAATTACACCATTTATTCCCCACGCTGTTAGACTAAAATTTCTAAGATTAATATCTGGCTAACCATGTTTTACTACAGGCTGCAATTTATATGTTTTGTTTAGGGAAATTTGTTGTAATTTTTCATACCTCATTTACTCCTCAACAGGGCTTTTCTTAAATTTTTATTTCATCTACATCTACATATATACTCTGCAATTCACAAAATTGTGAGTGGCAGAGGGTGCTCAGCACCAAAGCATCCCAGATAAGCTCAATAAAGTTCATGTCTGGGGAGTTTGGTGGCCAGCGGAGGTGTTTAAACTCAGATGAGTTTTCCTGGAGCCACTCTGTAGAAAATTCTGGACGTGTTGGGTGTCGCATTGTCCTGCTAGAATTAACCAAGTCCACCAGAATCCACAATGGACATGAATGGATGCAGGTAATCAGCCAGGATGCATACGTATGTGTTACCTGTGGAAGTCATATCTAGTCATATCAGGAATCCCATGTCACTCCAACTGCACATGCCTCACACCATTACAGAGCCTCCACCAGCTTGAACAGTCCCCTGCTGACATGCAGGGTCCATGAATTCATGAGGTAGTTTCCATACCCGTACACGTCCACACGCTCGATACAATTGGAAACGAGACTTGTCACATCAGGCAACATATTTCCAATCATCAACAATCCACAGTGTTGACGGGCTCAGCGAGCCATAAAGCTTTGTGTCATGTACTCAGCAAGGGTACACGACTGGGCCGTCGGCTCCGAAAGCTCATATCAACGATGTTTCGCTGAATGGTTCACACACTGACACATTGAAATCCGCAATTGCGGAAGGGTTGCAATTTTGTCATGTTGAATGATTCTCTTCTGTCGTAGTTGGTCCTGTTTTTGCAGGATCTTTTTCCGGCCACAGCGATGTCGGAGATTTGAAGTTTTACCAGATTCCCTATATTCACGGTTCACTCGTGAGATGGTCGTACGGCAAAATCGCCACATAATCACTACCTTGGGAGATGCTATGTCCCATCTCTGGTATGCTAACTGTAACATCACATTCAAACTCACTTAATTCGTAATAACCTGCCATTGCAGTAGCAGTAACCATTCTAACACCTGCGGCAGACACCTGTTACCTTATATAGTTGTTGCTGACTGCGGCATCATACTCTGCGTGTTTACATATCTCTGTTTTTGCGTGCACATGCCTATCCCAGTTTCTTTGGCTCTTCAGTGTATATCAAACATCAAATTACTCATAAATTTTATGCTTTCCTCATGAAAATGAATGTTGCCAACGGCATTCAGTTTGAAAAATTAACTTTTTTAAATCTTATGTTCTTCATTAACATGGTTAGAAATCAAGTTGAAAAGTGCTTTATTATTAAGAAAATGTATGTAAAAGTTCTTTACTATATAAATTGTACGTGACAGGTGCCATTCCACATTATTTTAGGTGAAATCACTGATATATGACACAAAAAATTACAAAACAATCTTATGGAGCTGTAAAAATAGTAAATACTGAAATTTAAAAAATTAGGCTTGTGCATTAAATATTCTTGCAAGACTTAAAATGTAGAGAGTATTGTGGCGAGACAGTACTGAATCAGCTGCAGGCAGAAAAAGTGGATAAACATTAGTATAGTTAATGTAAGGATTAATTAAAGATTCTGACAGTAGAAGATGAGTCAGAGAAATAAATAAGATAAAATATTTGTAAGGCCCACTTGCTCCACAAAGCATTGTTGAGCATAGAAGTGTACAGAGTAGAAGCAGTAAAGTGATTGTTGAAAGCAGTATGAAGCTATCGGTCGCGAGAGCCGGATGCAAAGTTGTAGCACAGAAGATTAATATTAATGTGGGCCATATTTCCTATTATTCATTTTAAAGTTGAAAAAAAGCAATGTAATGCTGTCCTTTTTGTATTAACTACATGTATTTCATATAGAATTGTGAGCCAGCAGAATTTTGTGGTTTACACAGATTGTACAACATTGTCGGACTGTAGAGTGGTCAGAATCTGCAAACTGAAAGTGAAGAAGTTCCGATAGCCTTATCCACAGTCAAAGTAATCTATTAAGTTTAGTGGTGGTCATGGGAAATGCATATGCTATATGTTCATAAAACCGGGGTGAGCAATTTGTGTTTTTATGTCTGGACAAAGTTGAACCTGCAAGCCTTAACAATCAGAAACAGTAACAGTGTAGTATCAGTGGTAGACCCCATTATTGTGATCAAGAAACCATATCATTTTATTGCCACAGTTTTTTGAAAAATAAAATTAAAGGTTTAACAACAAAATATTCACAGTGACAAAAAATTAAAAGCTATCTGTAGCCTTATTAATGTTTTGTATCACATTTTTTAAATTATGAAATGATCATAACTTGTTTGAAGTTTGGCATAAAAAAGTTATGGAATGGAAAAAAGAAAATTCTCTGAGAATATTCATATCTTACACAAGAAATATCTACTTGCTCCTATTTCAATAATAAATGGGTAATATTATTTTAAAAGTTTTGATTGTAATTTTATTTCCTTAACTTCCTGAACAATAGCAGTCCCTCATTCTTTATTTGACTTGCCCACAGTCCTAATCCAGGACAAAATGTTTTATGGTGATGAATTGCAGATAATTTTAGGGGAGGAAGTAGACGTAAATAAAGAGGTTTTTTTTTATGAGGGTTATCTAATGTTCCTTAGAGGAAGGGGATTAGTAATCTGGTTAGTGAAGACTATTAGAGTTCATCATTATTCTCAGATCATGAATATGAATATGAATTACTGGGTGAGAGGTTTTGGGGAGATAGAAGGGAAAAGGTATTAGTCATTGCTAATTACTCAAGTGAAAGAGTGAATGAACAAGATGAACCTATTCTAGAGAATCTGATTTCGTGTTCAGTGGTGGGAATAATAGATGAGATTCTTAATGTATGAAGAGTTAACTAGATGGAGAATGGGAATAATAAAACAAAGATGCAGAGAAGATTTTACATGTTTGTTGGAAAGAAGACAAGGCAACACAATAAATTAAGACATTTTCTTAATAAAACTTGAAGAAAATTATGAGGGTCACGAATGATAATAAAGACATTAAGGGGTTCAGAAACTAAACTCACCTTATTTTGTTAAATTCACCTTAATTTCTCTGATTTTTTTAAATCAAAATAAACAAACGAAAGAACTGTAACCTAGTTTACAGTACTGTTAAGGGGCAACTAAAATTCTCTTTTGTAATTACCAAACATGTTACAAAACCTTGTATCAAAATGCCATCTACAATGAATACATTTATCATATAAGTTTTGTTTTATGCCAGTTCCAGTCTCATAAATATAATAACTCTTATGTACTGACTATGCCCCTCAACCTTGGCCTCACCATTGTTCTTTTATACATTCAAAAGATTTTTATCGTTCCTGGACATAAAACTCGCACATAATCTCACATTTGGCAGCAGGCAATTATGTGTCATAAGTGATAGCAGAAAGATGAATCATAGATGTTATTTCCCTACTTTTCATTTTTTTCTCCTCTGGTGTTTCATTTCTATTTATCTCCTTAATTTATCCACTTGTTACTGTTAGTATTAATCTTTTGGCTTCAACCAAATGATTTTCATACTTTTATCCTTTAATTTGTTTATGGTTAACTGAATTGTACTACAAATTGTTATGGTCATGCCTTCCACTTATCTATCTTGCAACACACAATTATCATTACTGCTTCTATTTTGATAAATCATCTTTAATTCTCTATAACTGCGCTTTGCAGATTGGAATTTTAAACATTATACATGCTAGGTTCTAAGCTGGATAAAATTTTGTGACAAGTTAAGAAGTTCCTTAATTTTTTCAGTGGAGCAACCAGTAATTAATTGGATAACATTAATCTGTGATGGTAGCTGAAAATCAGCAGCTCTTTGGCACTTGGTAGAGGGTGTCTCCTTATCCCGGGAGCTACTCGGCAGGCTGCTTGAATTGCTAATATAGCCATAGAAATTTATAGATGCATTGTTCTGTGGTCTTATTTATTTATTTATTTATCAATCCTGCTTCACGGATCCCTGCTGAGGAAGGACCTCTGGGATGTGATACATGCCATGGTTAATACACATACATACAAGTCAAAATCATAGTGAAAACAATCATATGTTACAAAGACAAATCAAGAGAACAAAAATAAACATTAATTTTTACAACTGAGTTTTGTAAAAGATCATATTGAAAACAATTAATTATTTTGTTCAAATTCTTGAATGGAGTAGAAGGAGTTGCCAATAAGATAATTTCTCAGTAATTCTTTAAATTTATCTTTATTATCTGCAAACTGTTTTATACTCTTGGGATGTTTATTAAACAGATGTTCCCCAGAATAATTAACTCCTCTTTGTACGAATGACAGAGATGTTTGTGTTGTGTAAGTTATTTCTTGTATTAAAATGTGTACCTGTGAGTTAGATGTAAATAGGTTAAAATGTTCTATGATAAAGCACATGAGAGAATATATATACTGAGAAATCATTGTAAGAATATTGAGTTTTTGAAAAGATTGTCTGCAAGAAGTACTTGGTTTTACCCTGCACAACATCCTAATACCTCTTTTCTGGCCTATGAAAACTTATTTACTTTGTGAAGAATTTCCCGAAAAATTATGCCATATGACATCACCGAATGAAAATATGTGGAGTACACCTGTTCCATTAATTCTAGACCTGCTGTTTAAGAAAGTATTCGTATTGCAAAAGTGGTGCTAATTTACTTTTTTAGTAGTGAAGTGATAGGTTCGTGGCCAACCGAGTTTCTCATCTATTTTAATACCAAACAATTTTATACTTTTTGTTTCTAAGATTGTGTTATTTTTATAGCTTACTTGTAAATCTGTCTGAGCATCTGTCTGTGCATAATTTTTTGTTTTAAACCTGTTATAATGTGTTTTTTCAAAATTTAATTTTAATGAATTTGCCTTAATCCAATTACTTCATTTACATTAAGTTCTAGATTACCGTTTGGTTCTTTTTTCACAGTCAGGTTAGTGTAATCTGCAAATAAAACACTCTTGACTTTGTCAGATAAGCTTCCAGGAAGGTCATTGATGTATAACAAAAAGAGAAAGGGCCCTATGACTGAGGCTTGTGGAATTTCATGAAACTTTTTTCATTCAACTTTCCATGTATTTAAACCATTCCCCTGAGGTTCCATAAATGCCATAGTATTCTATTTTTTCAAAAGTAATTCATGATTTACACAGTCAAATGCTTTTGCAAGATCACAAAATATTCCTACAGGAATAATTTTATTATTCAGTCTCTCAAATGTGTTATTTAAAAATGAATATATAGCCATTTCTACGGATGATCCTTTCTGAAACCCAAATTGTGAATTAGTGAGGATATTATATTGCGTAACATGTTTTATTACTCTTTGACACATGACTTTTTCAAAAATATTTTTGAATCCTGAAATTAATGAAATGAGACAATGTAAGGAAACAGGCTACTCTACCGGGGTGAAGTATAGAGCCTAGTACCTTAACTAAATATTTACTTGAAGTGAAATGTTCTCTAAATCTGCATCAATAATTTTAAATTGACCATGTGCCTGCCTGGAGTATTTAACTGTAATACAAAGCAGCTGCCACTAAGTTTCTTTGACCCAAAAGCTTAGAAAAGGGTTACTGTTCAAGGTTAACACATTTGAAAAGTCCACTTGTTGAAAAATTTAAAGTTTATTCAAATCACATTTTGAAATACAACAATTTCAGTTGAGTAGGCTATCAAACAAACGTTTCCAAAAATTGCAAGGGTATGGAGAGAAATAGAAAATTTAGAAGTTCATAATAGTTGTTAACACAATATTCTGGTAAAGAAAATCATCATGGCCAACACACATTCTTAGTCTGGCTCACTGAGTTCCGGCTACACACCCGACACACACCAAAACTGCTGGTGCAGATTCACCATACACAACTTTCCCGGAGTAAAGACAAATGGTAAAGACAGCCCCCTCTCCTGGGCTACTGCCTATATACCCCCATCCGCATACCACATGCATATGGACGCTTATCCAAAATAGTAAAAAATGATTGTGATTATAGAAGGTGTTCAAACTTTAACTGTATGTAGTCTTGTCGTCAAGGTACATAAAAAGTGTTTAGTTGGAATTCTCAAATGATTAGCTTGCTTGTAAACTAATTTAGTTTGACCGGCGTATTAGTAAAAAGATTCTGAAAGTTCAGTGGTGATTCCCCTAATTCTATCTATATTTATTCAATTTTTAGGCAGCCCTGCTGGATTGCAAATTAGCGTAATAAAATTAGTGCCAAAGTGTCCATATTAATTCCTGATTCCAGTGATGTAAATTTTACTATGATCGGTGGTGAAATGGTAAAGTTATGAGTCTAACTAAGATCGGGTTTACATCTGTTGAGCAGATACTTGACTTATGTCTAATAACTATTCAAGTGTTATTTATATCTAAAACGTGAAGTTATCGTAATTTTTCTCTTATTTAGTTACATGTTTTAATAGTCATTTTATTTATGGAAGTGGCTTGGTTTACTCGCAATTTAATTTCGAAATTACCACGTTGTGATAGATGATGAAATAACTTTCAAATTGATCTAAAATCTGTTCTACTGCATAGAATGTTCTGAAATTTAAATATGTTATACTAAATTTTGTGGTCAATCAGGAAATCTACTTTTTAGTTTGAGAAATTATTGGAAACATGATAAAAAATGTTAAAAATGAAAGTGTTCTCCACAAGGTGTTTGAAAATTTATTTAAGCTATTTACACGGCCTGAAACTATGGAATTTTACCGAATTTAATTTTCTTTTGCATTATTATTATTTTAAAATTATTTTATTACATCAAAAAGTGTCGAGAATTAGTGAAATGATCACGTAGCAAAAATCTATTGTTTGCAGTTGGAAAATAATGGATTAACCTATTACAGATTAGTTTAAAGATTTTTTTACTATTAAAAATATTTATTTATTGCTTATATTAAGAGTTGTGGGTCTTTACTGCTTTTAAAATGGTTTATTTATTTAAGATAGGTTGCTTTCTCACTTCCTATACTTGCAATGAAAATTATATGAATACTGGAAAGCTTACGCCGTTCATTATGCTTTAAGCTAAGCAAACAAGAATATACCAAAATTCTAAGGTGCTTACAACAGTAGATATCGATGCATGTTGCTTCCCTTTTTTTGAACAACGGTTTTCCAACTATATATTTTAGTGTGGGAAAGTACTTGATTGATACAATTTGAACATCTTTCCAGTAATTTACTTGAAATATTATCATAGCTGGAAGAATTTTTTGGTTTTAATGGTTTAATAAGGTTATTTATTTCTGAGACTGTTACTGGTGGCAATTGCATCTCTATAAATCTATTTGGGAAAGCAGTCTGAAGAAGCCTTAGGATATTATGTGGGGATTGCTTTTCTATGCCTAATTTCTCTACGACTGAAGTAAAAGGTTTGTTAAATAATTCACAAACTTGTTCTACTTCACTATGAACAGATCCATTTTGTTCTATTTTTAAGTCTCTAGAGTGACATACAGATTTTCCTGTTTCTATTATATTCTATGCAGTTTTCTTCTTATTGCCTGAATTATCTATTTTCTCTTATATATAACTGTTCTTGGTCTTTCTTAAAACATTTCTTAGTATTTTAGAATAAAGTTATGATAAGCTTTCAGTGTATAGTTATCTGATTCTCTTACTTTTAAGTAAAGGTCCCTTTTCGTTTTAATATTTACTCTAATACCCTTTGTTATGAACCCCTTACCAAGTTCACTGTTTGGAGTATTGTCAACTTTCCTTTTTTGAAACTTCCTTCGAAAAGTGTTAGAAATATATTAAGAATGGAATCAAATTTTGCATTAACACCCTGTGCCGTGTACACTTCTGACCAGTGTTCATTATTTAAGGACTCTATGAAATCTTTTATATTGTTTTCATTAATATTTCTTCTATACACCCAGCTTTCTTTATATGTTTAACAGTGATTCTCAACTTGATACATAACAGCTGGATATCATGATCTGAGATACCATTTATTACTGGGGAAATATCCATTAAAAAATTACCATTTTTTTATTTTATTTTTTATTCACAAAGAACAGTTATGCAATTTTAATGTGGTATTGAGTATTATAAGGCTATATTGTGAATCCCACATAAGGTGAAACTTGTGTGTTGGCTTCAAGTGTTACATTATGGATATTTACAGTGACTTAAGATCTATTTGACAATCTATACGTATTTGTGTATAAACAATAATCAATAAAGTATATTAGGAATATAAAGACACAAGTGATACAATTATTATATAGATTAGTTCCATGTACCTGGACATTGTAAAAAAATTATTGGTAGTAAGGTAATATTTAAGACATACATATTGTTTAAACTAAGTGATGAAAGTTTATTAATTCATTTAATAAAACATAGTTATCTAAAAGCCAAGTGGATATATATTTCTTCATGGTATGCTTTAGTTTATTGGTAACATCTGCAGGTAATTTATTATAAATTCTTGGACCAAGGCAGCTTGGATGTCTTCGCCCTAGTAGAATGTTTCGGCGAGGGATGTGTGCTCCATTTCTTTTTTGCATTCTAGTGTTTAAGTGTAGGTTACTAGTGTTGTAGGCTTTTATATTGGCATGTATGTACATGAACATTGTTTGAACAAATAGCTGACGGTCATTGAGCAACATGCTTTGTTTATATAGCTCACAGGTTGAAAAAGTGTATGGCTTTTTATACATCACTTTCAGAATGCAATTTTAGCTTCTGTTGACCTGAGCCAAGTGTGTATCAAGTATCCCTTCCCAGCTGTTTATACCATATTGTAGGGGTGTTTAGACCAAGGTGAAATAAACAGTTCTTAATGCTTCGCTCCTATAAAATATATAAATAAGCTTTTGTAGTTTAGTAACTAAGTTTGATGCATGAAGATTCCAACGCAAATTACAGTCTCTTTCTATGCCAAGCTACATAATGTTTTTTGCTTTCTGTATTTTACATTTTGTGTGATTACTATTATTTTGTATTCTTGTAGGGAAGTTTACAAGTGGTGTTAAGTTAAAAGACAATATCTAGCCTCTCATTGCTGCGATTGAGAATGACAACATTAACATTCCCACATAAAACTATTTGTTTGTTATTTGTGGAGCATAGTAGCAAAGACTCTAACTGAGATAAAAACAGTCTAAAATTTCCAGAGGGGGCCCTGTAAATTGCCATTACTATGAGCTCTTCATTACCATGTTCTAGTTTTGTAACACAGCATTCAAAATCAATTCTACAGTTCACCAGTAACACCTTTATTTTTAGCTTTGTGGTATTTTCAGCATTAACCTTTGTTATTCCAGTTGTACCCTATTTTGTTATTTTTTTTTTAACTGCTTTACGTCTCTTTTTAACATCGAGGTCTTTAGAGACGGAAAAGGATGGGGGGCAAGGATGGGGGCAAGGATTGGGAAGGAATTCGGCCATGGCCTTTTGAAGGAAGCATCCCGGCATTTGCCTGGAGTGATTTTGGGGAAACCATGGAAAACCCAAATCTGGATGCCCGGACGGGGATTCGAACCGCCGTCCTCCCAAATGCGAGGCGAGAGTGCTAACCGTTACACCGCCCCGCTCAGTATTTTGTTATTATTTTAATAGCTTCATCTGTTTGTTTACCATATGTGTTTTTCCCATAGTGCATCCACAATCTTTATCCCTTTCATCAATTATTTTTAAACCCTCACCAGCAGCTCTTAACATAAAAAAAGGCACAGTCCTGAATCCATCATAACTGAAAGTGCACTCCCTTATAGCTTTAGCTAACAACTCAGAAAGTACTCCCTCCCCCCTTCTATTTAAGTGTAGGCCATGCCTAGTAGAACCCCACCTTCCAATGGTGTTCACAGGCCCAACCCCTAAAACAGAATTAATGCCACTTATAAGTAGCATCTCTTTTCCAAATTTACCTACCTCACAGCGTGGTTAAACTGTGGGTGGATATGGCACCTTAGAAACTGCATGAGTTCCACCCTTGTATGCCATGCCTCCTTTAACACCTTTCTCAGGTCACTCTCTATATTATAACTCATCTTTCTATCAGTACCATTCCTCACCCCTCCCACTATCACTTCTCTATTTTCGTTAGTGAAACTCCTAAAAAGTGAACCTACATCCCCTACTACCTGACCTAATGTTGCACTGGGTTTGATAAAGCTTATGATGTGGTAGCCTGTGCCTAATTGATCCTACAGAAGAGGAACAACACCTGTCCCATGGCTACTACCCAGCAGCAGAAACTTTTTCTTCCTAATTTTTTCCCCTTCTTCTACTATATTCCTAAAGGCCTGCTGCACCTTACCTACTCCTACATGTACATGAGGCTCTTCCCCATCTGACTCCAGTAACAGGTCAAACCTATTTCTCCCTGCAATTTCTGAAGTTTCTAGCTTTGTCATCCTGTTAACACTTTGCAACTGGCGGTTGCAGGTGGTTTAAAACACTTTAAACATGTCAGTTTTCTAAAATTACCCTTCTGTTCCAAAGTAGACCAATGTATGGCATGTCTATAATTATGAACCATAAACTAAAAACAAACAGTAAATAACATTATAAGAATACATTGCATGTTGTGTGTATGCAACTAGCATGTAAATTAGTATGGGAATTCTTGATTAACTGACTGGTTTATTACAGTTATAAAGTTCCCGATGGATGAACATACATGAACATGTATGATCAAGCCACTTTCCTAGTAATACTTTCATGACTGTTTGCATATGATACCAGGGAACTTTATGTCTGTTCACATCCATTCTCTGAATGAGATATCACACAGTTACTAAGCCAGCAGTATGGAAAACAGGATACCAATATTTCATGTATAAATTTATGTTACAGAAACACTGTTTATTAAATGGACAAAGCTTTAATTCCACCTCCTCCCCCCCACCCCTATTAAGTTACAAGAATCTTTATGAATGGACGAAAGAGCCACATGCAGTGTGGATCACTTCCATGAGAAGGTTAGCAAAGTATAGTAGAGTGTAGATCAGTTTGCTGGCTGTATTGTATTTTTCAGTGATCTTTGAGCAACTCACAGCAGATTAACTTCAATACAAATTTGATCAAATGAATTGGCTTTTTCTTTTTCTCCGTGTGTTTTTCCATGTACAGCAAACATACAGTAATAGCACTTGAATGTTGTCAAAGATCAGTAATTCATGTCGTGGCAATCTTTCCCACCTCACCTCATACCCTGGTGGTGAAAATTGGGCGGCCGACACAATAAAGTTTGAATTGGTGGCAGCCTCACTGTTTTTGCCACAGATCAGAAAATTCCTAGATCTGCCAATGATTTGTACACACTGCTTTCAGCTTACTTCATGTAGAAGTTCTTTTGAGTTTTGTTACTTAATCTAATCATTGCAAACTGATCATTTCTTTCTGGATTTACCTCAGAGTTCCCAGTTTCCATTCACATAATGAACCAAAGTTACAATCAATATCTTTTCTTTATTGCTTTTGTCTTACCAGTTTCAAACTCAAGTATGTCTTTGAAAACTGTGAACAGCTTACAAGTACAATATATGTTTTGTACATTTGAGAGACACAACAAATTGATTCATAGATGATACCATGGTAAGGTAGGTGTTTGTAAGGTATCCCTCATTCTATTTTCAATATTTGGTTAGAATCGGGCCGAGTTTTGGGTTAACTGTAGTATCCGGTACCACACTTTCAAATCAAGTTAACAGCATTTCTGGTATAATAAAGTGAATAAATAACCCATAAACAATGTAAATAACACCTAAACTGCATTAAATCAACGATATTTCTATAGGAAATAGGTAATCTCATGTAGAAGCAAGATCATAATAACAGATACTAACATTGGTTGGCGAGATATTTTGAACCGATTTAAACGAAGTAAATGTTGAATAATTGCAAATAATATGCATAAATAAACCTTTTATCATGTCTAAGACACATTATTCCAGAGATAAATAAGTAATATCCATACATGAAAAATTTAACCATAAAAATCTTGACAGATATCAGTTTTGGTATTTTTGAAGTGAATTTCACACAGTAAAGGCAATAAAGAACCTATAATACACAGGCCTAGACGCACTATAACCATAACTCCACATTTAAATACCGTTTAGTAGGTAATTTTAGAGAAATAAACTGGATGATAAAATAACAGTCTGAAGTAAAAATGAAAATAATTCATTGTAATGTAATATGACCATGTTGAGGCCCCAAAAGCAGCAATAATAATTCCTGAGATAGCCTAGTAGATAAATTAACAGGTTTCTGATAGTTTTAAAGCATCTAATAACCACAAGAAGTAATTATATTGGATTTTTAATACTCATTTTGCTTAAACAGTTCACATACATAATCTTGGTCTTTTAAGTAGTTTCAAGACTTTAAAAGTAGAAAAACAAGCAGTAAATAAAATAATCTTTCAATTTTAATAGGTTTTAAATAGTTTCAGTCCGTAGAATATGAAATATCAGTGAGTAAATAGACGCCGGTAAATCGATCAATTTGTCCAACTTTTAGGAATGAATTCCACCACTTTAAAGCCATTTCAAGAGCACTAATGACATTTAAATACTAGCTAACACACATAATTGATTTTTTAAATACATTTAAGGACATTTCACTAACCTGTTTTATGTTAATCCAATCGTAAAGTAACTGGCTATAATCACTGCACATAGAAAATGTTTCTACACCAATTGTAAACACTGCCACACAAAATAAAGTAGGGAATAAATTGAAACAACCATAAAGCAAAATAAATTCATCTAAAACAGGAGGTTTCCAGCACTCTAAGTAATTTTAAACTTAAAATGAACACGTAAAATTGAACACCCAGTTCTAGCAATTTTTTACTCAAAAACCTACTTGAATTCCGGGATATAAAATAGTTTGCCGTGCCAATCCATTCCTTTAGCTCCACACATATTAATTTCAAGTCATTTAAAGCCATAGCACCGACGTTATAGGTTTCGTAAGTTCACACTGCATAAAACACACGTGTAAATCACTAAATATTTTATGGTATCCCAGGTATAGCAGCTACGAAGATAAAATAAGCACTAAAAGATGCAGTTTAAGGCAGGCTTCACTGTGATAATTTTTCCGGCGCAATAAGACATAAACTTTCGGAGCTATAAATAAAAACATGAATAATAGCCACATTTGACTGTTAGATTTTTTCGGTTTCCCATAACTCAACAGATTTAAACAAAGTTCACATTGAGAGACAGTCTAAAATCAGGAGTAATATTTTAAACATAATTCCGTGAGAATTACTAAAGCCGATTCTTAATAAGGATATAATTGAACACTGATTTAAGTGGTAGGCAAACTAACACATCCATATTTGGTAATTTGTTGAAGACCAATGTACCACGTGACCTCAAGTTAATATAAGGCAACTAAGAGGCGGGAATTTGGTCGGCCGTCTGCAGTGTCATTAGTAACTCGGTGGTGAACGCACGTCGGGTGAGCTCCGCTCGGTCTGGCGGAACCATGAACCAACCGGTGACGAAGGAACGCGAGAAACAGCAGCCATGTTGTAGTTTTGTGGTGAACATTTACTAACCAAGCAACTATCAGTTACATTCAGTTTTTGGGGGTTTTAAAGGTCGCGTTGCTCTGGAATCTCAACTTGTAATTTTTGGAGACGATTTCAATCCGATTGCCTGTGCTAACAGTGTTTTATAACATTCATGTGAAAATTTGGAAGAATATATGACTTTTGATTTCGACTTGAGGTTTTTATTTCGTAGCATACTACCTTTCTTGCAGAAGGTTAAGCCTGCAAGTGGCGACTGTGGTCATCTGAACTGTTAGCAATAGAAAATACTACACGGTTTCATAACTTTAGAATTTCTTGGAAGACATCTGGTTCAGGTGATATTAGCTGTTACCAACCCCCGGAGCAGTTTTGTCCCTGACATGGGATCGTAGTGACGCGTGTTCGAGTAGAACAGTGATTCCAGAGTAAACCGAACAGTGCAATCTTTCATCCAGTGCCATTTGGATTATTTTCGTCGACGCTCCTGCCCGCCCACCACACCGACACCAGCGAGACGACACAACAGCAACGAGTGAGGGACTGCCCGTGCCCAAGGGAGTCGCCGTACTGCTACCGCTGTTGCAGAGAAGAAACGCCACCCTCCCTTTCGCTATCGCAGCGTTGACGTTCGTCCAGGGAGCCGCTCGCAGTGCCCACTACACTGGCAGAGCCTCATCAGACACTCCGGGTCTGCACTTCGCCACGGCGAGACGTAATTAAGATAAGTGACAGTGAGTTATTTACAAACTTCGTTTAAGGGCCCCTTCAACCAGAGTGTAGTGAACTCTGTGCTTGCCGAAGGATTCTTTTCTATTTAGTGCAGTGGATTCTTCCGGGCGCTTTAGCCACTGTGCATCAACATTTTTCCTTCCAGCAATAGTTGAACTAAACATCTGCGGATGTGCGGATGTATACCACGTTACAATCACAGTAACGGATATTTTTCTACTTTTTTTTAGCTGTTACGACAGCAAACTAGTGATTTTATATCACAAACCCAATTTTACCGGGTTCATTTTTGTATTTTATTCCTCCATTCAACGAAATATTGGTGCATTTTTCACATTTGTGTATTGGGGAGAACATTCTTTTTCAATCCATGTTTGTTATTGCCGATCAGCTGTAAACAAGTCAAAGAGGTCCATGTAACAGATATACCACTTGGCCTAGTCAAAGATTCTCTACCGAATGCCAGCTGACTTCTACCCGGTGTGTTAGCATCGCTGTTTTGTTTACATTCGGACTTGGAATTTTTTTTCTTTTCACTTTGTAATTTCTTTTTCAGGTTTGCGTGTGCTTATGTTTACATTAATTTATTTTATTTTGTGTGTGCATTTTGGGGGAAATTTGGGATTTTTCTGTATTGTTTACCAACATCTTAGAAGTTTTTGTGAACAGCTGTTCTGGCTGTGAGGTTCTGTTTATGCATTTTTGTTTTGGGTTTGTGCTTTTTGTGTTTTCCTGGGTATCTCTTCGTATATTTTTGCCATTTGTGAAAGATAGTAGGGTTATAATAACATTAAGCGTCAGTATTGGGTTTTTATCTCTCCTATTTAGAAAAGTTTTTTGCTGTTTTCATTTTATTAAGTTTATTATGGCTTCCAATCAAGTTTCTTCTGAAGTCATTGCTAGTACCAGTGAAGCAACTAATACAAATCACCATGCGATGATCACCAGATCTCACAGTTTCAGCGACCTTAATCAACATATTGAAGACAATATGCCTCAATCTGCTTCCCGGCAACTTGGTTCTACTAACCCTCCCGATAATACTTCTGATGATAGTAATGATACCATACCAGTTCAGGAAGACTTGCAAACTGAACAACATCAACCTAGCCAATTTCAGCTGGCCCATATGGCAGAAAACATTCCATTACTTAGTGATACTGACTCTGACATTGAACTTGAAGGAGAGGTACAGGGAGTACAAAGATTAGATTTACCATTCGCCAATGGGGAGCGCAGTAATGCGGAGGACAATTCAGTCAGTAGCTCTAATAGCAGTTTACTACAGGGTTTTGATAACCATGGGAACCCTGTTACAGTAGCCAGGTCCCAGGCACCTTTAGAACAAGACACTACACAACCAGAGGCACCCACACTAGTTCCAGTTCAGGTGGAACCACCTCAACCCATGTTACCTCCAAATGATATGCAGTCACTATTCAGCATTTTAACTACTCTTAATACCAAGTTTGATCAGCAAAACACTAAGCTCGATCAGCAAAGTGCTAAATTCAATGCCAAGCTGGATCAGCACAGTCAAGAGAATCAAAAACAAATACAGGAAATAAATCAGAATTTTGCTGTTCAGAGACAAGAGAATCAAAAATTTAAACAAGAAATCAATCAGACCCTTGATACTAAGCTTGATTCTTTCAAACATAACCTTGAAGAAACACTTCAGAAGGGATTAAATGAACACTCCCTGGCATTTGATAGGGAATTAAAACACCTTAGAAGGGAATTGCAGACTACAGTTGCCAATTCCGCACAAGCATGTACACAACAGATTGACAGTAAGTTGCAGGACATTCAGAAAACATGGGATAAAAACCATAACACGTTAGAGCACCGTATCACAGAATCCAATTCACTATGGGATAAACAATTTAAGAGATTAAATACTGCTACAACCTCAGTTGCCAGAGATTTTTCAGAATTCAAGATAGAAGCTTTGCAGACTTTCTCAACCCACTCCCAACAAATCCAGGACTTAGGCAATAAAGTAGACACAACCACTACAATTTCCAAGAACAGGTGACGCAAGTAGAAAGCAATGTTAAAATATTAAATAGTAATGTTAACCAGGTACATGATAGGGTGCAACAACTCACACCACTTGTAGAGGTTCAGGGCCAACAGATTACCACCCTCCAACAAACCACTTCAACGTTAGATGATAAACTTGAAGCTCTCACACTGGAAGTGGATACTAATACAACAGTCAATAATCAACTTACTGAAAAGGTTGCAAATATTCAGCAACAACAAGAAGTGCATTCTACCAACATAACTTTGTTATCTACTAATGTTGAGCAAGTTAAAACTGACATACAAGATTGCCATGCGAAAGTACTGCAGTTGACCACACAAGGGTCACCTGTATCAAACATACCAGAGATTACCCTATTGGGTAATGCCAAACTTCAGGTACAGAATTTTTCAGAAAGAGGTCCAGTCCACCCAGTAGAGTTCATTAAAAGTTTCGAGGCCTACAGACACTTTCAGTTTCTACCTGATGTTGAAAAAATTGAAACTGTTTTCCAACACCTGGACCAGAATGCAAGAAATTGGGGCGTTCATCATAAACATTCCTCACAAACATTTGATCAGTTTAAAAGCTTTCCTGCAACGTTATTGGTCCAACACTACTCAGTATGCAGTGAAACGCAATATTATCTCAGGTAGACACTTTAATCCAGAAGGAGAAGTAACTTTATCTGATTTTTTCCTTAGAGAGGTTATCAAAGCTTGCCATCTCACAGTACCGATTCCTGAGGAGGACCTTGTTCATTACATCCTTGCTAGACTTCCAGAACATATTCAAGAATCTCTACCCTAAGAGATATTCATACTATTGCAGAAGCTGAAAAAACCCTGCATATGCTTGATATGCAACAAGCTGCGAGGAGATCGCGTGCCCCTCAGAGGAAAAAGACTTTTAATACTAGTAGTAATAACCATGGTAATGGACATATTCACCAACCTCCTCGAGACTATAACATACCACCACTTATTCCCCCTTCCCCTAACCAGTTTAGACAAGAACCAGCTCCACCAGCACATTATGGTAATGCAGCTCCGCCTTTTGAACATAGCCACGCCCAAAATACCCAAGGAGTTATACCATCCCAACATTTTAATAATACACACATTGGTCACTATAATAATTCCAACAGAGGTGGGACAAATGGTAGAGGATTTTTCAGAGGCAGAGGTCGAGGAGGATTTAGTCACTCAAATGGCAATTACCAACCACATTTTTCTCACAATGATCATGACAGCCACGGGGTAAAAGACACAGTAAAGGACAACTCTGACCAAAGGCAACAACATTCAAAAAACTAGATTCGGCCATTGTTTTGGTCCACACTGCGGCAGAAACTTTTCAAGGACCACCCCCCTCATTGAATATTAACACTTTGTTTCATAATAATCCAAGGGAAGATTTGATACAAGGAAGTTGAGGAACTAGTCCAGGTTCCCATTTTACCCATCTGTGCCAAAGGCATAACCATTGATGTTTTATTAGATACAGGTGCTGACCTTTCTTGTGTTTCAGAAGATTTATTCAATACATTAAATACTATTTCCCCAGTCCCATTTTATGAAGTACCCCCCATGGCAGCAATGACTGCGACAGGAAAGAAAAGTAAACCCATTAGGATTCAAGCGCTATTAGAAGGCACGATTGACAATATTCCCTTTGACTTTAAAGTATATGTAGTTCCTGGACTTCAACCCCCTTGCATTTTTGGTATTGATTGGTTGCACCATGTAGCAGCTGTTTTACACTGTGACACACAGATTTTATGGCTTTCATTGGATTCCAAACGCTTCTCACTTCATTTACAACAAGGATGGCGCAACAAACATTCGCCCTCAGTGAAATTCCTCTCCGGTTCTGTGGAAATAAATATTGGTAGGGAACCTGATTTTCATAATAAGGTTACTTCGTTTTGGGTCAACAAATTGAATCTTATCCCGGGAGAAGATGTCTTAACTAGAGTACTTAAAGATGTACCTGATCAATATAGAGGTCAAATGTCCAGCCTCATTGAGGATTTTCATGATGTTTTTAGTGATATACCTGGACGTATTAAAAATTACCAATGCCGCTTTACAGTCAATTGTTCTCAACCATTTTTCATTAAACCTTACCCCATCCCTATTGCTAAACGCCCCATGGTAGAAGAAGAGATCAATAGAATGTTGGAATGGGGAATTATTGAAAGGTCAACTAGCCCCTACAACAACCCCTTGGTAGTAGTCATTAAGTCAGACCAGTCAGTACGCTTAGTCTTGGATGCACGTACCCTTAACAAATACTTACAAACAGAGAGGGATCACCCCCTACCCATTGATGAGATTTTACACAACTTCCATGGAAAGAAATTCCTTACTAGTCTGGACTTAACATGTTCCTATTGGCAGGTTCCCATAGCCCCAGAGTCGCGCCAATACACAGCTTTCACTTATCAAGGCCGCTCATTCCATTTTCGTGTCCTCCCATTCGGGTTAAATAATGCTGTAGCTAATTTTATTAGAGCACTTGACTTAGTTTTAGGCCCTCAGCTATTAAGTAAAGTTTACGTTTACGTCGATGATATCCTCATTGCAAGTGAGACCATAGAGGAGCATTGGCAAACACTGACTGAGGTACTGCTTGCATTAAGAAAGGGAGGAATGACTGTCAAACTTAAGAAGTGTATTTTCCTTACTTCCCGCATTGAATTTTTAGGACACATAATCACACCCCAAGGCATCACAGCTGCACCTGATAAACTGGCAGCGATAAAGAATTTCCCCAGACCTCAAAACAAAACACAGTTGAGAAGTTTCTTAGGCCTATGTGGGTATTATAGGAAATTCATCCCTAACCAGGTATTAAATAGTCCACACTTTCAACAACTACGTAAACAAAATGCCACTTGGAAGTGGACCCCAGAGTGCGAAGCTGATTTTAACAAAACCAAGGATGCCCTCCTACAAAATATTGTTTTGCATTCCCCAGATTGGAACTTACCCATATGTTTATCCACAGACAGTTCAGACTACGGGTTGGGTTTGGAAATTTTTCAAGAGATACAGACAGATTCAGGGCCTTGTTAAACACACCATTGCTTTTGCTAGTAGGCTCCTTAACAAGGCAGAAAGGAACTACTCCATCACTCAAAAAGAAGCGTTAGCGGTCATCTGGGCTTTCCAGAGGTTTAGGTATCTTCTATTGGGCCGTAAGGTAATCATATATACAGATCACAAGGCTTTGTCTTTTCTCCACAAATGTAAACTGTTAAATGGACGCCTCACCAGATGGACCTTACTCCTCCAAGAATTTTCCTATGAAATCAAATACATCCCTGGGGAAGACAACATTGTCGCTGATGCACTTTCAAGATTGCCCGAAGGGTTAGAAAATAATTCTAAGTTAGGTGAAAGGGAACCGCACATCTATTACATTAAAGGAGTACTATTTGAAAATGAATTAAAGAATGCTTTTAAATCCATGCAACAACAGCAATTGCTGGACCCAGCCCTTAAAGAAGTTATTGACACACTAAAGACTCCATCCCCGGACAATAAACTCTTTTTGTATTACACTTTTAAGCAAGGAGTGCTTTTTCAGAGAACTTCGCCTTCAGCCACACACTGGCGACTATGTATTCCTGATCATCTTATCGAAAAGGTTGTTAAGTACCAACACCTTAGTCATGGCCATTGTGGTCCCAGCAAATGTTTCCAAATACTGAGGGAATATATTTATTTCCCAAATTTATATAAAA
This sequence comes from Vandiemenella viatica, assembly GCA_031002005.1. NCBI lineage: Eukaryota > Metazoa > Arthropoda > Insecta > Orthoptera > Morabidae > Vandiemenella > Vandiemenella viatica. Next base: position 311,125,847 of record JARYHS010008074.1, on the reverse strand, counting down.
AGGTAATGCGAATACTTGAATCATGTAAGGTCTGTCAGATCAACAAGGTTGATACTGTACAGAGAGCAGGTGAACTGCAGCCCATTATCCCTACAGAACCTTTACAGTTGTTAGCTTTAGATTTGTTTGGGCCCCTACCCCGCTCCAGAGGAGGTGTAATTCATATCTGTGTTGTTCTTGATGTCTTCTCTAAATATGTAAAGCTATATCCCCTTAAGAGAGCCACCACAGATATCATTTTTTCAAAAATTGCTCAACATTATGTCACACAGGTTGGACACCCACAGGCAATACTGACCGACAATGCCCCCAGTTTTCGAGCAAACGGTGGTCCGAGTTCTTGGAATCCCTCCACATAAAGACAGTAAAGACTGCATTTTACCACCCGCAATCCAATCCCGTTGAGCGTGTGATGAGAGAGCTCGGGAGATGGTTTAGAACCTACTGCGCAGAGAATCATAAACACTGGGCCTTGCAGCTTCCCCACATCGAGGATGTTTTGAACACCTTACCACATTCAGCAACATCACTGTCCCCATATGAAATTTTGTATGGAAAGAAACCACCCAACCTCGTTACAGATCTTATTCAGTTCCCTGAATCTCAATCAATGGCTCAGGACCAGATTTTAAAAGTTGCTTTGCAACAACTGAAGGAGCAGGCTGAGAAAAGAAAACTCAGACATGATAAGAATATCACACACACTTCTTACTCTGTAGGAGACCTGGTATTAGTGCATAAACATGTGAAGTCTTCAGCTGTGAATGAAGAAATTAAAAAGTTTTTCCCCTTGTATGAAGGTCCTTTTCTTGTAGATAATGTAAGACATACTAATACTTATACACTAGTGCACCCCGATACCAAACAACTCAAGGGTCATTATCACGTCTCTGCATTAAAACCATTTCACCCTGAACCGGGAACCTCAGTGAATAACATCTAATAGTACACCCTCAGGGACATGCACCTAGCATGCGTGGGCTGGCGTCCACGAGGTTCCCAGCTGTGGCTGTCTTTTCTTCCTTTCCTCTTTTGGGACAGCTTCTTTCATTCATCTTTCCTGTCGGCTACCCTCAGCCAACTCTTCTTTCTTCAACAACCTTCACAGGTCCTGTCTCTCCTTCACTTCGGAGGTTAGTATGATCATCTCACTTCTGGTTTACCCTCTGTATTCGGGCTTTATTAATAGATGGGATATTTTCGCTTAAGTGGCAGCTCTTTGTGTCGGTTGAGCACATAGCGGGCAGCTTCCTATCGGTATCCTTGATGTATTAAAACATTGGACATTTATCTACAACAACCCCTGGTGTCGAGTGGGACCGGCACGGGGGCATGTTTGTTTATGTCTGTTGCCAGACACGTGTTCTACACGGTTCTTTTCTTTGTCTTGCACTCCTTCATCTTCGAAGCCACCACCATTATGATGCATGAAGGCATTTGTTCCTGCCATTTGACCATCCGGTTTCGCTGTTCGCGAGAACTCCTTGTGTCGATTGGGCCCGGCATGGGAGCTACATCTCGTTTTCCATTCACTAACGATCGATTCATGGGCGTCACCATCAATGCAATCTAGATTCACTAATTCTATAAGGCTTCTTCCTCATGTGTGAGTCCATTTGGGAAACTGGAAAAGCAGTTCGTTCGGATTTTTTTTTAAAGGTTGCGTTGGAAATAGGGTACACTTTGAGAGAAGTATGTGGTGCGGAGTTTACATTTTGGGTTGACGTTGTCCCCACACTTTTATATTTTGGGTTAACGTGTCCCCACACATTTTAGCATTGACATTACGTTTTGATTTGTGACATGGTGATTTTAATTTTGGGGTTACGTGAGAGGTTTTTGACATTCCGACTGCGCAAAGTTATGCCAGCAGAGGTCGAAGGGTCTACGGACCACAGCTACGTTTTCTGAATTAAAAGTCTTTGGATGTTGCATTATCGCGAACGTGAAGTTTTTGACATTCCGACACCGCCATTTGTTGCCGGCATGGGTTGAAGGGTCTGCGGACCAGGACTCTGGCTCCTTCCATTTAATCATATCGTCGCCTCCACTATCTTCTTTCCTTCTTCACTTCTTCACTTCTTCTTCTTCCACTTACCCCACGTACTCACTATGCATACATCGGTATATATATATATATCAGGGTATTCCCCCACATTTATGAGTAATAATTTTTTCAAATTTCTTTCAAAAGAAAGATCCGATATAGGAGTGATATGACTAGAAAATACGACATCAAAGTGTTAATCTAAGTTGAAAGTACAAACTTAATTTGAATAAGAGAGTGGAAATCACCAGTGACTCTATAGTGTCCCCAATAAGATAAGCCCTCCCATTATTACCCCCAAAGAGAGGAAGCCCTCCCATTATTACCCCAAAGAGAGGAATGAACCCCATTATGACCTCCAAAGAGAGGAAGCCCTCCCATTATTACCCCCAAAGAGAGGAAGCCCTCCCATTATTACCCCCAAAGAGAGGAAGCCCTCCCATTATTACCCCCAAAGAAAGGAAGATCCCCACTTTACCCCTAAGCATTACCCCAGAGAGGGAATGAACCCCATTATTGACCCCATGAGTACCCCACAGGGCGACCACACCCCACACTTAGTGCTTGACTGGCAGAGACCGGCATGACACTCCCTCCCATGTCCCGATATGCATATTTTCATTTTCCCCCTATGGCGCCCTTGTTGTTGGTTACATACCCCCATTTCACCATTCCCCATATACACATAAGACACAGAGTGGTTAACACACTTTTCGGAGAAGCGAGTGAACACAATCGATTGATGAACACGTTTGAGAGCAGGACACAGCTGATACTAGTTACTGCACACCTATAAAGGATCGGAATTGATATTATCTCAGCGCCACATTTATTTTGATGCCCCAAGCTATCCCATTAAGATGGTTCTTTCATTGTATTCCCTGAGTATATTACCAACTTTACCACATTTCCCTATTATTATTACTATCCCACAATACTTTTAGTTCCCCGTTATTATTATCGACTACATTATTACCCTTGGGACAGGAAGCGAGACTTACCTGCGAATCCCTTTATATTATTTCCCCAAAAGATTATTATTGCCCCTTGCATATTATTTCCCCACATTATTATGTCCTAGGCATCGACCCAGAAAGGAGATGACCTCACACTTATTCCCTCCCAAGAGAGATAGATATTAGTCCCTACACATATTTGTACCCCATACTATTTGAAACACTACTTACCAACATTTATTATCTCGATATACCCTTAGACCCTTATACCTTGTGCAACAGGCTACTATATATATATATATCCCCTTTGACATATATGGTTTTGAATATTGTGACACCTTGCATAGTCAATGAGAACTGTATTAACTTACATTTAAGAGATGTTTACCTATATGTAAAACATTTGTCCCTATATCTTGTCACTGTGAACCAGTGTACTGGTTCCTCGCAACTTTGTTGCCACCTCTACCCCGATTTTGTCGCAGCAGTGTACTGCTGATAGGAAACTGCGTTTCCACTAGTTTATAAGGTTTCTTTTATTATTTTAGTTTGTAAGGGTCAATTTCTATATTGTTTCTTGGAATCTTCTTACTTTTAAGGTCGACCTTTGTAATAATAAGATTTTTTCTAGTGTTACGTATAGTCCTATTTTTGGTAAAACCTGTCCTGGGACTGATAGTTTCTTTTCAATATTGTATTTTGTTTATACACTTCCTATTATGTATAATCTTTGTCTTATAACCTGCCCATCTTCGGATGTGGGAATTAAGCATAATTTTCTAGGTTTAGGTCTATGTATTCATTTCTTCCAATTTTTTCTTTAGTTAGTAAGTTTTCTCTTGTATGTTTAGGTTAAGTTGATACAGATAGCTTGGCTCACACAGATCGTTTTCTTTTGTTTTGGATTGTTGCAGATTGACTGTCCGAGGTCCTCGGGGCTACTGCTGTGACAGGAACCCGGGACATGAACATTCTCGGCAGTGTTAAGGACCCTTTTGGTTTATATAAATTCTTACCACTACGATCTGCGACCGTGAAAGGACTTGGGCGTTGAGCCTTTTGTGAGCAAAAGTGAACAGGACTTGGGAAGTGTAACCCATTTGTGAGCAAAGAATGAAAAAGTAGAATTTAGAACGTTCATGTAACGAAAGACAGAGAAAGGCAAAGCCTCATAATTTCTGTGAATAACACAAGTTTTTGCAAAACACATGATTTTTCCCTAGTGAAACACATGTAACCTTTTTTTTCTTTTTCTCTCGTAAGTTTTAGGTTTAAGATGTTGTTTTTATTTTTTCTTTGTTTGTAATTTTGTAACGATTTAGGTTAAGAACCATTATTTTCTGAACATGATATTGATCCATTTTGTCCATTTATATGGAACTTGGGATAATTTTTGAGATTTTTGTAATGTTTGCATACTTATAATGTTGATATTTTGCATTTATATATGATTTTGACATTGATGAGTTAAGAGTGTGAGTGAGTGAACATTTCAGTATTTTTTTGTAATAATTTTGGTATGAATGGAGACCAGAGCAACCGCACAGGTTTAGGATAGGATTAGTTTTGGGAATTTTTCCAAATTTTTGGGAGTTTTTCAGTAATTTTTTTTTTGGGATTTTTAAATTTCTTTTGGGGTTTTCTTTCTTTTAAGATGTTCAGCCAGTTTTTGTTCCAAAAATGACTTCAATCTTCAGGGGGCATGTAAGGTATCCCTCATTCTATTTTCAATATTTGGTTAGAATCGGGCCGAGTTTTGGGTTAACTGTAGTATCCGGTACCACACTTTAAATCAAGTTAACAGCATTTCTGGTATAATAAAGTGAATAAATAACCCATAAACAATGTAAATAACACCTAAACTGCATTAAATCAACGATATTTCTATAGGAAATAGGTAATCTCATGTAGAAGCAAGATCATAATAACAGATACTAACATTGGTTGGCGAGATATTTTGAACCGATTTAAACGAAGTAAATGTTGAATAATTGCAAATAATATGCATAAATAAACCTTTTATCATGTCTAAGACACATTATTCCAGAGATAAATAAGTAATATCCATACATGAAAAATTTAACCATAAAAATCTTGACAGATATCAGTTTTGGTATTTTTGAAGTGAATTTCACACAGTAAAGGCAATAAAGAACCTATAATACACAGGCCTAGACGCACTATAACCATAACTCCACATTTAAATACCGTTAGTAGGTAATTTTAGAGAAATAAACTGGATGATAAAATAACAGTCTGAAGTAAAAATGAAAATAATTCATTGTAATGTAATATGACCATGTTGAGGCCCCAAAAGCAGCAATAATAATTCCTGAGATAGCCTAGCAGATAAATTAACAGGTTTCTGATAGTTTTAAAGCATCTAATAACCACAAGAAGTAATTATATTGGATTTTTAATACTCATTTTGCTTAAACAGTTCACATACATAATCTTGGTCTTTTAAGTAGTTTCAAGACTTTAAAAGTAGAAAAACAAGCAGTAAATAAAATAATCTTTCAATTTTAATAGGTTTTAAATAGTTTCAGTCCGTAGAATATGAAATATCAGTGAGTAAATAGACGCCGGTAAATCGATCAATTTGTCCAACTTTTAGGAATGAATTCCACCACTTTAAAGCCATTTCAAGAGCACTAATGACATTTAAATACTAGCTAACACACATAATTGATTTTTAAATACATTTAAGGACATTTCACTAACCTGTTTTATGTTAATCCAATCGTAAAGTAACTGGCTATAATCACTGCACATAGAAAATGTTTCTACACCAATTGTAAACACTGCCACACAAAATAAAGTAGGGAATAAATTGAAACAACCATAAAGCAAAATAAATTCATCTAAAACAGGAGGTTTCCAGCACTCTAAGTAATTTTAAACTTAAAATGAACACGTAAAATTGAACACCCAGTTCTAGCAATTTTTTACTCAAAAACCTACTTGAATTCCGGGATATAAAATAGTTTGCCGTGCCAATCCATTCCTTTAGCTCCACACATATTAATTTCAAGTCATTTAAAGCCATAGCACCGACGTTATAGGTTTCGTAAGTTCACACTGCATAAAACACACGTGTAAATCACTAAATATTTTATGGTATCCCAGGTATAGCAGCTACGAAGATAAAATAAGCACTAAAAGATGCAGTTTAAGGCAGGCTTCACTGTGATAATTTTTCCGGCGCAATAAGACATAAACTTTCGGAGCTATAAATAAAAACATGAATAATAGCCACATTTGACTGTTAGATTTTTTCGGTTTCCCATAACTCAACAGATTTAAACAAAGTTCACATTGAGAGACAGTCTAAAATCAGGAGTAATATTTTAAACATAATTCCGTGAGAATTACTAAAGCCGATTCTTAATAAGGATATAATTGAACACTGATTTAAGTGGTAGGCAAACTAACACATCCATATTTGGTAATTTGTTGAAGACCAATGTACCACGTGACCTTAAGTTAATATAAGGCAACTAAGAGGCGGGAATTTGGTCGGCCGTCTGCAGTGTCATTAGTAACTCGGTGGTGAACGCACGTCGGGTGAGCTCCGCTCGGTCTGGCGGAACGGGCTGGTCCATGAACCAACCGGTGACGAAGGAACGCGAGAAACAGCAGCCATGTTGTAGTTTTGTGGTGAACATTTACTAACCAAGCAACTATCAGTTACATTCAGTTTTTGGGGGTTTTAAAGGTCGCGTTGCTCTGGAATCTCAACTTGTAATTTTTGGAGACGATTTCAATCCGATTGCCTGTGCTAACAGTGTTTTATAACATTCATGTGAAAATTTGGAAGAATATATGACTTTTGATTTCGACTTGAGGTTTTTATTTCGTAGCATACTACCTTTCTTGCAGAAGGTTAAGCCTGCAAGTGGCGACTGTGGTCATCTGAACTGTTAGCAATAGAAAATACTACACGGTTTCATAACTTTAGAATTTCTTGGAAGACATCTGGTTCAGGTGATATTAGCTGTTACCAACCCCCGGAGCAGTTTTGTCCCTGACATGTTTCCAAGCCTTCACTTCAGCTCCATCTGCTTCTATCAAAATTCTGATTATTCTCTTCTAGTCGAGTCTTCTAAAATGCAGCTTTACTCTAAATTTTGCACAGAAATATTAATACTTGCTATAATTTTAAAAGAAATATTTGTATATACCATATTATCTTCTGATGATAATTTATGTGTTCACCAAGGCCCTCCTACATTCCTTATTGTCATATTATCTTCTTTCATGTAAGTACATCTGATTTTCTTTAAAGATAAATTTGTACTTAAAGTAAGCATAAACACAGTTATCATTATCTGAAAGCATCTTTTGCTTCAAGTTTTTGTTACCTTCAGACAGTAAAATCTCATGACTTAATCATCTGCTACTGATGAATAAATATGTCATAGCAGTGGATAAAAAAACAGTAATGAAATTTAACTGGTCATATGTTGCATTGAAATAATAGTCACAATAAGATGTTAATGATAGTCATTTCTAACTCAAAATTTCATTTTTGAAGTTCCAGGCTTAAATCTGGGAAGAAATATTGAAGATGATGATGTTCTCAACGAAAAGAAAATAGTTAATCAAATATGTTCATCATCTCAAATGATGGAGTACAGTCTTGTAATGAGGTAAATAAAATTTCTGAACATTTTTAGTACAAATTTTTTTCAATATACTTATGATATTTGACTTAACTGCCAACTATTAAGTCTTCATGTCCTAATGCACAAGTTGTATTAGCTCTAAAAGTAATCAGAAATACTTTATGAAGTAATAATATCCAAGAAGACATTAAACTTCATTATCTTATATTCTGAATAACATGTTGACAATTTTTAAGAAGAAGACATGGCAACAAATGTCTTAGACTTTCTAATGGTATAGACAGCAAAACTGTTAATTGTAAATTTTATACAGTGTGTAGTAAAAGCTCCTGGCCAGAGGTGTAATGTGGCATGTAGCATGCTTTTCTTTGCCAATGTCAAGAAAATTGGCATTGTAATATTCTGTTGTGTTGAAGTACATTCTATGTTAGGGACATTCCAATAGACACATGGGGCACGAGTAAGCTCTCTGCCAAAACCTGTCATTACCAGATCAAAGCTCACTGCTGGCAACTTTTTTTTTTTTTTTTTTTTTTTTGGTTATTATTCATGTATTTATTCAAATGTGTATACAGAAAATTTCTGGCAATCAGTTTCAACAATCATGCATTCAATATGATTTTTAAATGTTGTTAGTTGTGGAAAAACATATGCTTTTGAATTTCATTATGTTGTTCACAAACAAAGTTACATTTGATAGTAGTTTCATGCAAATAACATTAGAAATAAAACACAATATCACAAATGACATTCAAGTGAGTACATTTTATTGAAAAGTTTCATACATACTTGCAAATAATTTACAATTAGTGATATGAAGTAGCTGGAGAGCAGCATAAACCAGAGTGATAGGATTGTAAAATTCAGATTTGTTTCGTACTGTGTACAATAATAGCTCACAGTCAGATGTGTAATGTGGAAAAGTAGTAACATGCACTTCTTCGTTGTTGTCAAGAAAATTGGCATTGTAATATTCCATTGAACATTTTAGTGACAGAATAATTTTAATTATTGTCAAAACTAAGCCTGCTCTAACCAAGTAGAAGTGTATATTCCTATATTACAGGAAGATGATTAATAAATAGATAAAATATATGATGAATTGAAGAATTAATCCAATAAGGGAAGGGGGACTAGAATTTAATAATCATAACTGACTGGAATGTTGTAGTGGGAGAAGGAAAATACAGGGGTGCTGTAGGCAGTTTTGGCTAAGAAGAAAGAAATGAGTGAAGAAGCATGTTGTTAGATATTAGGAAACAAGAGTTGCTTTAAAACCTTGATCAATGAAGAAGTTTTTTACTTGATTTATCAGAGGAAAGGGCACAAAAATGCTCAGGCTGAAGAAGAAAAGATCATTACAGACAGTTTAGAAATCAAATATATATTGAATGTAAGAAGGCAGTTGTATTTGTTAACAAGTTTAACTGGGCAGGACACAATTGACAGGTAGTAGGAATAGTATTAAAAATTTTGCACTTCTTGGAGAGAGTGATTAGGCGATGTACCAGAGAAATAAAGGAATTGGGTTACAAAACATTGGTCAGACCATTGCTAGGATATAGTGGTGTAGTATGGGACCCATATTCTGAGTATCAATTTCAGGAGTTGGAGAG